>CM033270.1:31768824-32142951 GCA_019343175.1 Oedothorax gibbosus
TTGAAATGCCTATTTGTTGATGTTACTGGGACTTTTCAAATCAAAATGAATTGGATAAGAAGAGAAACGGGAAACCCGTATTTATTCAGATAAAACCCATTTCAATAAATTCAACTTTGAAATCTACCTATTTCTAACAGTTAAATAAAAAATTCGTATTTTATTAGAAACTAAAAAATAATTCGAACCATGATTTGTACTGAATATTTTTTGTATATTGATTTTGAAAGCTGGCAAATATACCTATTTGAAAAGTCCAAAATTAAATTCTTTTGAGTAAATATTTTCAAGTTTTGAGTAGGGGGAACCAGGGACATATGACCCCACTCAAAGTTTTTTGCTTGTAACTTTTAAAAAACACTATTTATGAATGTGTAAATGCAGGTAATTTATACTTCATAAAGTAGTACACAATATATATTAGTATTTTTCTGTAGTATTGACTGCAATAGTAGTAAAATATAAATTATTTAAAACTTTAGTTTTGGGTCATGTATCCCAATGCATAGCGATACATGACCCACCTATTAGGGATACGTGACCCATCCCCAAAATGTGGTAGTATAACTTAAAATAATCAAAAAAAACTTTTACCAAATAACAAAACTAATATCATATTATAAAGTTTATATAGATTGTATAGTATTTTCAGACGAAATTATTACTTTTTATTTTTATCTCATTAATTATGCTTATATTAACTAAATAATCGAATTTAAAAGTAAATTCTGTTCGAAATACAAAACTGGGGCTTCTTTTATTTTGCAGAGAAAACACATGTGGTTGAAGAATCGCTACTATTTTATCAATATCATTTTGGGATGTATTATCCATTTTAGGACATTTAAAACACTTTCCATCGATTTTTTCTGCATATTGAATTGTAAGCTCGTTAAAAAAAATTCCCTTGTACCTTCCAAACAAACCTTACTTGAACCCAGTCAATAGACCCGTAAATACTTTTGGGACTCCCGTGATTTAAAAAAAATTTACTTGGTCTACTTCTATCTACTTTTGTGTTGTTTACTTGGGTCACATATCCCTAATTGGTTTGGGTTACTTATCCCTAGTTGCACTTTTTTTATTTAATCCCAAAACAAAGTCAGTTGCGAATAATTACATTAGCACTATTATGCATGTAATTGTAGCTAATAGCATGAACTAAACAAATAACTAATTGAAAAAATCTTTCTTTTAAACCAAAAAATGTAGACCGAAAAACCTTACGGCCTCAAAAATTTACTTTCAGTGCATGAAAACGTATTTCTTCGCATAACTTAACAAATACGCAATGATTCAGCTCGTTTTTTTCACCATGTGATCAACTGGCTGAAAGGAAAAAAAGTGATGCCACTTTCAACTCACAAAACTTTTCCATTGCTGAGAAAAAGGCATTGGGTCATGTATCCTTAGGGGTCAAATGTCCCTAGTTCCCCCTACTTTTAGTGCAGATTTTTTTGAATTAAAAATTATTTATTAAAATAATTGTGTGAGACAACTGATCATGTATATTCAATAACTCAGTTGATATTTTTACTTCACATGTTTTTTACTTCACATGTTACTTCACATTAAATTATTAAAATATTATTATATAAGTATTGCTGAGACTCAATAAAGCCTTCAAAACTATTTTAGAAATGATTAATTCCGTTTACTTCTTACTACAATTTTATATTTAAAAAATCGTTATCAATGAATCTCTCTAATGAATAAGATATAAAAAGGAACATTTATAAAAGCGTACATTTGTTAAATTTAAACTCAAATTATCCGTTTCCGTTAATGGGAAACGTATGTTTTTGAAGGATTTTTTTATAAGCTAGAGTTAAAATGGTAAAATATGTATTTATAGAATAAAAACTTGAAATATTGCAATTTGCAGTGTACTTTATTTTTTTTATCAAGTGTTAAACTTCAAGTATAATTTCAAAAATAATTTAGTTTTATTCTAAAATTCATTTTAATGATGTTCGTAAAATATTTTGCTGTGCAATTATTAGCTATCTTATTGATGCCTATTTTTATATCTGAAAAATGTAAAATCTGTAAACTTATTTTTATCCAAATAAAACGAGTATTCTTTCGTATTTCTTTAGAGTATTCTTCAGTATTTTTTATTTCTATTGAAGAAGTTTATTTTAAACATTATTTTTGAAGCAAAAATAAATTAAGTTTGGAGCCAAATAATTTTCACCTCAATTGTTTAAAAAAAATTGTAAAAAAAAATGAAACCAAATTATTAATAAAAATACAATTTTTTTAAATAATATAAAATTGTAAAGATGAAAGATTATGTAAAGTATTTTTTATAAACGATATATACACAACGTTAATGTAAAGAAAAATGAATTCATGTGTTTAGTTGGTTAAATGTTTCATAAAATCAGGAAAAAAAAATGTTTTTTAATTTTGTTAGTAATTTCCTTAATGGACATGTTTCACGTCGTAAACTTGTTTATTTTTAATTCAATAAAACCATTTTCCTCTGTAGACATGTTTCTCGAATTGAGTGGCAACTGTTCCACTGGAATGAAAATAAGGTTTTGATTGGTTAACCAGTGTAGTGGGCGAAGCTTACCATGTCATACCACAAATCATCGAAACTACCAATGAAATAAGGGAATTAAAGCAGGAAAGATTGTACGACACGCGAAACATGCGGATAACATTCTTGCCCATTCCGAGTTAACTGATTTTTTAATAGCAACCAATTAGTATTTGAACTATAAGTCCTCATTTGTCAGAATTATTAGACATTTCTAGATATTTTTCTTTTTCGATATATTTTCGCACAAATTACGAAAATTTATTACGATTAGTTATTAATCTTTTGTCGATGAAAATAGATTATTATAATTTATTCAAACCAAGTAACGTAACCATGCGTGTGTTATATAATAAAAAATATCTCCCACTTAGGCAATTTAATCTATTCTGGATTCTTTCTATCGTAGCACAAAAGAAAGATTTCAAGATTATACAAAAAGGTAGAGATAATCACTCTCTTCTATACTTGACCGACCTGATCCAATTTTACCTCCAGCCATGATATAATCCACTAAAGGATCTGTTGGAAAAGTTTGAAATTTGTTGGTACATAAGAGGGCATTTTCTGCCCTTTTCTTCTAAATTGGATCTTTGTCTGAAATGTGCTCTTCAACTGCTATTCTGCTAGCTATTTTGCAATAATATTTTTAAAAAAATTATTGAAATTCAAAATTTAATTCAATGTAAC
The DNA here is from genome assembly GCA_019343175.1 of Oedothorax gibbosus. Lineage (NCBI taxonomy): Eukaryota > Metazoa > Arthropoda > Arachnida > Araneae > Linyphiidae > Oedothorax > Oedothorax gibbosus. The sequence continues at coordinate 31,772,063 of CM033270.1, forward strand.
TTTATATTCTCATTAAAATTACTATACTTTTCTCGTTGTCAAATTTATTTTCATAAACGATAATAAAATTCCACATTTTGAAAATAAAATAGCGATATAGTTGAAAACGTCAAAATATTGTTATCATTTGGTTGTAGCAGTTTGGTCGAAATTATATTATATGGGGAAATTATATTTTAACATCTTCATTTGTTTGTTACATATTGTGAGTTAAGTAGTAACACAGATCCTGTAATATTTAAAGGTCAAACTTCTCTGGCCCATTTTTTAGCTTTTGGAGTTGTATATGCTGAGTGGCTAGTTCAACGATGAAGCTCCAGTAAACTTCCCAAGTAAGTTAAGTGTTCAATTATGAAGATCTGTGTGAATCTGTGCATACTCGACCAGTATACGAACCCGGGTCGAAGGCAAAGGAATCGAGCGTTGACCACTACCCCATCACGACCACAAAGATCACATAATAACGAAATCTAAATGAGTTTTTTAAATGTTATAACTTTGATAAATGAACCAATTTTACATTGGGAACATTTTCCTTTGGCATCAAACTGAAGACCCTGTAAGTCAGGATGCCATGTGTAATGTCACACACAGCCCTAGAAATTGTATCTAAACAAATGGTTGCTAAGTTGAAGAGAGTAATTTAGGAGTGTTCAGTTTTTAGAATAAAAAAACAAATTCTCTTAAAAACCAGTTAAACCCAGCACCGTTTTTTTATAAAACATTCCTCACTGACTTAACTTAGCAAAATAATTTATCTTCATTCATAATTTATATGGCCACTCAAAACCTGAAACATGCTCATTGCTAGGCAAGACGTCACAATTACCGGGGAATTTTTTGTTTTGTGTTTGTATCACTTTTATTTAGATGTAATTTGTAATGTGCTTTTTATTTTTCTCTTTGCGTATTTCGATTTTATAATTTTATATCTTGTCTTGGCGAGCCTCTTGGCCGCAAATATATTCAATTTTCAATAAAGTTTTTCTTCTTCTATTAATACAAACTATATCATTCCAGTCAACCTACACCAAGCCAACCGACGTCCCCGTGACAACCTCGCCCCAGACACCACCACCCCCCGCATCCTCCTCCCCCTCCCGTCGCAACAGTCGCAGACGAGGCTTCGTCCGCAAGAACACCCAATCAGCACCAGACTCATTCGACAATGACGACGGCACTTCGGACTACTCTGCACCGCCCGTCATCACGATGACCCAGGCAACACCTGAGCAGCCTACGGCCGAGAAGAGACCGGTGTCCATCGGGTACTTCAACTTCGACTCCATGCAGAGGTTGCTGGACTTGTCGATCACGGCGTCCACTAAAGCCGAGAAGCCGTCCAGTTTCTTGCTCACTCCTGGAGGTAAAGGATTTGAGGTGTTTTTTTTTTACTTTCAATCAATCAGTTCATTGAACATTTATGTGTTACAAAATAAAAATAAAAAATTATATGATTCACCAAGGGGAGCAACAAACCCACTTGGGCGAACTAAAACTTACATTCAAAATCACTTCAGAAATTATTTTCAATTACCTAATATGAAATACAATGAGATGCTACTTTATTATGACCACCTGATAGTTTTATGCAACCACAATTTTCAATTTGATGCTATCCATAACACTTCAAGCTGGTGAAAGCTATAAGGTTTAGGGGATGCTTTCTTGACAATGTTGCAATAATTTTATTCCTATTAAACAATGTCTAAATGCACATGAGAATTTAAGCATTGTCGCAGATCAACCACCCTGATATATTAATAGTGTACCTGATAGTGTATTGATACTTTTAATAGTACAATTAAGCTCCTGGTCATAATGCTCGCAATGTCTTCAGATGGTTCAAAGAGCTTGACGGAGACTTTACCTTGATTCGTATTCCTTCACAGTTACCATACCTCATCCTAAATTGAAAATTTGTAGGTTGAAAACGAAAGGGGCATCAGGCAACTGTATCCAGTGCCATCCACTCTTAATAAGGAATTGGAAAGTGTAGTTCGTCGAATAGGCTCTCAGTTCAATTCGTGAAGTGTTAAGGGCAAATGGTGTCAAATATTATATGGAGAGGAAATAATTTGGCTACTCAGTGTATATGGTAATGTATTGCGAGTCGAAAACACGAAAAAAGTTGTTTTTGAACGTTGGTCCTTCTGTCTGTCTTTCTGAAACCATCTACAGATTGAACTAAAAGAGCTAAGAGAACACAAGAGTTCCCAGTACCCGTCATAATACATATTTGAAAAATCGCGCATGTGCAACTGATAATTGCCTTATAACATTTGAGGTTTTAAAGATGTTGAAATTATCTTATAGGGTACATAATTGCATTGAAATGTATTGGTTTATTGAGTAGTAATTGAAAGTCGTGTAGTACTACACATCCCTAGTTTTTTGTGTCTCTGGGGCTTGCGTTGTGTTCTGGTCAATCTCTTTCGTGCCTGAACGATGTTCCGTACTACATACAAGCATATGTCATACTTACTGATCTGTCATACTGTATGTAAGTCTTCCATTTTCTAAACATTCATTTGCTACCTTTGGGGAAATGTGGATTGGAAAGGTTAGGCTCAGCAAATGTTTGTTTAGATTTAATTTACGGTCAAAGCTTTTGGAAACGGAAAACTCATATATTGTGACAATTAAATTGTAGAAAAATCTTGCAAAATGCGTATTTAGGTATATACTTCATATTACTAAGAGAGGTTGATATACTTTGCCCGCGAATTAATTAATTGCCTGTTTTCCTAAAAACTAAGAACTACGTTTTCTACGAGAGAGAAACGTAGTAAGAACCATGTTTTTACTTCAACACTTTCAGTCAAAATGTATAAAAAACACAAATGTATATAAGCACGTTACCATACGGTACTTAAACTTTTAAATCCATGCAAAAAAGATGGACACGTTGATAGCTCCACACACGTTCAGCTCAGAAGTTGCCCGGTTTGTACGTTACTTCTAACTATGAGGGGTAAGGATTTCGAAAGTGTCAATTATTAACATAGAGAATAAGATGAATATTTAATCTCCTTTTCAGGGTTTATAGGGCTTATCCTCAGTGCTATTAAATTCATTTTAATCTTTATAGAACGCCATAGAACTGAGCGTTTTAGAACGTTTTTCTTCTAACACACTCATTCTAAAACACGTCCACAAGTATAATAGAACTTAAGAATAAAAAAATATTAATAACTTCCGATAAAAATCTTCACCAGCCAAAAATCTTCACTCAGAAACATAAGAACCCATAAGAAATTCGGCAAGGTATCCCTTGAGGCCAGGAATATCGGTTTTCTCGCCAAATCCCTTGGCGGTGTATTCCTCTGTCCGATTATCTGGCGCCGTCAGCTCATTCTGCAGATAATCCCGAGGCACTCTTCGGAATAAGTAGTATCCGTCTTCACTTAGGAGTTTAGTTTATCGCTCCTAAGCAGATTTCCGGACTTGAATAGGGAAGAACACTTAGTGTTCATAAAAGATGTCATTTACGGCCGCTTTGTGCGCTCATATTTTGTTTAAATTATATAGAATTTTTTATTTATCTAGAATAAAAAAAATTAGGATGTGCAAGACTTGATAAATGAAAAGCTTAGGGGAAAAACGTGCTAAGTGACAAAAAGTTGAAAACGAGATTTAAAGTTTTTCGTTTGCACTTAGATACGTTTAAAACGGCACTTCCAAAAGGTAAAAAATATACTAAAACTGAAGTTTATATGAAAGGGGGGTGCCTTGTTATCGATAAAGAAGGGAATACCATGCTTATTGACACAAAAATCTCATTTTTTTTTCGAAAATGTCAATTAGCACGTTCTTTCACTAAGCTCTCAAATGTGTGCCGTAGACAAAAATGGAGGTTTCAGAAAGTTGGACGAAATTTTTAAGTTTCTAATTCAATAGCTACTAATAGTTCATTTAATGGTACCTATGACATCAATGCAGATTTTATCTTCACACTGAATGATAATGGCTTCCGGGCAATGAATAAAACTGATACGGAAACCACTGTATTAATAACACCAGCTTATTGAAATGATTATACTAATTGCTTAAAGAAGCATACAACTTTTATTTTCCTTGTATATTAATCATTATGACTAAGAAAAAGTCTTTTAATTGAAAGGTTATTTTTAAAAAAAGAACCAATATACCACCGACCTTTTTTTTTTTGGTAATTTAGCTTTTCGGATAATTATTTAAGCTACTTATTGAATGAAAAAATAGCTCGGATTTTATGCAAGAACTATCTAATGAACAATTAGCAGTTCTTTAGACTTTATTATTTTTCTTGATCAAGCGAAAAAACTTCATTTTGCAAGAGACTTATCCAACAAACACAGTTTTACTTTCAATTACCTAATAGGAAAAATATAAGTTAGTGAAAGTATTTCGATGGGATTGAAAATCCGAAATAGAGATTTAGTATTTTTTACACGTTTTGGAGGCGTTGATTTTTCTTTAAAAAAAAAGGGTTTCAAACATTGGTCTGTCCGTCAGACAGTCTGTTTGTATAAAACCACTCTACAGCTCGGACTAAAAGTACCACGGAAAAATTTGGTACTCGAGTTCCTAGTACCTCCTAGTTCCTAGTCGGAATAATAAGGTTTCGAGAAAATTGCGCATGCGGGAAGGGTAGCTGCCGTAAATCATTTTGATTTTAAAAGTACTGCTGAAAAACGAAAAAAAAAGCTACAGACTTCAAATTTGGTACACGACTTCTTAATACCAGGCGGACGTCATAATAGAATTTTTGAGAAAATTGTGCAAAAGGTAGCTGCCATACAACTTTTTGGTTTTAAAAATATTGGAATTACCTTAAATGTTATAATTTCCTTTAAATGTATTGATTTTTGAATGGTAATTGGAAAGTCTTGTGGAGTTACACCATCCCTAGTTTCAATAAAATAAACAAAAAATTTGATTTAAAAAAACAGACATTTTGGAAACTCTCAACTAACACTTCTAATATAATTTTAATACATTAGTATAACAATAGCGCAAAGACAACAAACGAAAAAGCTTATGCACCACGAGCAAAAGAGGTAGATACATTAGTGAAAATTCGAATGCGGGCGTAGTGAGGTCGTTTGGTCCTTTCCTTGAAATATTGAGTGCATTTCCGCTGGGTAAAAGTAATATTTGCATACTTTGGCTGTTGCTTGATGTGTTTAGCCACTTTTGCACTCATCCATCGCTGTGTAATGTCCCTCGCCTTTGAAATAAATAATGCTATTTGGCTTACTGATGTTGTACATGTTTGGGTTATGGCTTCTGCAACTGAAGATTAGAGGGTTTGGAAAGTAAGAGTAGCTAGGATAATTTTGATGCTATGAAATGATGCGGCGTTAAAAAATTTGTGTTTCATATGTGGATGTCTTTCTTGTACATCAATTTATGTCTTAAATTACGCCATTTTATGTGATTTACCGAGTAGTAATATATAAAATATTACTAAATAATAGCATAAATATATATATATCATAATGAAATAGACCACGAATATAAGGCTTTTCCCTACAATTCCATAATTATTTTTCCTAAATTGACTATGTCTTAAAATGCTACGTGTTCCTAAGTTGTTTAAACTATGTGTACTATTTTGCAAAAAAAAAAATCTAATTTAAAAGTATGATGTAATATTTTTCGAAAGAATTTTAGTTGTACACACTGTTATTTAAAATCAGATTAAATTTTAGATACTTTTACGGTTCAATTAGATAATTTTAATATCTTTATAAGAATAAACAAATTTCAAAAAAACAAATTATCATAACAATGTTAACGTATACAAAAAGTTAGACTATAAAATTTTAAAAAAATCTTTAAAGTTATTTTAAAAAATATCTTTAAAGTACTTTCTACCGAAGAAATAATATTTTTGAATGCATCTTTCGAATGTCAAATATGAAAATTTATTCAGTTTACGATTAATATGCGATGAATACTCACAAATATGAATCTTGTGGCTAAACTCAACCATAAAAAATTATATTAACCCATTTAGAACAACTGGTAAGAAAATTTGCCACGCGAAAATGAGCTTAAATTTATATTTAAAAAAACAAAGTATGAAACGTATGAAACAAATGAAGACCGTAGTCCTGTTCAATTAATGTATAACAAATTAGGTTACACAAAAAAACTAATTTGAAAAGTTAACGTTTTCATTCGAAATAAAGGTCTTTTAGGTATTCACAAAGTCGTTCTAAAAGGGTTAAAAGTATTTTAAAATATAAGATAAGAAACTTATGTTGTTATCAGAAACTAAAAGACAGTAACATTGCTATACAAAGTATAAGTACATACCACAAGCCAACATATTTGTACTTCTCCATCATAGAAGCTCTCCATCATTCTAAAGTTTAAAATTTTAATATAGAACTAAATGCTCCGTTTTTATTCGTTTAGAACTAGGCACAAGGCTCTCTACTTTTTTTAAAAAACTATTTATTAATGAATAATGACGTCTTAATACTAAGTATTCTTTTTTTGCGAGCTTTTTTATTATTTTTTTTCTAAATGTATTTAACCATTTATTAGTTTAGTTATGTTTTGAAGGTGATAAAATAAGAAACGTATGTTACCAGAAATTAACACACAGTAATAAAAATATACAAAGTATAACCCAAGCAAGCCAACACATTTACGCATTTACATTCAGAGTAATGAAATTGATTGTTCCGCCGTATCAATTAACGTCCCTACTAATGCGTTCAAAACAATGCAATCCCGTACTTCGCCATTCATAGAAGCAGAGGAAATCTTTTTATCGCCTCGTTTTATTCCGGACATATGACACGAGAGATGACACAGTCACGGACACAGAGACAGATGAAAAGAATGTTCGAACGGGTGACACAACACGAGACTGACCTGAAAGTATTTTGATTTAATATGATGAAGTGCAGGTTCGCGTTTGTGGTTTAGTTTCCGAAGATTCCTTGATAAGCGTCTGGACTTGTTGCTAATGCTGAGATTGAATTGATGAAGTGTAGGTTAGTGTCTCTGATTTAGTTTCCGAAGTTGTCGCGATAAGTGCCTGGACTTGTTGCTAATGGATTTGAGAAGATTGAATTGATGAAATGCAGGTCCGTGTTTCTAAATTAGTTTCCGAAGGTGCCTCGATAAGCGTCTGGACTTGCTAATGGAATCGAGCAAGAGCTGCATTCTGGAAGACGAGTTTAAGCCATTAGTATTTTTTTATATAAATTTATTATAGAATATTGTTAGATTGTTTCGTATTACTGATTCATCTTATGAGGGTTCTTTAAATTATACGAGTATGATTTTGTTGGTAACATATTTAAGCAAAAGCTGCATTGTAGAAGAGAATTTAAGTTTCTGATTTTTTTAAATATTTTTTTACATAACTTTATAAAGAGGTCTATGTAAGGAGATGTTAATGTTAAGAGGATTATTTATTTTTTATGCATTTAAAACAAGTAATAATACACTGTCGTATATGCTACTTTATTAAAATCCTAAATTCGCAATCATTTAATTTGAACTACCATAGCTAGACTGGGAACAAAACACTTCAAGGAAATGCGTTTTTCCCGTCATTACTATATATCAATGACGACTTTCTCCAAACTATATTTGAAATGTTCTTCTATAACTATCCTGACCACATTTCATAAGTGATTAATTTTTCGACCAGGAAATCATCATTAAATTTTCATAATCCACATTTAATTTACCTTGTTTTTGTTTGAAAAAAATATTTTAAAAAATGAAACTTGGAGTATTACGAAATTTTTATAGCTAGATAGTTGTCTAAACATCTACTGCTCTGCGAAATGAAGTACACTGCTCAAAACAATTAGAGGAGCATTTTTCGTACTTTTGTTAACCCTCTGAGTTTCAACTCCTTATTTTTTATTCTAAGGATCTAAAATTTGTGAAATTGATTCATTATGCATCCAGAATGAAATGGTAAAAAACGGGGGGGGGGGATTTTTAAATTTTTAACTAAAATTGAAGGGGAAAAAATTGGAATCATAACTTTTGAATAAATTATAATAATATTTTTTAAAAATTTTATTTGCTAAAAAAAAGTTTAAATCAATTTTTAAACATCTAAGAAGGCAAGCGTGAAGAATTTAGGGTCAATTTATTTCATAAAATTTTTTGGGGGTGAATTTTATTTTACCATTTTTTTTTAATTTTCATTTAATTAAAACAAACATTATTTAATTCGTCAAAAGACACGATTCTTCCATCTAACGATAAATAAGAGAGAGCTTAACTTAGTGAGAAAAAAAAAGGCGAGCTGATGATTCCAAGTGGAATCATTGCTGGTGAAAGGATTTAAACCATACGTTCCCCTAATTGTTGTGAGCAGTGTACATCAAGTCACCTAGGTTTAACGGCTTCTTCAACCCTATCTAGCTCCCTCACATCAACTCTTATATTATCCCAAAATAATCGGCGTTGCCAAAGCTGTTTTGAAAGCTTTTGACCGTATCTGGTTGCTTTTCACTAGCTACTAGCTCTATAGCCAAAATGAAAACAGCAAGTACTTCGTGGAATGTCGGTGATTGTCTTTTGCCAATTCTCTTATTGTTCTCCAAATTCACGGATATTGATTGAAAAGGTTACACAACGCGTCTGGTCAGAGGTATAAAATTTAATGTCCCATAAATTTTTTATCTCATTTGCTTCGTGTGCAAGTGCATAAGTGCCTAGATATTGAGATGATAGAATTTAATAACTTCATTTTTTACAAAATATTAAGTGTTAAGAAATTGTTTTACGAATACCTTTCATTTTGCATAATTCTAAGCTTTTTACAAAGCTCTAACAAAGGCATTCTGAAAATCGTAGTTGTTACCGGGAAACCGTTAACGTCGTTAGTTGTGATTGCACCCAAATCAAGCAGGTAATAATTTACTTCACCAGGACTTAAGACAAGTTAGGATTTTAACTACACCCGTGCACATTTTGTTTAATTTGTTAGTTCTGAGAAACAGAATACATTATTATTATTTAAAGTGAAAGTTGATTTCTATAGTTAGATTAGAACGCTACAATTTATTATTTAGTTTAACTTATCTGACGTTTAACTTAACGTAAACTACTGTGTGTCGTTTAAAAATTGTATGAACAAATGATTTAATTAATAACTTAAATATACTTAGGATAATATTGTTCTAGGTTAATAACTTAAATATACGTAGGATAATATTGTTCTAGGGATATTTTTTATTTTTTCATATGGTTAAGCAAAATTAAACTTTTATTTACATTAACTACCATTTCTACAAACAATTGAAACAAAAGTTAACCCATCAACTAAATAAATAAAATAAAATTATAACGACGTATTTGTGAATATCATGAACGCCTTCATTTCCGAATTAAAACGTAAACTTTAAGTTATTTAAATTCTTTTTTTTTTTCATGTAACTTAATTTGTCCTATACAAATTGTTCAGAATTAGGATTTTCGCCTTTCTTACATGATGTTGTTTATTTAGTTCATTTCGTGAAGAAAATTCATTTACATGAGGCAAATTTTCTTGCCAATCTTCGTTAATGAGACATGACATATTTGGCTTCCGTAATGTTTAAAACTATGGCTTTCCTCATATGAATAATTTTATCAACTAATTTGTAGATTGTATACTTTTATTAACTGATTTCTTTAGTATTGAAATATATATGAAATTTTCGAACCATCAAGGTAATTTGAGAAATACAAGAGCTGAACAATAGCGTTTTGAACTTTAAATTGGCCTTGTGTTGTCCTTAATTGATTTTTGCGAAGTAAGTAGTAGAAACAAATATTGTTAGATTCACTGTATACAATTTCTGTTTTTTTTTTTAAAAGTTAAATCCTACAGTATAGTGAAAACTTACACGAATAACTTTGACACCTTGCTATGCTATATGTTTCACATTCTATGTGTGGTACTTTTTTTACTTGTTAGATTCGATATCCACGTAATAAATAAACAACCTTTATTTCTTTTATATATACAGCTTTATTTAACAGATTAGAAAAAATTCGAACCACAGGTTGACCGTGTTCCTAAAAATCTTAATGCAGAAAAACACTCGTTTCTTCTACGATAATTTTTCATAGAAATGACTTTTTAAATTTGAAAAATCAGTTGGTCTTAATAAATGTAAGCTATCATGAGACGTATTTTCTTTAAATACAAACGCACGTAATGAAATATTATAAAATAACTAATAAACTATGCTGAACTAATTAATAAATTCTACTAACTAATAAATTCTACCGAAGAACTAAATTTGTAAAGCGGATCTCACACTATGTGTGGTATTACAAAGTTAAGTTACACCTCAAATCTATGCAGCCTCTAGTTCTATGGAGTGAAGTTATACCAGAAAGATGGAAACAGCAATGCTACCTAAAGTTTTATGGAGTAAAGTTATACCAAATACTTTACAGTGTTTATGGAATTTCTTTTTTTTTCAAAGAAGCAAATTCCAAGCCAGGCGTTAACAAAACAAAAGACGAAAAAATTCTGATAAATGAACGAAGGTGAACCAACGCAATCTCTCAAATCGCGTCGCCTTCTGTAGATTGCATTATTCCATCGCAAAAAAAAAGTTGTTCAGCTGATTAATGGCCGTAGTTGGAGCAGCTGTAATGGAAGGACACGCCGCTCATTCAACATGGCTATTTTCGTGGAACCGCCATTGTGCACGAGTCGCGCGTTTACGGTGGGGCAGTTTATGAGAAGTAAAACTTTTTATGACTTCTATTGTTTGTTCTTTTATTTTACAGAAGGACGATGAATTGAACTTCTGAATGCTTTTTAGCTTCCACACTACGTTTATAACGTTAACAGTGGAAGCTGTTATAATCGTTCAGTCCGTCTGCCCGTCTCTCTGTCTGTCACCCGCTTTCATAGTCCAAACTACAAATGGTATAGGCAAGAGTGATACGTCGAAAAATTCATAGCGTCGGAATTCGAAGACAGTGAAAATCTCAGAAAAAAAAATTCGAATTCGAAGTACTTCAATTATTTTTTTTAAAAAAACTGTAACATTAAATACTCATTTTAAAAGCATAATAAGCCATTTTTATTAGAATTAATTCTCCATTGCCATTCACAACAATCGATCGAGAAACTTTATGTCCTTGAAATAATAAATTACAAGAAATTTATTTATTCGACATAAATCAGTTTGAAATGACGTCAAATATATTTCACAAAATAGATTCTGTGATTGTTTATTGATATGAAACGTTTTGCTTCTATTTAAAATCGAGGAATATTACATAATTAATATTTGAAGTATAAATTATTTTAACAAACGATAAGATATAAATATTGAAATTTCGAAATAAAATGAATGAAACTAGCAACATTTAGCATGTAAATGTTTAATATAGAATTAATATTGTGTTTGGCGCTTTTTTTTTATCTGTTGAACACAACTGTTGTGTGGAAGCGGGTTAAGTGACAGATTCTGTACTTAACTTACTTATAATATAAGTGTTCTGGGAAGATGATATAACCCATTGTGAACTTAAGAAAAATTTAGATTTGTCTCATTATTTACAGGAACTGGTATATACAATAAATAATTACAGGGCTGTTAAAATTAAAATAAATATTCTTAAATTATTGTTTTAACGAAGATTATAATATCTGAATATTGTTAAATCAGTATCCGATTTCCAAAATTAAATAAATTTATTTTCAAGTTTAACATTGACAAATGAAACTTTTTTTTAATAAATGTTGAAATTAAATATATTTTAATTGCTTTGAGGCAACCATTATTTCAAAAAGTACTATTATTAACATAATCTGTTCTCTGACTACATACATTTTTAAATTTCCAGAAAATCTAAATTGTGTTTGGAACTAAAACTGCATTTGGAACCATAGACACAAATTAAAATATCTATCCATTTCTATTACGTTACACAACAAGATGTAACTAAATACAAAAACACCAAGAAAAACATTTTTACCAACGTTAACATGTAACTGAACCTCGAAAATTTCCAAATAATACCTATCTTTTTCTTTCTGCGATCAACCGTCACACAGAAGCAACTTACCCAGTTAACACCTCATTTAGTATATGATGGATCGACATCTCTTCTTCTCTCTGCTGGAACACCCCCTAAAAAAAGGAAAACTCTCCAATTCAGCGTGAAATATGAACGAACACATCCGTAAACACATCAATTACAAAGAGTTTTCGTAAACACCCCCACAAATTATCCATATATTTCTGGAATCTATATTTAACCTCTTCTTTCCAGAGGTAGACTTGTGTGAACCGTTGTAGAATTCACGTCACAACTTCATTTCGGAATTTTTCTAAATTTTAACTTTTCTGTTATAAACTAGAATGTCCAAGCTTTCCAAAAATATTAACACTAAAGCAGCTGATTTATTGATTGCGTCAAAAATCAACTAGGTTTGTAACAGAATCTGTCACTTAACCCGCTTCCACACAAAAGTTGTGTTTAACAGGTAAAAAGGCGCCAAACACAGCATTAATTCTATATTAAACATTTACATGCTAAATTTGGCTAGTTTCATTTATTTTATTTCGAAAATGATTATTACTTATCGTTTGCAAAAAATTATTTATATTTCAAAGAATAAATATGTAATATTCCTCGCTTTTAAATAGAATTAAAACATTTCATATCAACGTACAAAGAATTTCGTTTATTTGACGTCATTTCAAACTAATCGATGTCACAAAAATAAATTTATTTTAATTTATTGTCTAAAAGAAATAAAATTTCGCGAGCGATTGTTGCAAATGGCAATGGTGATATAATTCTAATAAAAATAGCTTCCTATGCTTTTTAAATTAGCATTAAATTTTGCAGTTTTTTAAATAATCGAAGACTTCGAATTCTTTTCTGAAATTTTCAATGTATTCTAATTTCGATGTGCTGAATTTTTTTGACGTATCACACTTGTCCGTAGCATTTGTAGTTTGGGTATGAAAGTGGGTGATAGACAGACAGACGGACTGAACGATTATAATACCTTCCATCTTTTTACGTTATAAACGTAGTGTGGAAGCTAAAATGACGTAGTCAAAAGGTCAATCATATTTCGGAAGTCTTGCAAATAACGATTTTTACAAATGTTTTTAAGACAAAAATTTATTAGACATTCTGAATTTACCTTCTGAGTGTGAAAAACATATGTAACCATTATCTGACTGCCAGATTTTTATGTATTACACATATTTGTTAAAATTTTGGCAATTTTATAATTTTATTAAATTTTAAAATTTAATTTATCGATGCGCCTTTTATAATCGTATACTACATAATAAAAGTTTTTTTTTTAAAAATTGAAAACTAAATTTCCAGTTACAAATTTAAATTTATTTTCATGCCGTGAAACCAAGTTTACACTTCAGCCAATTCTCTTATCCCCTCAGAGGCTGAAAAGAAATGTTAGAATGAGCTATTAATTACAAATAAAAACTTTCCCATGTTACCATTTTTAAACCATTTCCCATTTTTAACTATCGCATTAGAATAGATTTGCATAAGAATATAACGCCAAGAATTCGTTGTCCCCCTACGTTTCGTCTGTCTAACTACCGCGTCCTTCAAGCTAGGTGACATAAAAATAAGATGGCAAGCTTTAAAAAAAAAATAGCCAAAAACCTTTCAAGTCTTTTCGCTATTCCCGATTCTCGGATAGGTTCTTGAATTGGAAGCTGGTTTGTTTATTCAGCTACATCCCCCCGCCTCGGAATGACAAAGTAGTGCGCGAAATTTATCTGATTCTAGTAGGATTGTTACGAAGATGTTACGAAGATGCTAGCAGCCCGAAGATTTTTGATTCAAGTTTTAATTAATTTAAGGATTGGAATTTTGTAGGCAGAAATTTTAAGGTTTACTATTTTGTAAAGTGTATTAAAATATTACGGACATAGATCGAAACATCTCCAAAAACATATAATTTGACGTCAGTGCTGTTTTCAGTGACGTACATTTTCGGCAAATTTCATATGCATTTTTTGCTGAAATTAATCATATTTGTGGATAATTAAACTTATATAAACTTAAACGCGTTTCATGCAACTTTTCCATTGGCGAACTCTTCTTTTTCCCGCACGAGAAAATTTATTAGTATTTTATTTCCCTCTATGCTAATATAAACCCACTATGCGTTCACTCGAATAATGACCTTGGGGAACGCGAGTTGCCCAAAGTGGAGCCAATTTGTAGCAGCTATATTTAAAGTTTTGTCACAATGCTAGCTTACTTTCACCGCGCAACGCAATTGTTATCATTTTTATTCCCTCTAGACCAATATCAATCCACTGTGCGTTCACCAGAATAATTACATTGGTGAACGCGAGTTGTCACGACTGTGTACTTGGGTGGAGGCAACATATGTTGGCTCTATTTACAGTTTTGTCAAAACTAACGGTAGGACCTCCTACCATACGCACTTCCTCCCGATATACGCGTATGTTCTGTCGCCCGATTCACGACTGTGTCGTCTCCATAGAGTTAAGAAGAAGATGGAGATGCTTGGCGCCAAATAAAGTGAAGCCATCAGAAAGTCGCCAAGTAACCCCAGTAAACCCAAACAAACCGCTCACTCAACGTTAGTTCAATGTAAAATTGAGATCTGAATTTATACAAGATGGCAATAATTTCTTTCACAGGTAAGAAAAATGCGTTGTAATTATAGTTGTTATTGAGTCAAAAATCGCCAAGGCGATGTAGTAGCCTATGCAAACTCCACCGTCTAATAGCTCCAAATACTTCGCCGAGTGCGTTTGTTTGGGCTTACTACAAAGCGATCGACGGCTGCACTTGGCGAACCTGTTTTTGCATTGGTTTTTGCTCAGCAGCTTCTCCAGCATATTCTTAACTCTCTCGGCTCTTCCTCTTCGGATATTTCGTTCACCTGACTTAAACCGCGATATCGCTCCGGTTTGAAATGCAGCAGATCTTTGGGACAGTGAGAGGAAGTTCTATTATTATTTTTATTCAAATGGAAGTTTATGCTTGGATTACGTAGTTCGATCGAAAAGGTTAAGTTATGTGCGCCAATCGTAGGTGAGTTGTATGTTTACTGTCGCTAGTTTCGATAAATTATGCCTGTGGTGTAGCTGACAATGTCATAATCCCCTTTAAAGAGGCCAAAAAGGAAATAAATACTTCCCACAAGTATATTTTGGTTTTGATGTTTCATATAAAAAAAATTGCATATTACTATTTATCATGTGCAAAGTAAATAATCTTAGGAGCTTACTCCTATTTTCGTGGTTAACGTTACTCCTTAAAACTGGTGGCAGATGGAGTTTCACCAGTTTTATCGAGCCTTCATGTTAATATTATCTTTATTTCTAGCTTTCATTACAGTTTTATTAGTTTTAACTACTCAAATTTACGTCTCGTATTTTTTAACCCCACTTAAAACGTGAAGCTAACACTAAACCTTTTTTTATAGCGCTCAACACAAAATTGAACTTTTACTACACAACTTATTGAAATCATTTAAATATATTACATTTAGCATGTCGTTTTGTAATAAGGCATAACATCCACAGTGTTGGAATCAAATGTAGTAAATTTATCGAGACATAAAGTTTCAAATACATGTAAAAATAATGAAAGAGCACAAAGAAAGAAGTTAATTTTTCATCTCAAAAGTCTGATAATTGATAATGGGCCAACAGTTACATAAGTCTGTTTACATACGTTTAATTTACATAATTACCGGCATATTGATAAATATTTTTTTACAACGACAAATTCAAAATCATACAAACGTATTGAAAAATTTAGAATACTTGAGAATCTGGTCAAGCTTAACCCATTGTTTAGGTTTAAAAAATAATATTTGAAAATATTGTCAGACATATAAAGCGACCCTTACCTAATGTCAAATATAAAAAATTCAACATTCATATTCTTTTGCGGCCTTTCTCTATTTAACAATCAATATAATATCCATTCTACACGATCTTAGGCTTTAAAGTACGTATGTCTATATGATGATTCCAATAAATGCGCTCTTACCTTTACTGTGTAAAAATCTGTAACTCATCATTAGTTTTGGGTGGAACTTTATACCAATTTTGTAGTAAGCTAACTAAACTCCAAATATGCGAGGAGAGTTTTACAATCAACAAAAAAAGAGTGACCCGTTGAAACAGAGTCCAAGCGCTGTTAATCGAATTATTACAGAGACGAGTCTGACCTTTAGGGGGAATGGGCGCGCTGGACCGCAGGTCTCCAAACTCAAGTGCCTCAGAGTTAATCCAATGGCGAAAAAACTATTTTCTCTGCCACATTTCTCCGGCTGTATTGAATATTTTTACAAACGGGTTTTTTTTTTAAATAATAAATGTAGATAACTTACACTCTTAAAACAAAAGAGTGAAATTCACTCCTATAGGAGAAGTGCATTTTCGGCACCGGAAAGGAGTGGAAATTAACTCCGACTGAGTTAAAACCGCTCGTTTTAAGAGTGTAGGACGCAAACTGTTTTCTTTTATTTCTTTTACCCACTCCGAAAAAGAGTGAAATTCACTCCTATAGGAGAAGTGCATTTTCGGCACGGAAAGGAGTGGAAATTAACTCAGACTGAGTTAAAACCGCTCGTTTGTTTTAAGAGTGTACATGTCTCTATCTTCCCACTTTTTGAAATTTCTTCTAATATTTTGTGTAAAATTATTTATTGAAAATTTAAAAAATATTCGAACGAATTTCAAAAAGTGGGAATGTCGGGACCTGTAAGTCAGCTACATTTATCACATAAAAAAAATCCGCTTGTAAAAATATTCAATACAGCCGGAGAAATGTGGCAGAGAAAATATTTTTTCTCCATAGGATTAACACTGAGGCACTTTATTTTGGAGACCCCCGGTCCAGCGCGCCTATTCCCCCTTAAGAATAACTGCGATTTGGGTATAATACTATAAAATACTAAGGGTGTGTGAATACACGAATTGTAATTATCACTCAATAAATCAATACACTTAAAGGTAAATAAATGTACTCTACACTCTTAAAACAAACGAGCGGTTTTAACTCAGTCTGAGTTAATTTCCACTCCTTTCCGGTGCCGAAAATGCACTTTTCCTATAGGAGTGAATTTCACTCTTTTGTTTTAAGAGTGTACAGAGTAATTTCAACAACGTTAAATCCTCAGAAAGTTCGCAATACGTTTTTCACCTAATATTTCATATTTGGTAACTATTAGTTAATATTAGAAGTGACTCAAAATATCGCTACTGTTGTGAATCGGCATCCCACTTTCTAAATTTTATCGCGAGCAGATATTAGATAACTATTTTTTATCGTCTGCGAGAAACTTTTGTTTAGTTTATTGGCAACTGTAATAATGTTCATTTTCTTTTTTGTAGAAATAAAATTCGTTGCTTTTTTCCTCCTGTCAAAAATGGTTGTTAATTTTTAGTTTAAATATTTTAGCTACTTCTTTTAAATAAGTTCTATCTAATTTGTGACAGCTACAAAACATCACTCATATGTTTAATGTCAATGCACTATATTAAAATAGTATATTCCGCAGTAAATTTAAAGGCACCTTAGGGGCCGCTTGTTTTAGCACTCGGTTTTGTGGTGCATGATTACTTGACTTAGATGCAAGTTTACATCACTTTATGATGTAACTTTACTCCGTAAAGCTGGAGACAGCACTTGCCGCCACCTTTGTTGCGGAGTAACGTTACACCAAATGTTTTACATTGTTAAAATAAGAGTTATATGAATATTATATATTAAAATTGATGTAACGAAGCGCAGAAACATTTTTAATTTGAAAACAGAAAAAAAAATTCGGTCCCTCACGAGTGATTGAATATTTAGATTTTTACAATTTTAATAAATATGAAAAGGATAAAAAAATATATTACATTTTTCTTTCATATAAAATAGTTTTACATTTTTCGATTTAACTAGCTATATTATTTTTTATCAATAAGACAAACGTCTAATATGTTTACAAAAAATCAATCTTATTTTATATATTTCCTTCTGCAGGTCTGACTGTCGGCAAAGATAAAAGCGGGGCTTATATGACTCTCCCATCACCGAATGTCCAAAATGCTGATGTAAGTAAAATTATTAATTTGGAAATATATATAAATTAATAAATGTAAAAAGCTATCCAGTACTTAGAGTTTTCCACCACTCTTTTTCCTATTAAACAACTTAGTGAAAACAGAATCTTGTTAGGAAATCTTCAAAAGGCTTGACACCTTTTTACTTCTAAATCTTCATTTACAGACTAATCCATATTATTGTATACCGTGTATTTTTATGCAATCTTAAAAAAACTAATATTAATCATTGATACATCCTCTATTAATTATTTTAAGAAGCTGAAAATTGTGCATTTTAGGTAAAAGAGAAGTAACCCACATGTATTTTGCTGAGATAAAAGTTAGGAAAACTTTCCGATTGATGAGAGTTTCTATGAAAAGACAGTAGTACAAAGTGTTTCAATTTTACTTTGTAACTGTTGAAAAACTGCAGAACATAGGAGTAGTTATATTTAAATATTACTTCATTCATGTTCTTAAAACTCCTTTCTCCTCAAGTGTCCCTGTGATATATACAATTAGGGAAAAACGCACAATCTCTAAAGTACAGCAAAAATAGGTTTTAAAAGTTAAAAAATATTTCGTTTTAGAAGTTTTGTTACAACACCCACCTATTCATCGTTCTGCTTCAGAATCCGACCAGTACCAAATTCTAGAGAGTTTGAAAACCGTAAAAAAATTTATCGAGTCGGGACAATTTTTCTTCTTGTTATTTTTTATGGAAAAAAGACGGCAACATCTCATGAAATTGCAGACTTTGCTTTCTTTCACATACGATTTGGAATAAAAAAATGCATTCAAAAAAATCTTTGTAATAGAACCTTATTGAAGCTAAACACATAAGACTCAACAATCAGCTGAAAGAATTTTTATGAAATATTACATGATGTACTAAAAAGAAACATATTTGTCGAATAATATATGGATACCATGCCACTACATTGTTTCCACATATCTAATCTGAAAAATGAAAATATTATTCAATTTTTCTTTCGCAAACCCACATTCATTCTTTGTTGTTGTTTGTAAACCTCTTAAATGTTTACTAAGAAGAAAAGGAATGCACGATACATCACTTTTGTGTCTCGCAAAAAAGGAACTCCATTTCTTTACTGAGTTTTTTAATGGTAAAAAATTCGCCTTGATGTTCTATACAAAAGTAATTTTACTTTACAGGAAAAAAAATATTTTTTTACATACCATGCAGCTTACAATGCAATCATGATTTTTCATGCATTAATCTGGCAAAAGACGTCTAAAGAATTTTTAATATTTGATCTCGTTAAGTAAAGTAAAATTACTTTTTTATCGAACATCAATGCAAATTTTTTAACGGTAAAAAATTTGCATTGATGTTCCATACAAAAGTAACTTTACTTTACACGAATTTTTTTTTCATACAATGCGTTTTACGATATATTCACGACTAGATTTTTCATTAATCAATCTGGCAAAAGACGTCTAAAGAATTCTTAATTTTCAATATTTAGTCTTTTTCATATACAATTCTTTTTAAATAGTTGAAATAAATTTAACGTCGGATAAAACAAAAATGACACCACAATTAATTAAACGTCAAACAATCATTAGAATTTCCCAGAAGTGATATAATAAGTGAACTTTTATAGACGCAGTAAACCGTAATTTACAGATATTTTTAAGCTTTAATTTGTATTTTACAGGAAGCCAGATGGCACTGTGAGCAAAAAAATGACGTACCAGCGTATATACGATTTTTATTTTAATTGAATTGCCTGTTTTTCGCTTTAATTACATTTTATTATGTTTTTTTATAGAAAAAGTTTCTGATATAAATTTATTGTTGACTAACTAATGTATCTATTGATTTAAGTCTTCTATTAATAAATTTAAATTCCATAATTTAGAAATCTTAACTTGGAAAGTGGAAATTTTTCCTATTACGCCAATCTTCCACTTACAATGACGTTTTTTAGAGTATTGTGAAAAGTATCTCTTATCCAAAATAAATACATGTTTCAAACGATTTTTTACTAATTTAAATTACCTATTAGAATGAATATACCTATTAATTATACCTAATATATGATATTATATTGACCTAATTATATGATTATATACCTATTATTATGATTATACCTAATTAGAATATTACCTATTAGAATGAAAAATCGTCACTCTTAAGGAGTTATGCCCTTATTGCCCGGAAGAAACGTATTTTATTTGCCATGTTCATCACAGAATTCGGGAAAGTCTTACCGAAAAAGAATCGCTATGTCAACACAAGTTCCAAACGAGAAAATGAAATCTTTTGTGTCGAATGTTCCCGAAATTTCTTTATTCTACCTCCCACCCATTTGCTTTATATATATTCATCCATAGGAAGATTTTCGTAGTTGCTTCTTTTTCGCTAAAATATTGAAAAGAAGAAGCCTAAGGGATATTCACCGCTGGACTTAACGCCTTTTGCATTTAGCTATTTATATGCATGCAATGAAAATATTTTTAACGGGCTTGGCTTTTGTTCAGAAAGAGTTTGTTTCTCTTTTGAATGAGGCTATTGTGTCAATCGAAAAAGAATGGAAGGTAACATGATTTTATGCGTTTCATTATGGTTACTTTTAGGAATCAATTGAATTTATCTAAGAATTCTATGCTCGTTTCCTTTAAGACGGGTCCGATAATGTTCGCTGAACTTACAGTACCGAATGATTTCGGCAATGTTAAGTCAATGGATCTTTCACATGCCAAAACCGCACTTACGGTTTTATCTGCGTTTTTCAATAAAGTGGTGGCCACAAGTGAGGTGCGAAAAATTTGATGTGCTAGATTGATGATTGCCCTAGTATTCCTAGTTGCAGTTTTACTGCATAACCCTAAAATGCCATTTAAAAAATATTTTCACTATTGTACATGATCTAGTAGCTAAAAACTTGTTCGGAAATAGGAACTCAACAAAGTACTAAACTTAAACAAACAATTTATAACACCAAAGTTAGAGCACAAAAAAAATTACTTTTGCAGCATGAAACGTATTTTGTACAATAGTTTAAAAACAGCATAAAACCGCAGGAAAAACCGTAAGTAAGGTTCCGTCGCATGTGAAGAATCCAATCGACTTAACATTACCACTGAAGTCATCCGGAGCCATAAGTTCGGCGAACTAAAATATTTAATGAAGTAACGAGCGTCCAATTATTAATTAAAGGGTTACCCATGAATATCATTTGTGTTTCGTATGGAGTATCGTATATTCATTCTAGACATACTAACTTTATGACTATTCATTAAATCTTGCAAAATTTGTTCATTTTATTCTAAACTACTAATAAGGGCCTTTAACGGTTTTAAAAGGTCGATATAATTTCAATACCCAAGATTTCGATACCAAAATTTTAGCTCTCTGCTTAAGAGGGACTGCCAGTCCCATAGGGCTAATACATTTAGTTATGAAATCACAACTTTTTCAAAAGAATTGCTTTGCCATGTTATGCCATTTTCACCAGGTATCACCAACATGAGATCGAAATGAAACAAATTTGAAACGAAAATTTTATCTAGTTATTTAATTATATATTTTTGAAGTTTTAAAATGCCAAATATATACAGCAGATGGCGACACTATTTTAAAACTTTATCAATTAATAATTAAATAACCGGATGTTATTTTCTTTTCAATTTTGTTTTAAATTGATGTTATGATGGTTTCCATACTTGGTGAAAATGATATAACACGGCAAAGCAATACTTCTGCGGAAGTTGGGATTCCAAACCTAATACATTAGCTCTGTGGGACTGACAGTCCCTCTTAAGTTTATCGATACCAAATCTAAGAAAAATGAAGACCCTGTTACTGAACAATTTTTTAGGACAAATTAAACTGCTAGAAAACGGAATTCAAAAACTTATTTAAAACGGAAT
Source organism: Oedothorax gibbosus (assembly GCA_019343175.1). Lineage (NCBI taxonomy): Eukaryota > Metazoa > Arthropoda > Arachnida > Araneae > Linyphiidae > Oedothorax > Oedothorax gibbosus. The sequence goes on from CM033270.1 coordinate 31,794,022, forward strand.
TTAAAGTGAACGGTTTTATTCGGAAATGAAGGTGTTAATGGTATTCACATGGTTATTAATGGAATATAATAACCCTGCTGTTGCTTAAAGACTTTAAAAATGTAAATGTGTAAATCTTTTCTGACAAGTCTAATAATTGTAAAACGTCCAATAATAATTTACTAACTATTTCATTTTGATATTCATTTGCTCTTCAGATTACCTACTAAATTAAAATGTACTTATTTATTTAAAAAAACGCTAAAAAATTGTTTTACAAACATAATTATTTACTAATGTAAGTTTTTATTTTTTAGCTAGTCTACATAAATGAACTTAAAATCAATGAAACTTTAAATGAATTATTAACTAAATAATAAAAATGAAAAAAATATTAATTACAAACCAATTATTTAATGACATCAAAAATAAATTATTCACAATGCAAACAAGGGAAATGAATTCATTATAAATCAACATTCCCCAGGTATTACCGAATGTAATATTGTTCATAATATTTACCTATCCAAAGCATTTGGATACCAAAAAAAATCTAATTCGCTTAAAATTTCGTTAAACTTCGGGGGGGTTTTTATGTTCAGTAACTACAGTATTTTTAACGAGGTAGGATAAATTCTCTGTGAAACGATTAACTTCGCCGAAATTTATTTAATGATTTTGGCGAAGATTTTATCCGTTGTCACCTTGCTTGGCGATAAGAATCTTTCGGGGAGCGTCCTTTATTTGAATATGTTTAGAGATTAATAAAAAAAAAACATGAACAATAATTAAAGTTTAAGTTTAGCTCAGTTTCTTTTCTTTTTTTTATTCTGAAGGTGGAACTAAACTATTTGACTCGGTATTTTTTATTTTGTGAACTACTATGATGATATAGTTATCACAAAAAATATATATTATTTGATGAGAGTATTAAAAATAGTTATTTTAAGATTTTTAAATAAAAGTTTAATGGAAGTAATTCCTAGATCAATATTCATTACTTTCAAGGATTTTTACAGTTTAATATTAAAAGTTAAAGATCTTGGGTACAATGAAACAGTTAAAAAAAAGTACTTGACCCAAGCCTTTTTTCTCCAAAATGTCAATCAAAAATGGCATCACTTTATTTCTTACAGTAAACTTATCGCGTGGTGAAAATAACAATAAAAAAATTTGCATACGTCTTTAAACTATTATAAAAATGCATCACTGCAGACAAATGCAGGAAAATCTTCAAATATTTAAAATCACCTGAGAGGATATAGACGTATCTACCCGTTGACTAACTGTCAAACATAGCAGCAACACACACAATTTTTTAATTTAAAATTTTAATTATTTTAACTTTTAAAAAATGAGGAGTTTTCTAAAGCTATATACTGCAGAATTTTTTTTCAAATCTAATGTTCTGTAAATAATAAGTTTAAAATTTAAATCCAAAATACATGCAGTTAAAAACAAGGTACACTTTGGCAAAACTGCGTATCCCTTAGAGGGTTAAATATTAGAGCTTAAGTAACGAATTCTAACTTTTTCAATACCTCCTTTTAAAAACTTTCAATAAAACAGAAAAAAATCTAAATCAAGCTTTCCCTCACTCCAGATAGTTGCTTACTTTTCGATCAATTCCAGTATCAAGCTCAATCGAGAAAGACGGGTGTCTTTCCATAACAAGTAGGTTTGTAACAGAATCTGTCACTCAGCCCGCTTCCACACAACATTTGTGTTCAACAGGAAAAAAGTCGCCAAACACAAAATGGGCTTGTTTCACGACGGATCGGGCAACCAGCTCCGCGGTCTTGTTTTCATTTTTCTCGATTACTTTGCCTTGGTATTCCAAATTGAGTTTTCTAAGCATATTTTAGTTGTTATTTTTTTTAATTTCAACTTCTTTCAATGCAAGTTTTCCTTGATAGATGATTAAAACAACCAACAGCACAGCAAGAAGTTGTAATTTTAAAAAATAACAACTAAAATAACTTATTCTTAGAAAACTCAATTTCGAATTTCAACAAAAGTAATTCGAGAAAAATGAAAACAAGATCGCAGAGCTATTGCCAGATCCCACGTGAAACAAGCCCATTAATTCTATTATAAACACTTACACGCTAAATTTGGCTAGTTTCATTTATTTCATTTCGAAAATCCAATATTTATTTCTTCAATAATTATTATCGTTTGCAAAAATTAATTTATATTTCAAAGAATAAATTTATAATATTCTTCTCTTTTAAATAGAACCAAAACATTTCATATCAACATACAAAGAATCTCTTGGTGAAATATATTTGACGTCATTTTAAACTGATTGATGCCGAAAAAATAAATTGCTTTCAATTAATTATTTAAAAGAATTAAAGTTTCTCGAGTGATTGTTGCGAATGGCAATGGTGATTTAGTTCTGATAAAAATGGCTTCTTATGCTTTTTAAATGACCATTAAATTTTGCAGTTTTTTAAATAATTAAAGTACTTCGAATTCGAATTTTTTTCTGATATTTTCAATGTCTTCTAATTTCGATGCGCTGAATTTTTTTGAAGTACCAAACTTTCCTGTACCATTTGTAGTTTGGGCTATGAAAGTGGGTGACAGAGGACGGACAGACGGACTAAACGATTACAATACCTTCCACTTTTTACGTTATAAACCTAGTGTGGAAGCTAAAAATCAGTTTTGTTTCAAGTTACCTTGTTTAATTGCGTTATCGATTGCAATTATTCGCATCTGTATCGTGTTAATTTATTTTGACGCTGGTTAGGTGCTCGGGTTCCATTTTCTCATTAGGAGGTCGACGATTTGTTTGAAGTATTGTCTTGTTTTGCCATTATTTCGATTAATTGGTTGTATTACAATTTATTGTTTCAGCTGTTTTTTTATATTTTTCTTTGCATTCTTTTGATAACTTTGTTGTCCGAATGCTATTCCAACACTAACTTTATTTTATATTGCTGGTTTCTTTTTTCAAGGTTTTTTCCCATTACTTTCTGTCAATACTGTATTGGGAATCTACGCGATATTTTTATATACCTAGACCATATCGCCTTGTGCGGGGAAAAGAGACTTATCGATAAAAAGCTAGTTTTTCAGAAAAAAAATCTTTTTTTTATATTATATAGCATTTTAACTCGAAAAGTCATATTTGTCCAATATGTCACTTTTCCGCTCACGGTATGATATCGCATACTTGAGTTTTCCATTCAACCGTTTTATTCAATTTTGATATCCTCTAGTATAGCTTATTTTTTGTTTTTATGTTGAAACTAGGTTTTGAAAAATAAAAAAAAATTAGGTTACAAAATATTTCAGTATACTTGAATGATACTGTAATTGTGTGATCTTCTTGGTGGTGGTGAAATATTTATTATTATTATTATTATTTAAAAAGTTTTATTGACATTTTGAATTGTTAGCTCAAGTTTCTACAAAAAAAAATTACTTAGAAATTGGAAGATTTCCTGAATTTATGAGTTCCTTATAATTGATTGCTTTTGCGAGAACTTTCTGTTTAGCTAGCCGATGGCACAAAAAAAGTTATTTTCGAATAATTATGCATAATAGCCTATCCCTTAGAGTCATTTTTCATATAAAAAATACATTTTAAAGGTCTTTTTGCTAAAAATATTCCAGTAAGTGACCGTTTCCTTAAAATAATAAATATAAATGATCATATTAAAGTAGATTTTCTTCCACTTACGCATACAATAAGGTTTATTTTTTTCTGGAATTTGGATTCCTTCCAGAAAAGAAGAAACTCTCCCCGTCTGCTGTATAAAATCACCGGTGACTTTCGCACCTTTAAACAATGCTTTATTTTAAAAGTCGGCGTTACTTTTTACAGTTGGTTTTGTCATTGGGGAGTTAAGTGAAAGTTACAGATTTTAAGTTGTTAAACTGTGTGAATTTAGCATGAAAGAGTTTAAAGTGTTTAAGGTGATGTTATAAACACATGCTGAAAGGAAAGATTGTGTATTCAATACCGTTAAACATTTATATTACATAATAACCTAAATATTATTCGTTAATTAAAGCATACACATTTCGATATTATGATAATTTATATTGTAATTTGTTTCCTCTTTTTAATTATTTTCATCAAATTTGTTATATTGCTTTTGATTTACCGGTTATTTTACTATTTTATTCAACTTTAAAATCGAATGTTTTCTAATGAAATAAATATTTAATAGTTGTCCGGAAATAGATTTAAACTATAAAGGAATTAATTACGTTCTTTTAACATGTTTATCTATTTTTAATCAGGATTTTTATTTTATATATAATGTATTTAAAAAAAGATAAATTTAAATATTTATTTAGAATACATTGGGTTTCTTCAATTCACTCATGCAAATTTAAAGGAGTTTGAAAGCAACCAACCTAGCGTAAAAACATTAAAAATAAATGTAACTAATGTGTATATTTGTTATTTTGAAAAATCCAAATGGCATACGAATATTTTAGATAATCAGAAATGCTTGACCCCAATAATATATACTTATCCTTCCATCGAACCAACTATAATTTTATTTGTCGAAGTTCGCTTCAGAGTTACTGTTTTCAAGAGTAACAATCTATTTGAGAGCATTAGATGATCGACAATTGTTTGTTCTACGTTTATTTTATATTTGTAGCATGGAAGTTAGTAACAGGAATAAAAGTTTTTTATTTGGAACATTAAGGTCCCTTGGGAAATATTTTGTTTCAATTCAAAAGTTTCATTCGAGGTTAAGTAGGAAATCGCATGTCTGATTTTTTTTATATTTTTAAGGAAAAATTTTATCGAGTTTTTATACCTTTGTAAAAAAATTCTATTTTTTGGGATAGTTAAACTCAATACTATCAAATGCGAACTTGTTTATTATATGTGGGCTATTTCAAAAGTAGCTTGTTAAAAAAAATTAAAGTGAAATATTTAAGCAAAATATGTAGAAAAAGCATTTTAATCTAAACTAAATAACTGTTATCTTTTTTTTTAATATTCAATTAAACTTATTAAATGACTGAATAATTTTAAGCGACGTAATTTCCAATTATTATGATTTTTAAAACATCATTTTCTTAAACCAAAGGTTGAATAAGGGCTATCCTTTAGTTCTACTGAGTTTTAAATTCAATTATTCGATATTAGTTAGGTTTTATTACAATTTAGTGTTAATAACTATCAATTAATTATTATAAATTCAGAATACATCCAGATTGAATAATGTTACGTTAAACTGAAAAAACAAAAAGAATAAAAGTAAGATTCAACCCATTTTAAATGGAAAAAACGTTAAAAAATATATAGTTAAATTTTTGTTAATAAAAAATTAATTCAGAAGTATTTTTTTACAGAAATATCTACTGAAATAAAATAATACAATAGTTGAATAAAAATATTAAAATCAACACTTGTAGTTATACTTCACCACATGTATAATCTTTAATTTTCTAAAAATCCTTGCATTTCTTCCAATCAAGAAAATTCCCGCGTTAGGCTAAATAAAGGTTGAATGTCAAGTACCGTGTGACACCATTAAGGAAAATATCACCTGACAAAACTTAGTACGCGATGTTGTTTATTTACGTAAGGGGAATCGTACATCATTGAGTAAGGGTAGACTTTTGTGACCTTAATACTATTATATTTTTATTACCATTCTGAACAGCAGAGCTCTGTTACAATAAATACATAATAAAAATGTATTTCAAACTTAGTTAGATTTTTAATCTTGCTTTTGTCATTAATTGTTTGCATTAGTTTTTTGATTATTTTGTTTTCTTGGTTTTCTAGACATAAAAGATAACTAACAACAAAATATCGAAAATGTATTTTTTTTTATTCTGTAAACATTTCGCAGAAAAAAAGGTCCAGCATTCATTTTTACAAAACATATTATACCACGTTGTATTTATGTTAATTTTTTTAATTGTTTTTACTTGGTTTTTAATAGCCCATAAAAAAAGAAAAAAGTCCTATACTGTGCCGGTTTAAAAAAAAACAGCTTTGACGGTGCTTTAAATGAAATTAAACGAATTCAAAGAAACATCCTTTTGTGTATTTACCCAATACATTATATAAATGAATAAAAAATCCATAATAATATTTTTTCATTTCTTTTCAAACATATGAATTGAATACTAATCTGCGACTATTCAAATAACGCAATGCAATATATAGTTTTGGGCATTTGATTTTCCCTTGATTTTATCGTATGTTTACGACATTATTTTAATATTTACAACTGTAATCTAAATTACACTGTAAAACAATGCTCAGTTGATATAATGCTTCGAAATATAATAAAAAAATCATCGAAATATTCAGAAAGTGATATTTAATTTTGGTGTAACAAGATAATTGCGTAAGTCATATTTCGAACATTATCGGTGATTGTTGACATTCACCAGAATATTTGTTCACGCTAGGTGGGATTTCATGTAGATTCCCGTTAAGTAACATTTTTATCATTAGACAAACTCCTAACGGATGAAAGAATGCTTTCAATTCATCTTAAGATAATTTCATTCTAAGCGATTTCACGTTAACAAGGTTCAACTGCATATGAAGAAAATTCTCTGATTAAGGTAATCTTCCATAAGGCCCGTTAGGCCCAGGCCTAGGGTCCCCAAATTTTAGGAGTATCTAAATTTCAGTTTCTTTTATGCTAAATGTTGTGTACCCTCAAAATTTTAGAAAAATTTATAATTTTTTAGGTCTCAATATCTTTTAGTATGAGTTTGACTTAGACATTACTGAGCACGATTGGTCTGATCAATGTAATAAGGAAGATGATAGACAAATGTCAATACATCAGCCAACTAGCACTATAATTAAGGGCAATCATGAACACCAATTTCTTAAGGGGCCCTAAAATCTGTTACACCTTATAGCCTGTGTTTTCCTAGATAATACCCTGACTGTGACCCTACTGTTTAGCTATATTTAGAACTCAGGTTGGTAGACATATATTTTCAGGCTTGTATGCTTGGTCACAGAGACCCGCTTATAAGCCTTCGTCAAGAAGGACGGACACGACATACACACACATTCAAGACAGATGTTGTCATCTATCGCCACCTCCACAATTTAGACATGTCCCTGAAGGGGAGGGAAATAGTCTCCAGGGATCTGTACCCGTGGTAAACTGCGCAATGACCGACCACAGGACTTTCGTACAAACAGATTAACGAGCACGTACTCCGCATATACTCGGTGGGTCTTCAGTGGTATTGGGACTCGATCGCGGGACCTTCCGATCTCGAGACCGAGACGCTGACTACGAGGCTCACCACAGCCCCTTAGAACTCAGTCCTCTCTATATTCTTTTATACATTATTATAGGTCAGATATATTTTGTAAAGTAACTTCAGCTATCTGGGCGCCAACACTATTTGCAGACTGTTTTAGAACCTTATTTTACGACTGGTTGAAGTTAATAAATCGAAAAAGTTATTACAAACTGCCTGGACACATTTTTTTTTACAGTTTAACGGCTTTGGGAAGATTAAAGTTTATTTTTAACTTTTGAAAGCGCCATCATGATTTATGTTTCCTTCCAAACACTGAGTAATAAAACCTGAACTTAATCTAATTTAATGTCTCCGCCTGAAAGTCTATCAATCCATTTGTTTGTGAAGATTCTTTTATGTGCTGTTTATTGCATAGAGAGTTTTATTGCGGCTTCTGTATTGTCACAAGAAGACATTGAATTTAAAATTTAACTCCTTATTTAACAAAGCAATTTTTCTTACACATACCGATTTTTAATTATGTTTTGTAAAAAAAATATTTAAACGATATGAAGGAGATTTAAAATTGTTAAGACAAAATTCAAAGGGTTTCTTTGAAGTTACAAAGTTATCGGCTTGAATTACGAAAATTCAAAAATTTTATTTGAAATAAAATATCCATTCAAGGAGCAGTTTTGACTCATAGATTTCGTTTTATTTTACAGTCCGCTCTCCCTTATTTGGCGCATTCGATGCTAAAAAACATCGCACTACAGCTTACCTGTTCTATGTCCGTGAATTTTCTACTTTCTTCGAGGCTATTGTAGAAAGCTCTTGTCATATTGATGATAGTTCGGGATCTAGTTTGGTTTACACCTTTTTCGGAGCTTTTTTTACAATTTTTCGAAACTTTTTTCCAGTCACAAGTATTTCCCTCGTAAATAGCCTCAAACTATTGCGTGTAGTTACATTACACATTCTAGTTCATAAAACTACTATCAGCCAAGGCCATCTGAGTATAGAAAGACAATGGATTGGTGGCGGTCAAATAAGAGAGTGTGGACTGGATTACATAATATCGTCACTTGACCAGGGTTCTAATTTCGAGGCGTAATTGGTTGTGTTAAACCTCCTAAAGGTTGCTAGAAATAGACAGTCGGAAACGATTGAATTGCGAAATTAAATACTCTCATCTATTTAGAAAGAAAACACTTTTATATTACACACCAAATAAAATTCCTTATTCATCTCTTAAAACGACTGAGACTATAATAAAAACTGTTTCGCAGGAATTTCCTAACCAAAAAACATTGTTTAACCAATGTTAAACAAACGCCACAATTCCAATCCCGAAGCGTGTTTGCGAAAGTGTCCAATATAAAGTATTCTATCGATCTGATTCCAACTATATTTACTGTTAAAACATAGTATCTTTAGACTTATTCTTGATATTTATCGAATGTTCGATGTTTTACTTTCCATACATAGAAGCTTTGCTCTCGTAAGATGGTTAGAAGATCCTGAGAAGTTTGAATGCTATAATCAATAAAACAATCTATTGGATTCTTACTGTAGTGTTAAAACATTGTAGCTTTAGACTTATTGGCGTAAAAGAAGTTGAATCTTTTACAATCAACAAAATGCAATTTCTGTACTTAAAATTAAAATTTACTGTTTACAATTGTAACTCTTCTCAAACTCGAAAATTTCAAAACTGAGTAAAAAATGCTCATGAACCTGAGTATATCGCATAGTCCAGTATTACTCAAGTTTGAAATTTGCATATAATCATTTCTGAAAACAAGCATATACTCAAGTATGAAACACTATGGTGATCATTTTTAAGCATGTCCATACTTCAAAATGACTATGTTGTCATTTTTGAGTAGGTTCTTATTTCAAAATATATTATGACCTTGTTTAAAACATAAGATTGTAATTAACTGCTGATTTTTTCTACTATTTTCGAGTATATATACAGTGGTGGTCAGAATTATAAGGACAACAGAAAAATCGCTAGAACTTTTCGACAAATCACGGTTGAATTATGCAATTTTTATGTATGTTAGCCAATAGTAAACTAAGCATTTTAAATAAGATTTTTTGCAAATATACATAAAATTCATAATTATAAAATACGTTATAAATTTTAAAATACAGCGAAATTGGACAAAATTATAAGGACAATTGCATTTCTGTAAGTCTAAAGCATAAATTTACATAAATTTAACAAAGTTTCTGCTTTGTACACGTCATTCCATGGTGTTATAAAGATTTTGCGAGTGTTTGAAAACTTCATTTCACTTATCTTCAACCATGCCACTAGGTACGAAGTTTTCAGTGTTTGAAAAAGGAAAATTAATTGCTTATAAAAATTCTGGACTTACTGGACGTGAAATGGCATGGAAATTGAATAGATCAAAGACTGTAATATATATTTTTTTTGAAAAATCCTGGAAATTATGGAAAACGAAAACACCCAGATAGGCCATCTTTTGTGTCTTCGAGAGATAAAAGACGAATTATAAGTAGAGCTTGCTTCAAAAAGCAAACATCGCCGGAAATAAAGCGTGAACTGGACTTGAAGTACAGTGCTCGAACCGTTCGCCGTGTTTTACAAAATGCCAAACAGGTTCGATACGGAAAACTGTCACGACCCCCTCTTACAAAAACCCAAAAGAGACTGAGGATGGAGTTTGCTAAAAAGTACATTTCTATGGGTGACAAATGGAATGATGTTGTCTTTTCTGATGAAAAGAAGTTTAACCTAGACGGACCTGATGGGCTTAAGTATTTTTGGTATGATCTTCGCAAAGAAAAAGAAATATTTTCAAAGCGTTCATATGGTGGCGGCTCAGTAATGGTCTGGGCAGGTTACGCAGCCTCTGGAACTACAGAAATAGTATTTCTTCAAGGGAAAATGAACTCAAATAGTTATGTTGATATGCTGGGTGACAATCTTTTGGCCAGAAGCACCGTTGATAACCAGTGGTGACTATTTATTCCAGCAGGACAATGCATCAATGCTTGTGTCCGCAGCTGCAAAATCATGGTTTCACGCAAATTCTGTAAAACTGTTGACTGATTGGCCAGCTAAAGTCCCGATCTAAACCCAATCGAGAATTTGTGGGGTATTTTGGCGCATGAAGTTTACAAAAATGGCACGCAGTACCATAACAAACGAGAACTGATATCATCAATTGAAAAGGCATGGGAAAATATCCCTGTGAGCACCCTAAAGAAACTAACGAGCTCTATGACGTCAAGATTAATTAAAGTAATTGAAAATAAGGGTGAACTTATTAATTATTAATTGTTTTGACTTGAAAATTTTAAATGTCCTTATAATTTTGTCCAGTTTCCTAACAATGTATTTTTTGTTTATTATTTTTATAAACTCAAATTTTGTATTTTAAGTTTTTTATTGTTCTTAAATGATTTATAGCATAAAGAAGTATTTTATATCTAAATACATTTTCATTTAATTCAGAAATAAATTTATTCTTTTCAATTTTCAGTTGTCCTTATAATTTTGACCACCACTGTACGATTTATAGGATGGTTGGTAGAGTAGGTGGCATAAGAACTTCCACCCTCCATAGAAGATTATATCTCTAGTCTAATACGTAACCATTCGGCCGCCTGCTCTGGTTAAAATCACTATATTTAACTAATGAAAAGCATTTTTGTTTGACACTGAGAAATGTCTGGTACTTTTGAAATTTTAAAGCGTTGAAAACTTAAAACGTTTTTAAACATAGCGTTGGTCTTCATATTTAAAGCAAAATGTTTCTTTTTTAACTTCAAACCAGAGATTTACTCAGATTAAAAAGTATCAATATTCTCGGTACAAAACTCCGCTGTCGGCTAATAAACGTCTAAATAACGTCAAATCCTTTCCATTAACTATGTATTAGAGTAGTTGCTAGCCAAGTTCGCTGTACGTAATTTCAATGAGGAATTATAGAAATTTCTAATGCAAATGGCATTTCTATGCAGTCTCAGATTGGCAGAAATGTGTTGTATTTGTTTGGAAATGTTGTAACTACGATTAATTTTAAATATAATTTATCTTAAAATACGAACTGCTGCTCTATGGAGGTATAAAATAAGTATTAGTTGTATTTTACAGCTTTACTAAAGACACAAAAATTAGTTTATATATAGGTCCATGTAAAATGTAAGCTTTCATGGACGAATTCTCAATGTTCACTATTTTTTTGTATTTTTGATTTCGACGAAATTTTTCTGGAGAAATATTTCAAGTTAACATTATTTAAAATTAAAAGAATTTTTTTCTCCAGTTATTTAAGAATAAAGTTTCGTAAGAATTTGCAAATAATGTCTTTCATGTTACTTAATAAATGCTTCTTTTTATCTTAAATGTATTCTAAACTTTTTTTGACGGTTTAAACTTAAAAAGTATTTTTCTAAGTGATTTTTTACTTTCATTTCCTTTTTGCCAATCCCATGTCTTTAACAATGCATTGAAAGATTAGCATATACAAGTTCTTTTTATCACAAACTTTACAATTAACAAAATTGTTTTGTAAGGTGTAAAACTATACACCTTAGTAACCAAATACTTAATAACAAAACCATACACCATGTATATAGAGAAAATGTTTCTCTCTCGCTCTCTCTCTCCCTGTTTTTATCTGTCTCTTTCTCTCTCTGCCTCTGTCTGTGTGTCTGTCTCTCTCTATTTCAAATTTTGTTTCTTCAAATATCGCGTAATTTTTTGCAAAATAATCAACAAAGGTACATGCTTTATCAAATTACATGTTACATTAACTTCAAACCAAAATAGCGAACTCTAAGTATCATTCCAGTGTCAATAAGTAAATATTTCCCGCTTTATTGTGTAAATAAGTTATTTACGGCCGTCAGTTAATCCTGAATTTTAAATGAATTACGTACGGGAAACTTCTCTCCCTTCTTAATTAATACACCGCTGTTGGCTAGAGAAGATTACGTGGGAATTACTGCACGGAATTACTTGGTTTTTGAAGATGTGAAGCAAACAGATTGAGGTTTCTATTGCCGTAATTAATCAAAGCGAATTCAAGCAGAACTGCGAAATGAGGTAAATTGGAAGAATTACATCCGCATTTCGAATTAATCTAGAATCCTTTTTGTATATTCGAACAAAGTTTCCAAATTGTAGCCATCGGGAGATCATATAATCCCCGGAAACCCAATCTTAAGTTTTTTCTAATCTATATATCGTTTTCTGGAATTGTAGTGAGATCTTTGCCAGTTTAAATCTTAACTAATTTTACTAATTAATCGTATAGTACAGCAGATTCGAGAACCATAATTGGGTTTAGCTTATCTCCTTTCAAAACCTGTGCTTAATTATTCGTATGGTTTAATTATAGTCTCGTCAATTGACTAAATTTCAAAATTACATAGTACTTTTCTAAAACTTTATCGATTGCCAAATACCATTATACAACTCTATTACGTTTTTTGTAGTTGACCAATTGCACTTCTTATACTTTTAGTCTAGCTTTCGGCTTCTGAAAATTTTTTAAGACTTTGCAAATGTAAAACTTAATGTGATAAGTATTTGATTTTAGTTAGAAAAGTAGAACCTTATTTTGGACGAGTTCAACGAACCATACTTTGCATTCTACAGAAAAACGCTTTTCAAGAGAATTTAAATTTTAAGTGCACAAAGATATAGTCCAAGAGCACAGGGCCGCCAGACCTATATTATTTTCTCAGTAATGAAATGTGTCTAGTAAGAAAATGAGATAAGTTATATTTTACCTACATTTTGCACCCGGTATTGGAACCTGGAGAGCCTTGGCCTTTATTTTAACGGCACAAACTGGAAAAAGTCAAAATCAAAGTGCACTTTTCTTGGGATGAAAAACTTTCTTTTTTTTATTTTCTCCTCACTGCTAAGAAGTAGTTGAATGAAACTAAGGTGTCTGTCTGCTGACAACAGTAGCTTTGAGTACCATCTATTGAGAAAATGCTAAAATATTTTTAAATACTAAAAATTTAAAGGTGTTCCAAGCCTCCCTTATGGCCAAGGGTCCCCAGGTTCCCCTACCTGTAAATTGACCGTCGTTCCACTCTAGCTGGTATGCATACCCAAGTATAAGAAAACACTGCCTAATCCAATACGATTAATTAACTGAGAAAGTAACATAGGTCTGGGGGCCCTGGGCTCTTGCTCTAACAAAAGGGTTTGATGCTTTTTTAATTTAACTGGAAACTTTGAGTAAGGGTATGTCCTTGCCGCCCACTATTATAAAGCGCCTAGCTTTTTATCGCAAGCGACAAACTATCCTTGTTAAGTAACCGAAGTGTCCTCACTGGCATCGCTTTGTGTAGCTTAATTAAATCAGTTGTCATACCAACGTTCATTTGTCGTATACGACATGTGGGGGTTTAAAATGGATGGTTGGATTACCATCGCTATGGCCAATGGGCCATTTTCAGCTATTCTGGTTAGTGGTTGGTTTGTTGAATTCGCCCTGATGGAGCGACACAGTGGTCTATTGACGGTGGTTCGGGTACAATTGCACCGAACAATAGGTATTAGAGGTTTTCGCGAATGAAGGACCCTATATGACTTAGTAATTTTAAACCATGATTAAATGACGATAACAACAACTGAGAGGGTACAGTACACATGTAAATTGTATCGGGGAATTACATCGTTGTTGATAAATTTCATTAACAGGTCTTGTTTTACGTCAAAGTTTCAATGCAACACTAGTATCTATGGATATCAATAAACTTACAACATCTTCTTTTGACAACACCATTATCCAATACAGATAATTGAAGGTTGAGAGTTTGAAGCTATGTTCCAGCCCTCAGCAAAATATATCCACCATGTAGGGGTTTAAGTAAAGTCGCATTAGAGCCTCACATTGGACTACTAGAGACGATTCGGAAACTATTTCGCGTCAATAGCCCAAAGTGCAGCTCCAGTTCTACGGCAATCCAACAAACCGACTGTTTACGATAAATATCCTACTTCATTACATTACTCTAGATGAAATATTGCTTTTCTTCGCTTCGAGTCCGACTAGGACAACACGTCTGTCTCGTTAAAAGCGATAGAAATATCGCTTTTATTCCGTTATACACTGTTAAAAATTTTGTGCTAGGTTTCACCATGATATTGGTTGGTTTCACCATGATATTGGTTCCTAGTAGCTGCAACGGCTGAGTGGTAAAATGTTTCACCTTTTTTTCGGTGTTTGGTTGAACCATTTTTCTGTATTTGGAAACAAAAACCTGAGAAATGGTTCAACCGAATACCAAAAATATGGTGGAACGTTTCACCATTCAGCCGTTGCAGCTACTAGGAACCAATATCATGGTGAAACCAAGCACAAATTTTTAACAGTGTAGTAGGCGGCTAGGCCGCACCTTTACGCACGTTTTTGCTTCAATAGGATATTTAATTTCTCAAATAATCTAAATCAAGGGTTTCAAAATATGCGCAATGACCCCCAACGGGGCCGTTACGTTATTTTAAGGGCGTCTAGGGATTTTATAAAGTGGTTGTATTTTTATACCATAAAATCAAAAGGTATAGTGATAATTTTTTATAAAAATAAACTATGTTTATGAATCGTAGAAAATTCCTTTCGACTCCGCAAAATAAAAACTGTTTAAAAACCTTTGTATTCTAATACAATAAATGTTAAATTTAAATATTAATTATAATGGATTATTTAAAAGTGAAATAAATAATTTGTAAAATAAATATGAGGAAATTTTGTTGTTATTTTGACTATAGGAGTTTATACTAATTTACACGGTAGAGGAAATGTAAAACAATTACTTATAAATCTAAGGTAAATATTTGTTAAAATAATGCTTCCTAAACCTTTATAATTCCTTAACTTTACTTTAAATATTCATCAACAATTGCATTTAAAATGTATTTTATTAACATATGTTGAAATATAAAATAATGTATTGCTTCCTAAAAAAGATTTAAATTATTTAAACTTTACAGTCTTGTTCAACTATATTTTTCTAAAGCAAACTAAAGCTACTTTGAAGTTGCACTACAAATATTTCCCGTTCATAGATAAAATGCTTTCAATTCCTTTTCATTCAAGTTTTTCTCCGTTTTCCACACTTTTTCTACCTTTACCTTGCACAAACAGAGTGAATCGGTTTTCCTTTCCCTGAAGCAACAAAATTGAAATTTGTATTTTTCATTTCGATAAAACTAGTTCTGTTGACACACAAAAGTTAGCTCACAATTACAACAAATTATTTTTTCATTTGTAAAGGTAGGGTTTTTTTTAGAATGAATCTTTCGTAGCTGCATTGAAAACTATTTTAAGCAGTTTCAATATTTTTGATGAAAAGGTTTTAATTCACATTTTAAAAATTTAAGCTTTTCCTTTTGAAAAAAAATCTTTACATAAATCTGTTCACAATATTGATTTAAAAAAATTTGATATTATTCAACATCTGTTAGATGTTTTAAAGATATTATTTTATTTGACGTAAGTTTTAGTTTGTGTAATATTTCTATGTATCCAATATGTCTACGGAGTGCGTTAATTAAGCTATTCATATTTAAGTATTCAGAATTTTCTCGTTGCGTATTCTTTTGCAAATATCACTTTTATTAATATCTTCGGAATATTTTTTCTTATTTACTCCGTAACATTCGATATAAATATTTTTTTTATTTAACTGAAAGGGAGATTGATCAAAATATGATATCAGATATTGATGTTAAATTTTGATAATGATCTATATCAACTATTAACCCGTTATAGTATTTATTAACAAGCGAATAAATACCCGTTTTTCGCAAGTTTGAAATAAAATTAAGCCAAAATCAGTCAAGTGTATGTATTTTTTAGTAATTAAACCAGGCAGGTGTGTATATTATTATTTATTAATTTTTTGTGTGACGGACGTCTTTAATATTGTTTTTAATTAAAATATTTAAATAAGTTAACAATTTTCGAATTATGAAAACAAAGTGCTCTGTAAATAATCATCTTAAATTTACGTCAATTTCCCATACTTTAGACGTTTTAAAACCGTTAATTTATGTGTTACTTAATGGTTTGAACCGTTTTATAAAACTAGTTTACAGTTTAAAACCGTTTCCTCCTAAACTTTTTCTTAATCACGTCACTTTGAAGGCGTGTTAAAAGTCAATTGTATTGCAATGTTTAGGATTCAATCTGTCGAGAGATTTGGACGAGTTGGTATGACGCTTCACTTGTAACTTAAAGGTTGCGTGTTCGAATAAGACACTTTGAAGGCCAGAAACTTCTACAAAAGCATGTGTTCAATTATTATTCATACAGAAACATAATCGGAATAAATTTGTTACAATTCCGAAAACAGTTTTCATCTATGCTGCTATAGTTTTTCAGAACAAAACGATTCTAAAATATCCGACCTGGAATGCGTTTATAGAGAAATATTAAGTATATAAAAAGAATCTTGGCTGCAAAGTAGTTCACATATCGTCGGTCAAATGACAAAAGCACGGATATGCGAATTCTAGGGATGGCGATTTTAAAAAACTGTTAGCAAAACAGTATTCAGTTTTCCATCTCTGTAGTTTAGCACTTAAGGCTTTTGTCATTTGACCAACGATACGACATTACATTGATCATCTTGGGTCATTCAAAAAATTATACGATTGTGATGAACATGCTAACAAAGTAATGTGTTTGTTTCAGGACCAGGACGGGCCGAGCAACGTGTTCAAGCGTCTGTCTTCCCTGGAGGGTGATGAACCCGAAGAAGCGGAGGAGGAGGAGGAGGAATCGGCCCACGCGCCTCCAGCCTCCGTGCTGCACCGGAGGAGGGCGCTAGTACCACCCAAGGTCGGTACCATACAGCCTTGGGCATGTAAATTACAGTATCTAGACTAATGACTTGAACCATTGTTGAAAGCACGCCGTAACTCTAGCCTATAAGAAAGCATACTGAAAATGACTGATTTGATTATTTTAGGCCAAAGATGGTTTAATTCATTGTTATGGTTACTGCAGTTTACCTGCATACGGCAGAGTGCCATTCTGCCGCGGGGAGGTAAACTGCAGTAACTAGACAAATGACTTTGTAATTCCAAATGACCATTGTTTAATACACTCAACAACTATAACCTATAAAAGAGTATGCTGAAAGACTGATTATTTCAGAGCAAAACTGGTCCAATTTATTGTCGTGGTTACCGCAGTTAACCAGCATAGAGAAAGTCTTGAACTAGAGGTGCAATAACCCAAATAACACAGGGTCTAAAAATAAACATAATTTATGTGTATCCGTCAAGTGATATTAAAACCTTTGGCGATAAAAAAAAAATTTCACGTGCCATAATTTGAGCATTTTTCTAGGCTAAGACTTTTCATTTCAAAGTATATCATGATAATTTTATTTGATGTAAAAATTGAACAAATCTAATGAGAAAAAACTTACCCTTTTTATTATTTTTCTTAAAAATGGAGACAAAAAATCGTAAACCGGTGCAAAGTTGTCAAGTATGCCACCCTCTCTTTGTATGTTACGGTGAGGTTATTTTTTTTTCATTGTCCTTTTTCCACAAGGTTTCAATAGGGTTTCCGCTTCTACTCTTATCTCAATTCTATGGTCAGTACATATTTCCTTGAACCCCGCTTTCGGGTGTCTATTTCTAGCCTCCAAAGACCTTTTACGCATGTTCTTTCCTCGTCTTATTAGCTATACATAAATTGATCTTGCAGAAAAGAAAGTTATCGTACCAATAAATCACGCCGTGTGTATGGGATTTGCAAGTAAAATATGTCGTTGCGGGCACCCAACGGAACTTTCAGCAACGTCGTACACTTAGGCTTTGCCTTGACTTCGTACTCAACTGACTTTGGATATTTAATAAACACATAGTGTACTAAACTACTCCTACATAAGCCGCCTCGGTACTCAAGATCCGAGTTTGACGGGATCTATCAATTAACTAAACGGGGCTGCTTTTCATATTTTCATTTTGATTTTCCAATAATTGTTGAAATTTCCAATTTTTTTCTTATAATCCACTAATGCATGTGAGTGGGTTGTTTAAACGTTTTAAAATTTTCAATTAACCTACCAGAAAAGTCAACGGAATTCTTATAATTCATTAATGCGTCTGAGTATAGGTTGTTAAAACATTTTCAAAATTTCAATTAACGCACCACCAAATCAAGGGAAATACAATATTCTAGTTTACCGTGTCAGAGGCAAAATTAAATGAAAAATAAGTTTTAATATTTTAATGTGATAGAAATATTAATAAAATGTAGTAAAAGCTGTACCCTGTACAAAAAGAACATGCGTGGCATCTGAATTGAATAAGTGGATAGAAATGTTCGTATTTTTTCACTAAATATTCAAGTTTTTTAAGCCATCCGACAAAACTTTTTTTTAGACGACCGTATTTCTTGTCAGGTTTTTTTTAAGGCGAAACCTTTTATGCGGCTGTAAAACCTTAATATTCTAAACAAATGATATTTCTGAAAGTAGTTGAGCAAGTTAATTTTGTAGTTTACTGAAGGAAAAGTAAGAGAAAAGTTTAAAAATAACCTTACAACTACCCACTGATTTTCTACTTTTTTGCCTTTTTTTTTAGGTTTTATTTGAATTTTTTCGAACTTAAAAGGCGCACAAGCATTTTTAACTGTAGCACAGATTGATCTTTTTATACAACATTCAAGTAAAAAATGTAATTTCATATTTTATTAATTTTTTTTTCAAATTCTGGTGCTATAAAGAAAACATTTTGAGTAGTAGAAATCAGGTTTGTTTTTTAAAATAGAAAACAAAATATTGAACCATAAATTACACAAATTCAAATTCGGTTGTACATGATCCCCTGAAAAAGACGAACCCTAAATAAATATAGAAATATGCTAAAAAGTACAATTTTTTCTACAAAAAACTCACACGAAACAAACTCTCACATGTTTCTCACGAAATATTACAAAACATAATTCATTATGTGTGGAGAAATCACAGAGGTCCGCAAATGTTACTAAGAATTTGCTTATTCAATTTTTGTATTCGCACGCTAACACACGATTCCAGGTCTTATACTATAGTTACTTAGAAGATAAATAATAAAAGTGGAGTGTAATAATTCTTTTCAGCGATATATATTATGTAACATTAATCATAATAAAATGCCTAACAAAAGAAAGTTATCTATTTAATAAATAAGAGGGGTCTCCAAACTTTTAACATTAAAATATGATTCGTGAAACTAAAAATTATTTATTTGGTGTATCAAATGTTACCTTTTAGCCAGAATGGCTCATACTTTGCTATTTAATCTACGTTATTTATATACGTTTTTTTGCGTTCTAAAGGACTAACGGATCAAAAATTAGACTATATATATTTAAAAGCTGGTTTTTTTTTAATATAAATAATTTTAAAATATTTTACTTTTGGATATACTGAAATTAAGCATAATTTCGATACGTAGAAGAGAAGAGATCGTAAAAGAAAAATCGGGATTGTGGCTTTTATGCACATAAACACGTAAAGACGAATGTCAGATTTTCTAGCAACGCAATGTTTTTTTTATAAAACTGTAAAGTATTTTGAAATCTTTTTAAACAATTGAATTTTTTTAAATTATATTTTTTAAATACTGATGTGTTTAAAATCCAAATTTGAAACTCATACATTATATGCAAGTTTACATCTTCCCTATTTGTTTTTTACTCAAAGGGCGACTTAAATTATTAGGCTTTAGAACCCTTCTAAAGCACCATTAAAACTCAAATAAATGAACTAAATGAAAATACATTACATGTGAAAATAATTTGGATAACCTGTTTTAGATTACACCAATAACGAAAGATTTCATGTCCCCTTAAAATTAAAGTTTAGTTTTTGCTAATTGCAAACGATCCCCCGCTTATCTTTTCCCCAGTTACAGTTTATAAAGTTAACAAGAATGTCATTAACCAAAGAAAAATGGAGCGAAAAAACAACCGCAATTAAAATGGGAAGAATGATTGAATTACATAGCACGGTGCTAATTGTACATTTTCAGGGAAAGAGGATTTGAATTACCAATTTAATCAAGCATATTCAGTAACGCTTCTAAGAAGTTCTTTGGTTTGACAAAATTCACGCGGTTGCTATTTAGCAAAATGGCTTTAAAAATTCAAGTAATGACGGAGGCGTTAGAAAGATTCATATTAAATTGTTCAAAATTTCATACCGAAAAAAGCTATATGACATGTAGTATATTTTGAGTGACAACAGCTCTAGTAATATTGTTTTCCTGCTGGAATTGCATTTGTTTTGGTATTCTCGAAAGTGAGAGGTGTGTACAAACTTTTCTTTTAGTAGTACTAAAGCTTTTTCTCTGTTTATGGATCGCGTTAAATTGCTGTGCCACAATTTCACTTAATTTCGCCTCATAAAACAAATATCATCTAAAGCGAAGTTTCCCAACAACATTGACGGTTACTGTGGTGGGCAGGTAAACTGCAGTAAGTACTAATGACTTGGACCATTGTTTCAAGCACCCAATAAATCTATCCTATAAGAAAGTATACTGAAAGCCTAAGTATTTCAGAGCAAAAACAGTCCAGTTCATTGTTGTGGTTATTGCAGTTTACCTGCCCACGGCAGTTTAGGTAATGCTTTTGCTTAGTTGAACTTTAATCGATTAAAAGTCGATAAAGTATCAAAAACAGCAGGAATATGAACAAGTTACACGGAAAGAACTCTAACGTAGAACACATCAGACAAAAAGACCGCGTATTGAGAGTGAAACCAAATCAACCAATCGCAGAACTGCAAATATGAAAACTGAAAAGTTCAGTCATCTGAAACAAGCCAATTGAAATCTTATTACGCATATCCTACCCCTTGCGGTGAAAATTGTTCAAAAATATATCTGCTGAATTTTTAAACAATTTAAAGCATAACTGACAGCTTCATTCAGTCGAATATCTAAAGAAAAAGTTGTGGTGCGTTCGGTGAGTCGGGCATATTCAACGAGTTCGATAACGACAAAAAACCTGCTGGACTATCATAAAACTCATTGTTACTCCCGAACGGCCAGGAGCTGGACAAATATGTATGGTATGTTTCACTGCATAAATTTTAAATTTAATTTATTTCAAATAAATATTTTTTTAAAAAAATTAGAATCAGATTTATTTTGAAAGTGATGTTCTTAGAAACATTTCCAGATGAAAAAAAGTACATTCTGAATAAAAATGTGTAAATTATAAAATTTTAAAATTTAAGATTATTGTAAGAAAGACTGATGCGCAAAATACGGAAAAAAGCCGGGTCTAACAATCGGAGGGTTGAATGCAAAAATGCAATCAAATCCAAACATACATAATCTTTCCAAATCGCTTGATTAGTCCAAGTTAAAAGAAAAATGGTTGTCTGTAAAAAAAAATTGGTGACACGCTGCACTGTAAAAAATGTCTGCAAAATACAGCGAGTTCGCACATATTCACAGCGCATTCCGCTGTGTTTGTTTGCAGTCGGTGCTATAAACACAATTATGCAGAACATTGATGTAGTTTTGCGGCTCAGTGGCTGAGAGGTATTTCGTGTCCCATAAGCCCAAGTTTGAGGGTTCAAGCTCCGGCTGAGTCGTCAAATTTTCTGGGTAGTAAAATCGTGTATGCATGTCATATCGTTATGTGACATGTAAAATATCCCTTGAGTACCCATTTGGATTGGGTTCTCTTGGCAAAATTAAATCTCGGCATGCTTTAACATCAGCAGAAAGCTCAGATTTATTGTAATCTGAGCGTAAAAATTGGTAGTGACAGTCACCCAGGTGGTGCCACAAAAATGGCCCTCAGTTCTGGTTAATATGCCGAGTCTGCAAAGGCTTGACCGCAAAAAAAGCGGCTCCGTTTGAAGAAAAAAATGTGTAGTTTCTTAGCTTTCACGTGCTCGGATGCCATTACCTTGGTCAGTGTTCTTCTCTACCAATCTAGGAATTAAAACTGGATGGTGGCTGAGGAACATGTGCTTGAAAATTATAGCAAACGTGTAGGCGTTATGTTTACCAGTACGGGTGCTGTATTCTGACTTAATTTCTACAGTGTGTATATAACATGAGGACCAAGCATGCTTGGGAACTAAACACTGGGTGTTCCGCGTGAGGTTGTCCACCTAACCGGAACATATGCCTAGCTACCCAGAGCCCTTGGTCACGTAAGCTGAAATGTGCACGGCAGGCTTTGGCCCACCAACGGGTTGTTGCGCCGAGGAGTTTTATTTTATATAACATTTTAATTAAAGTACTAAAAATTTATTTGAAAACATTGTTACAGTATTTATACCTAATATATTCCTAATTAAACTTAAAACACTGCGATATATTTATCAACATTTAAATTTTTTTTAATTTTACAAAAACATACTTTTCAAGTGATGTTAAAATTTAAATTGTCATCACAAAATTTGAGAATTGAAAGCCCAAATTCGTGGACAAAAAATGAACTTAAAAACGTTAATATCAGGGGTGCCAGGGGTTAGTTGATGTGATCCTACACGCGTGATTTCCTCTTTTTAGATTTTGGCCACTTTCACCCCCTGTAATATGAAATTAAGTTTTAACTAAATATCAGTTACATTTTTGTTAAACCAAATAGGCGCGTAATAAATGTCGCGGAGAAAAGTAATTAAAATCTAGTTGTTTTTCTAGCGATATATTCGTTCCAGAAACGTGAAGTGAAACAATGCAATGTGTGAAATAAATCCACCATGGACAATGCTTGAGAACCAAAGACTCAACATAATAAAGGGCGCATTGGCAAACCTAAAAGATGACTTTCATCAATAGTGAAGTCACGTGTCTTTTCCAGAGACAATGGGAATGTTTCAGATGATGTAACGCTAGTGTTTTCCTTTTTTCATACTGCAATTTCATTGGTTGCTTCGGTTTCACCCTCAAAATTACCGATATAGGTGAAAAGAGAATTTTCTTTCTGTGCAAGCTTTCGTAACAAATGTTTTTAATAACCAATATCACAGCAAGAAGTTGTCATTAAAAAAATTTAGTAAGTAAAATATTCTTAGAAAACTCATTTTCGAATGCCAAAACAAAATAATTCCAGACAAAAAATTAAAACAAACCGTTGGAACTGTTGCCATCCATGACGTGAAACAACCCCATTTGTGAAATTCTAAATATTCTCAGCAGGATTTCTCTTTTCAAATATTTTAAAATGAACGCACATATGTATTTTAACAATTGCGTTGTTTTAGATGACGTAATTTTCAGTTTCATTCTTGCCTTCTTTGATTTCATTGGTTGTTTAGGTTTCACTCTCAATGCGCGGTAGAATTTTGGATATTTTGTATTTGGTATTTTTTTTCTTTCAGTGTTTTTATAAAAACTGTACAACTCATTACAGTACAATAAATAACACAACGTAAAAAGAACAATAAGAGAACAAAGACGACGAAACAAACAATAAGATAATATAAAATCGATAGAAATCGCTATGAAAATGTACACTGTCCAAAATTATTTAGAAATTCCGATATTTTTATACATTAAATTAAAATAATTAGATCAAATTATCACCTAAACAAATGTAATTCCATAAGGATCAAAAATGAAAACAGTACCGCTGAAACTGTTGCCACCCAAGACGTGAAACACGTCCATAAAAATTTGTGTAATAATAATAATAATAATAATAATTGTGTGATATCAAACGTGTGCCTGACACAACTACAACAAAATAGCTTTCAAATATAATGGGGTTGTTTCACAACCCCATTGATATTATTGGTTGATAGCAACAGCTCCAACGGTTTGTTTTCATTTGTTGTATTTAATTACTTTTGTTTTTGTAGTAGGGAATGAGTTTTCTAAGAATATTTAACGTACTACTTTTTTTAAATGATAATTTCCTGCTGTGCTGTTGGTTGTTCAAAACATTTGTTAAAGAAAGCTTGCATAGAAAGAAAAGTTTCTTTTCATCTATATATCGGTCATTTTGAGAATAAAACCGTAGCAACCAATAAAATCGCAGTACAAGAAAAATGAAAACAAAATAGTTACATCATCTGAAATATTCCTATTTGTGTAATAATAATTGTGTAAAATCAAACGTATGCCTAGCACAACTTCGACAAAATAGCTTTCAAATATAATGATCTTTTATTTTCGTTAGCACTTATTCATACGACAGCTATAAGTAGCTATATCCAGTCACCTTTCTCGGCATATTATCAATTCATGTGGTCCCTTCCTAATTCGGCCTTTTCCAAATAGATTAACGGTTCATTATATAACGTTGTTGTGAAATCTGAAGAGATCTTTACATTAGAATTGTTTTTAAAAAAAAGAGGTTATTTAGTTCGAAATTGTGTTTCTAAGGGAAAATAATTTCAACTCTTTTAGTTTATGCACAATGAGTTGTTGTTGAAAAGTAATTAGTTTAGATTTATATCTAAATTAGCATTCTTTAACAACTTTGAACATTCTTTTCACGTTTAAACAGTATTTAGCTTGCTCAAAGTACATGTTAATTAACTTGGCGGATACTTTTTATTGTTCTCATTATCGGATGTAATTCTGAATAAGATATTCTTACAAATATTCCGTAAATAATTGACAAAAAGAAAAATTAGTTTAATGACTACAAAACTATAGCTAATGAAAATTTTCATTTTTGTCAGGTAGTTAATCAGAAACTTTTCAAGATAACTAACAGAATTCCTTATAGTTATAAAGTTTATTTTGTTTTAATGGTAGCAAATAAATTAATATTGACTAACGTCTTTAGGTATTGTTTTCGCTTTTATTGAAACTCCTCGGGATCATAAACTTAGCGTTACTTACTTTCATATTCAGTCTTTGTAGAAATACAAATTTGTATTTTGTTATTTATTGTTGTTGACGTGTGCTTTCAAGGAATAGCCTGAAAGGGAGAAGGGGTGCACTAGGTTCCATTAGCACAAGGCTCTGCGCACCCATGAGGGTTAGAAGTCTGACTTATGTTCCGAGATGGCTCCACCTCATCAATTTAGGCACGTCGCTGGTAGGGAGGGCAATTTTCTTCAGACAAGCTGCTCTATGACAGCACACAGGACTTTCGGACCCACAGATTTAACGAGCACGTTCTCCGTATATACTCCAGGACAACACAAATATCCATGCCTTATCAGGGATTCGAACCCGTTCCCACTCGCATGACAAGCGAGGATTGAAACCATCATACCGGCTGGGCGACTGTTATTTGTTTAATTCACATATTAAACACAAAAAGGGCAAATAAAAGTATAGTTATGAAAAATTTCGTAAATAAATTAAATGATTTAAGTATTGTGTGTGGAGTTATAATTTAAAATTATCACTTCTCACACAATACTTAACGATAAGAGGGTTAAAGTTTACGAGAATTATTACTTTTGCAATTTTCTTTAAAATAGATTAAAAATCTCCTTAAACGTAGTTATATTAACTGAAAATTAAAGTTATAATTGAATGTCGTTTGAAAGTTTTATCTTGATTTCTGTGTTTGTGTCTTTCTTCTTAGCAGTTTTGGAACTACCAGATGATGTTATATGTTTTTTTGTGTGTGGGCGACATGTGTGCGTAACTGTGTGGTGCACGCATTTGCGTGTGCGTATCTGTGTGGCTGCGTTTGCGCGTATGATATTCCGTAAAGTAAACAAAGCGGTTTTAAACCGTCGAAAGTACAGGAAAGTTCCGTAAAAACAACGGATTTTTTGCTGTGCGTCTACTCGTAGTTTTATAAACTTTTTTGTGTGCAAAATTTAGACAACTCATTTAAAAGTGTTTATTAAATAATAAACAGAAAAATATTAACATCTCACGGCCTCTTGAAAAAATATAAGAAATCGGGTACATATTGATAACAGATTTTCCAATTCTCGAACTGATAAAACGGAATAAAAAAGCCTCTACCCTATCATTCAGCTGATTATAATTTTCCACCAGAAAAAACCGCCACAATAATATTATTATCGATATTTTAGTTCAAAGATATTGTTCATAAGGATTGTAATATCTTCCCAGTTGTGTTTGTAAAGCCCAGATGTTCAAATTAAGGAAACGTAAAAGTACATGGATTTAGAGTAAAAGCATTTATAATTTGGAACTGATTCGGCGAATATTCGATGATAAAACTATCTTTAAATTGAAGAGTAGTGCTATATCTGTCTTTTTTGCGTGGGAAATCTATCTGTGCATTTGGATTTGAAAGCATTTATAAATTGGAACTGATTCGATGAAAATTCGATGTTAAACTGTCTTCAAATTGAAGAGTAGTGCGTCAGCTATATCTTTGTTTTTGTGTATGAAAATTTTTCCGTGCATTTGGATTTGAAATCATTTATAATTTGAGAACCTGATTTGATGAATATTCCGATGCCAACTATGCTCAAATTACAGAGAGTTAATATATCTGTGACTTTTTGAGTGTGTGTGTGTGGGAAAATCTATCTTTGCGTTTGGATTTGAAATCATTTATAAATTGGAACTTATTCGATGAAAATTCGATGATTAAACTGTCTTCAAATTGCTGAGTAGTGCGTGAAATATATATGTGTTTTTGTGTGGGATAATCTAATCAGTGCTTTTGGATTTCAATGAGTGTTATGGAATATGACTTTAGGGACCGAGCTCAGACTTTTACTTCACTAGCCCAACTAAAGAAAGCGGTCCGAGTTAGGAGGACCGGTACCTTTTTGGGAAATTACAAAAATGAGGTAAAAAGTTATCAATAAAATATAATATCCTAAATGGCTAATTGCTTTTAACCCTCTAAGGTATAATCAAATTGGCTGAGGTGTGAACTTGTTCTCACCTTATATATTCGTAATTAGGAATTTGAAAACGTTTACATTTCAAAATTAGCCATTTTGAATGTTGTAAGTTTCTTGCATTTTATCTTTGTTTTTAATGTTTCAAATCGTTTAATTATTTTTTAAAAATCATCTCAACAAAGGGTAATCATAAGAGTTAAGACTTCTTCAAAAATATTTAAACAGAATACACGTTTACAAATAATTTTTAAAAGTAATTTTAAGAGTGTAATGTTCCATAAAGAAATCGTTATATATTGGATCAAAGTTACCCGCATTCATCGGCAAAAGTTTCCCAGTGACCAATAATTAAATGTAGCATAAAAAGTATTCAACTTAGATAAAAACAAATGGTGTAATATTCATTCCCATAAATAAAAAAAAATAGTACAGAGTGTTTTATTTAGCTATTTTCAATATTTTTTTTAGGTGTTCCAGACAAAAGTTGGAGGAAATAGATTTTTGTCATTAATTGCTAGTAAGAATACAAACGTCATTTGTA
The DNA here is from genome assembly GCA_019343175.1 of Oedothorax gibbosus. NCBI lineage: Eukaryota > Metazoa > Arthropoda > Arachnida > Araneae > Linyphiidae > Oedothorax > Oedothorax gibbosus. The sequence continues at coordinate 31,821,527 of CM033270.1, forward strand.
GTATTGCGACAATTAGAATGAGAATTTTTTTACATGAAATGAAAGGCAGTGTTTCCACATTTCCAAAAATGTCAAACAATTTAAGATGGGATCATTTTAGAAGAGAAAATTCAGCTACAAATCTTTTTCCGACACTTGGACCAAAGTTGCCTTCTATGGCCAAAGATACCCGCTTCGACGGTATCTCAAAAAATCTCTTGAATTACTTTGACGACGATTGAAGATAGAACTAAAATGTAAATATTTATGCAAATCTCTCTTTATGTGACACAATCATCCACAGACATCAAAGATCGGTTTAAATTTAATTTATACTACGAGTTGAAATTGTGCAAATGAACAATTTTGTTTTTTCAAACTTTATAATATATTTTTAAGTTGTTACCAGTACTAGTTGAGAATATCTTAAGTCAACTTTTAAATATATAGTGTACGTTTATCTTTGTTTTATTATTAATCTCTAAAGATTTATATCAGAATAAACAACATTAAAGCGCAACATTTAAAGCGCATTAAAGTATTAAACAACATTAAAGCGCGTGTGCGTGTTCGGATCGTAAAAGACCTACTTGTACTGCCCTCAGAAATTCGAAATTTTCAAGATAGATTCCCTTCAATACTAACGTGTGCACCTGAGGCTTAGATTTTTCATATTCGTTCCATTTTTAGAGAAAATTCGAATTTTCTAAAAAAAAATACACCTTTTTCGCTCAAATCCGATCATTTTTTCTCTTTCCTGATGCCATCGGCTGAAAAAATTAAATAAAACTTTTAACGAAAACCTTTAAAATTCAAAATGTTTATTTTATTCTTTTGCCATTACTTTCAGAAACTAAATTCACTATTTGAAAAATAATTGACATGTTTCAAGTGACGTAATTCCGCCAGTCTTCATTCCTGGATTTTATTGTGGGTTTATTTGACGATTTTTTCATTGATTTTTTCTGTTGACTGCATGTATGCATATTTAAGCAATAAATGTATAGTTAAGCTATTACTGAACTATGATGGTTAATAACGGCCATCGCACTAGAGCTATTAATGTTTTATGTCTTTATTTTTTCGCCAAAGACGTTGCCAAACTCGCCAAATTATTAACTAAAATTCGCCAAATAGGCGATTTCTTTTATAAATAATTTATAAGCTGGTCGGTTGTTCGAAGGTCATTGTGTTAGAGCTGTATAATGGGTGTGGGTAGCTATATCTATTTTCTCGCCAAATTATTTCCCAAAACGCGCCAAATGAGCTAAAAGGTTTTATGTATTTATGAGGTAATTGTGATGACATTTATGAATGCATATTATAGCGTACTTTTCATTTTGGAATTTTAAGGCAATGAAACGGGATTTTATAATTTATAACGAGTGGAAACAATAATAAGTTTATGATCCTATAACAGGGTATATGGTACACATATTTGGAATCTATTTGATATTTTTTTTATTCCGTGCGAAGAACGGGTATAAATTTGCTAGTATCACATAAATAAATATTTTTATTTTTATTTCAAATAAAGTTTCTCGTACGTTTAACGAAATGGCAACAGTGAAAATATTGAATAAAAATGAAATTTGCATGTTATTTCAATGTAGATAAAAAAAAAATTAGTTATTTAAATTTTAAATAAACTTCTAATTAAAATTTTTTAATTAAATTTGGAATGTAGCCTAATCTGATTTTTCGCTTCAAAATGACGTATCCCACTTGTCTGTGGGACTTGTGGTTCTTTCTGTGAAAGTGGGTGACAGACGGACAGACGGACGGACTGAACGATTATAATACCTTCCACTTTTTACGCAGGCCTCGCAAATGGTCCCTTTTTTCCCTAAAAGTCCTTTTTTAAAAAAAGTCCTTAAAAGTCCATTTTTGAAGTAAAATGTCCCTTTTTTCCCTATTTCTAGTAAATTTTCACATTTGTGACGAGTGCGAGTGCTAACGGATCACAGGAAGCACGAAATATTTTTGTTTCCGGCAAAATGGCGCAGGCATGTGCACTGCAAAATGTTACCTCATTTGGCAACACATTTAGAACTTTATCGCTTAATGTTGGCGAGCAAATGAGCACAAAATTGACAAAAAAAAGACTTGATCAACACAGGGTGTCCAGCCTTCGCGAAAATCTTGAAAGTCGGAAATTGTACTTGATTTTTTTAGCCCCGGAAAAATCGGGATTATGCTTGAAATTGTTGGGGGGGGGGGGAAATTCCGGTGTGCGCCGGGAAATTTCGCCACTTTCTGCAATTTTTGAATTTTAGCTTCCACACTACGTTTATAACGTAAAAAGTGGAAGGTTTTATAATCGTTCAGTCCGTCTGTCTGTCTGTCCGTCCGTCTGTCACCCACTTTCACAGAAAGAACCACAAGTCTCACAGACAAGTGGGATACGTCATTTTAAAGCAAAAAATCAGATTAGGCTACATTCCAAATTTCATTAAAAAATTTAAATTAGAAGTTTATTTAAAATTTAAATAACTAAATTTTTTTTATCTACATTGAAATAACATGCAAATTCTATTTTTATTCATATTTTCACTGTTGTCATCCACAAGTCCCACAGACAAGTGGGATACGTCATTTTGAAGCAAAAAATCAGATTAGGCTACATGCCAAATTTCATTAAAAAATTTAAACTAGAAACTTATTTAAAATTTAAATAACTAAAAATTTAATCTACATTGAAATAACATGCAAATTCCATTTTTATTCAATATTTTCACTGTTGCCATTTCTTTAAACGTACGAGAAACTTTTGTTAAAATAAAAATACACTTTTGAAAAAATATTTATTTATGTGATATAATTCGGTTTGGTTGTTGTATTATCACAATAGAGTTCTTTTAATGGTTCTATATATATGTATGAAGAAAGATGCATAGAGAATTCTAACTTGGCATAAAAAAATATGCTAAGTTTCGCTTTTATTTTTAAAAGCATCAATTGTACAAATTATATATTTTTTGAACTGTAAATTAATTTAACAAACTATAAATAAGTGAATTTTCGAAAGAAATGTAAATGGGAAATTGTGGCGACAAAAATATTTATTAAAAAAGATTACATCATTATTCTTCGAACTTCAAACAAATTTAGCAAACGATAAAGTCTAATTATTAAATCTGAGAAAGTAGATTAATGAAAATAGTTAATTTTGGCGTTTAAAACTTTGAATTACAAATAGCTAAAGGCCCTGTTTTTATTAGAATTAAATCACATTTGCCATTCGCAACAATCGCTCGAGAAACTTTAATTCTTTTAGACAATAAATTAAAATAAATTTATTTTTGCGACATCGATCAGTTTGAAATGACGTCAAATATATTTCACTACGGAATCCTTGTATGTTGATATGAAATGTTTTCATTCTATTTAAAAGCGAGGAATATGACATATTTTATTCTTTAAAATATAAATTAATTTTTGCAAACGATAAGTAATAATTATTGAATTTTCGAAATAAAATAAATGAAACTAGCCAAATTTAGCTTGTAAATGTTAAATATAGAATTAATGTTGTGTTTGGCGCGTTTTTTCCTGTTAAACACAAATATGTGGAAGCGAGTTAAGTGACAGATTCTGTTACAAACCTACTTGTTTTGTTATAGATTTACGAAGATAAGTTTTTTGTGCCGTTTATTTCAAGGTAAAGTAATCGGCTGATTCAGATTTGCTGATTTTCAAAAATTTTCCGATTCCTTCAAAGTTACGCGATTTGTCTTTTTTTTTTTTAAGATTTCTAATTCCGTCAGAATTTAAAAGTTATTTGTTATGTAGGTTTTAAGGCTCGCGATTCGTTTGCTAATTTTCGAAGACTGTCGATTTTCCGTGGTCTTGTAGTTAACCTAGAGTTATCATTTGGGCGGAATCTAAGTCAATGTGATATGCTAATTTTTTCCGGTTCGTTTATTTTCGTGAATCCTCAATTTTCCGATTTTTGAAGATGCATGATTTACACATTTTTCAGTTTTGTGATTTAAATATTTTGCATTTGCGATTTCGTCGTTTTTCCTGATATTTGTGGAGTTTTTAATTCGCCGATATTCAAGGTTACATGATTAAGCGATCTACGAGTTTTTGTAATTTGAGTATATGTAAAGATCAGTGATTTGTAGACTTCAAGGTTTTGAATTACAGTACAAAACAATAAGTTTATATAAATAATTCAATTAAAATTTTAAAATGTTAATTTCAATTTGATTACACTAAGATGTCTACGAATATCAGTTACTGACCAGTACAATCCAATAATTCTATCTTCCTGATTTACTTATTTTGCTGCCTAGTAATTTTTACGAAATCCACCAATAAGGTCGCATTTCCGCATATAATGATTGACAGTTTATTTGCCTCTGCGTGATCGCAATAGCGCTTCGTTACTTTTGTAGCTCCGGTTCAGGCAAATCAGTCCAACCAGAATATTTTCCTTGATCAAGTTTTCGATGGTGACCTTGATATCACAAGAAAGCTTCATTTTTTGTTTACGTTTTAAAACTTTTTAAGACGTTATTTTTACTTCAGCCTATACAAGGGACTGGGGTTTTTGATTTTAGACAGGTTCAAGATTTTTTTTAAATCGGAATATCGCCGAAATTTAAAAGTGTCCGGTGATTATGGGTGTCTGGATAAGCGGTTCTGTACTGTGTTAGCTAATTTTCGAAAATTCGCTAGTTCATTGATTTTTTAGTTTTAAGTATTATAATTTCTTAATTTATGGAATTTCAATTAGTCGCTTATTGCAATTTTTGATAACAGATCTTCGGGGTTTTTAGAGAATTTTTTTTGTACTTGAATGGTTTTGTTTTTTTGTACTTGAATCGGCGAAATGCCGATTTTCAAAGTTCATGACTTGACAACTTTGAGGAGATTCGCAATTTACCGATTTCAAAAGCATCGCAATTCAACGACTTTTGAGAATTTGAAATTTTCCGGACTTGCTGAAATTCGAGATTTACCAATTTTTGAGATTTTGTGAATCATTAATTTTCAAAATTTTCGATTTACCGATTTTGAAAGGCTCAAGATTCAACGGTTATTGAACGTTTTTCATCAATCAAAATATTCATTTCTGTCTTTTCAGGTTAGAACTTAAGGAAATAACTCATTAAGCTAACATATATGTCAAATAATAAATTTAAGTTAGTATTATTAAAAATTATAATAAATGAAATATTTAAAAAAAAAACATTCTAAAAAGTATCACATAATCCTATGTTATGTGGTATTGTTTCATTAAAATTGAAGATTGTGACTTTAAATATTAGCTAACTTAGAAATGTAAATAGTAAATTGTGGCGACGCGACACAAAGATATTTATTAAAAAAGATTACATTATTATTCTTCGAACTTCAAACAAATTAAGCAAACGATAAAGTCTAATTATTAAATCTGAGAAAGAAGATTAATGAAAATAATTAATTTTATCGTTTAAATGTTTAATTACAACTAGTTAAAGGCTCTGTTTGGCGAATTTCTTTCTGAGGTGTATAAATAGTTTGTTTCCTGTTGAGCACAAATGTTGTGTGGAAGCGGTTTAAGTGACAGATTCTGTAACAAACCTACTTGTTTTTCATTTACCAATAATTTTCAAGTACAAATTTGAAAATGTAATAGTATAATTGGTTATGCGAGAGTACTTGAAAAATTTAGAAATACGCCTTGAAATGTGCTTGAATTTTAGCTTCCACACTACGTTTATAACGTAAAAAGTGGAAGGTTTTATAATCGTTCAGTCCGTCTGTCACCCACTTTCACAGAAAGAACCACAAGTCCCACAGACAAGTGGGATACGTCATTTTAAAGCAAAAAATCAGATTAGGCTACATTCCAAATTTCATTAAAAAATTTTAATTAGAAGTTTATTTAAAATTTAAATAACTAAACATTTTTTATCTACATTGAAATAACATGCAAATTCTATTTTTATTCATATTTTCACTGTTGTCATCCACAAGTCCCACAGACAAGTGGGATACGCCATTTTGAAGCAAAAAATCAGATTAGGCTACATGCAAAATTTCATTAAAAAATTTAAACTAGAAGCTTATTTAAAATTTAAATAACTAAAAATTTAATCTACATTGAAATAACATGCAAATTCCATTTTTATTCAATATTTTCACTGTTGCCATTTCGTTAAACGTACGAGAAACTTTTGTTAAAATAAAAATAAACTTTTGAAAAAATATTTATTTATGTGATATAATTCGGTTTGGATTGTTGTATTATCACAATAGAGTTCTTTTAATGGTTCTATATATATGTATGTAGAAAGATGCATAGAGAATTCTAACTTGGCATAAAAAAATATGCTAAGTTTCGCTTTTATTTTTAAAGCATCAATTGTACAAATTATAAATTTTTTGAACTGTAACTTAATTTAACAAACTATAAATAAGTGAATTTTCGAAAGAAATGTAAATGGGAAATTGTGGCGACAAAAATATTTATTAAAAAAGATTACATCATTATTCTTCGAACTTCAAACAAATTTAGCAAACGATAAAGTCTAATTATTAAATCTGAGAAAGAAGATTAATGAAAATAGTTAATTTTGGCGTTTAAAACTTTGAATTACAAATAGCTAAAAGCCCTGTTTTTATTAGAATTAAATCACATTAGCAATTCGCAACAATCGCTCGAGAAACTTTAATTCTTTTAGACAATAAATTAAAATAAATTTATTTTTGCGACATCGATCAGTTTGAAATGACGATGACGTCAAATATATTTCACTACGGAATCCTTGTATGTTGATATGAAATGTTTTCATTCTATTTAAAAGCGAGGAATATGACATATTTATTTTTTAAAATATAAATTAATTTTTGCAAACGATAAGTAATAATTATTGAATTTTCGAAATAAAATAAATGAAACTAGCCAAAGTTAGCTTGTAAATGTTAAATATAGAATTAATGTTGTGTTTGGCGCGTTTTTTCCTGTTAAACACAAATATGTGGAAGCGAGTTAAGTGACAGATTCTGTTACAAACCTACTTGTTTAGTAGCAATTTTGCTGGACACCCTGTTAATACAATTTTTTTTCTAACCTTTATATTCAGCTTTTTAGCAAGCGATAAAAGTACGATATCCTCCCTGTTTTGTTTTTTTGCCTATATTTTGATCAAAATAGTTTTTAGTTCTATGCAGTAAATTTTGTGTTTTACTTAATTATTATTATTTTATGTTAAAAATGAAGCATATTTGATTTTACGTAATTAGCGAATATTTTATATTTAGGATTTATTTAGTTAGTTTTAGCTATTTAAAAAAAGTAACGTAATGCACATCAAAAGTTTGAAATTAGAATTTTTAAATTTATATACTATGACATTACTAATGCATAGTTTCTATAATAATAAAAATTATACATATATTTTTGTTCTTAAATATCCTTAAAAATTTTTGGTCCCTAAAAGTCCCTTTTTTGAAGAAAAAAGTCCCTTTTTTCCCTAGGGACAAAGTAAAATTTTGTTGCAAGGCCTGTTTACGTTATAAACGTAGTGTGGAAGCTAAAAATTAGGCAAGATTTAAAAAAAAAACATTAATCAACATTAATAAAGATTTTAAATAAAAATAGCAACTTTCGAATTTAATTATTTCCTCGAAGTCCAGATTATGATTCTAAGTCAACGAAGAGAACAGTTCAGAATAGATAATTGTAACTTAAAAGTAAACTAATCTTTTCACGTTAGTTATGGCGATAAGCGCTTCTCCACGGATTATATAAATATCTTTTTAATAAGTAAACGTTAATAACTTTTAATTCAAGTGAATAAAATTACTTAATAATCGTTATTTAAACATAAATTATATAGTTGTATTAATATGATGCATTTCTAAAACAACAAATTTATTTTAATAAATAATAAATGTATTGCAATACTAACATGTTTCAAAATTATCAAACTTGTTTTAATAAATATTAGTATATATTTAATCTTATATGAAGAATACAGGGGAAAAAACCCTTCATCCACTGGTAATCTGTCCGTATTGAGGTCTGCTTGGCGAGTAGTGGTAATCGGAAACCAGTTTCTCCCTTGGTTCTTCTTCAGCTGTTCAAGCGTAAGACTATTGTCAGGCATAAATCGCGATCATAGAGATAGTAAACCCGTGTGTCATAAAAACTGAGGCAAAACTGGTTTCTTCACGCCAGTTTAGCCGATGACTCGTTCGTCAAGCAGACCTGATGCAGACAGATTACCAGGCGATGAATGGGTTCTTCCCCTGTATTCTTCATGTATCAGATTATTCATATTAAATAATTTAGTAAAATTATTAGTTATTAATTCCATCAAACTATTTATTTTTGGGTTTCAGACCTTGACAGACGACTACGAAAGTGCAACTGATGAAGGGGATGCACAATCGCCCACGGAAACATCGCCCACGTAAGTTCATTGACATGATCAAAATATTACCCAAAACAGTTATCTTATTACATTTCATTTGTGGAAACATTATACATTAACTTAAAGGCGAATAAGCCCGGTCGACCGCGGCTCTCCAATCCAAAGTGCCTCAGTGTTAATCCAATGGGGGAAAAATTACTTTCTAACCCACATTTCTCCGGCAGAATTGAATATTTTTTACAAAGGTTTTCTTTTAAAATGATAAATGTAGATAACTTACAGGTATCTATATTCATACTTTTTGAAATTGCTTCGAATATTTTGTTAGAAATTATATATTGAAAATTAAAGAAAATATTCGAACCAATTTCAAAAAGTTTGATTGTCATTACCTGTGGGTCAGCTACATTTATCACATAAAAAAACGTTTTAAAAAATATTCAATACAGCCAGAGAAATGTTGCTTAGAATATATTTTTTCTCTAATATATAAATACTGAGGCATTTCGGTTTGGAGACCCACAGTCCAGCGGGCTCATTCGCCCTTAAGGGGGAATGAGCGCGCTAGACCGGGGGTTTCCAAAGCAAAGTGCATCAGTGTTAATCCTATGGCAAAAAAAATATTTTCTCTGCCACATTTCTCCGGCTGGATTGAATATTTTTGCAAGCGGATTTTTTTTATGTGATAAATGTAGCTGACTTACAGATCCCGACCTTCCCACTTATTGAAATTGATTCGAATATTTTTTTTAATTTTCAATAAATAATTTTACACAAAATATTCGAAGCAATTTCAAAAAGTGGGAAGATAGAGAACTGTAAGTTATCTACATATATTATTTTTTAAAAAAACGTTTGTAAAAATATTAAATACAGCCGGAGAAATGTGGCAGAGAAAATAGTTTTTTCGCCATTGGATTAACACTGATGCACTTGAGTTTGGAGACCCGAGGTCCAACGCGCCAATTCGCCCTTAACTGTTATTTTTACAATTTATTTTATGTGTACCCTCTCAAAACGTAAAACAACGTACAAAGAAATTATCAAAATGCTGTAGATTTTCCTGCATTCTAAATATCAAATGCTTAGCGAGTTGAGTGTTAGTGGATCCAGCTAATGGTCAGTGGTTTCGATCCTTGGTTATTCCAGTGAACTGTAAAAAATCATGTTACATTACAGAAAATGTCTGGAAGCAAAGCTGCAAGAAGATATGTTACGCTACGGACAAAATCTGTTGACAGAATTTTCCAGTAGCCAAAAATACAGATAATATTCGTGCCTAACAGATAATTTCCGTATTGCTGGGTACGTTGAAAAAAAAAAGAAAAAACGTGCATCATAACCCGTATACGAACCCTTTTCAACGGCATAAGAGCAAGGCACACTAACTACTATACCATCTGGATCATTAAAGAATTTTGTACATAAAATTTTTTATTTTCGTAATCAAACAGAAAAAATCAACAGATGTAAAATGTATCAGTGGTTGCAAATTCTTCTGTTTTCAGAGAAAATATGTCATTTGTCACACTGAGGTGCAATTTTACAGAAAACTGCAGCAGAAGAAAACAGATATTTTCTGTAGGAAAATAACAGAAAGAGTATTCTGCTTTCTTAACTGTTTTTTTTGTATGGTGATTTTTATTATTATCTGTATTATCTCGTATATTAAAATTTTCTTTTTTGTGCAAGGCAAATTCACAAATCTCCTTTTTTCAAATTATATCTGCTTTATAAATATTGCTTGGGTAGTTTTTAGAGCTTTGCCTCTTACAAATTCTAATTAAATATGCATAAGTTTTTATTACTAAATATCTGAAAAAGTAAAAACTTTTTCTTTCCTCTGATATGTATTCCTATATACTATCTTCCACAGTTTAAAATATTTGAGTTCTACATAAGTTTAAAACGTATTACATTATTACATGTCGGTCCTTCAAAGAAAATATTTTAATGAATAAAAATTCCAATTCTACACCTTCTTATTTTCTGTAACACATTCCATGCAACAACAATAACAAAAAACGAGGAAAAAATAGAACAAAAGAAAACGAAAAATAAACACATAAAAAATACTTAAGAAAAAGCGGTGAGGGCATTTTATGGCACACCAAAAAGGGGTGGGAACTGAAGAAAAAAAATCAAAATCTTTGAACAGGAGAAATGAAAGCTCAGCAAAACGCAATTTAACAAGAAAAATGTTAAATTTAACGAGAAAAGGAATTAATTACACACCCGCCCGTTCTTGGCGAGAAAGGAGCAACGAAAGAAATACAATAGTTCCTTTATCCACGTTTTCTTAGCCTCTTTGGCGAGAAAAGCGTTCTTTTTTGGCCATTTTTTGGCGGGAAAAGCGACACCACCTTACCCCTAATTAAGATACTTCTAAAGAATCTAATTATAAACGAACAGTGGAGTTTCTCTTCGTGTGGAAACAATCATTTTATTCGACCGCTTTTGCTTGGGGTTTTTTAAGGATTTTTTTAGTCAAATATTTCTTTTTGTTTCGAGCACTTTTTTTATGAGAAAGAAATTAAGCTTGGGAAAAAGTGGACTAATAAAGAACAAATGCAAGGCTTTGGGGGAAAGGGGAGAAATCAGCGGTTAAGCGGTCGCTTAAAAACTATAGAGAATAGAGTAAGAATGAAAGTAAGAATAAAAATGATTTACTTTTAATAAAGAATTCCGCTTAGGGAATAATAATGAACTTTTTTAGCATTGGATATTGTAAACTTTATGAGAAATAAATTATTGAATAACTCCCTCATAATACATACAATATCTAAAATCATTTTTATTCCTACATGTTTATTTTTACTTTTATTCTTACTCTTTCTCTTTACTTTGTTAAATTATTTGAAATTTTGACAGTTTAGCCATCATTCTTTAAGAATTTAAATTAAAACAATCTGATAATGTCCATATATCAATACATGTTAATAAATTTATTAACAAAATACCAACAACGTTATTGAATTGGGAAAAAATATAAGGTAGTTTGCCTTTAAGTTACATCATAATAAACAATCCAGCATCTCGAAAATAAATTATTCTTAGGTATTTCAATAAAATTCTAGTTCTTCAAGGCATTCATAAATCTATGCTATGGTATTCTTGCTATATTAATGGATTCTTTCATTTTGATTAAACTGGAAATTCTGTTAGTCAAAAAGAAAACAAAATTGCTCACGAAATACTTTATTGGATTTTCAATATTAAATATTTTGTTACTGGTTTGCTTTAGTACTGTTTATTGTTATGAATAGAATTTAATATTTTTGTAGTCTCTGTTTACCTGCCTACAACAACTAAAATATATCTTCATGTGCAACATTATTTACAAAAGACGAAATTACAAACATAATTTGATGAATGTTTCGAAATCATTTTAAATCATATTATGGAATAATGTTATTAAATGTGTAATAGCTTTACATGCTTTGAAGTTTAATATAATTCATGGCGAAGCTTAAATTCTCACATTTATATGAGTTTTAATGATTCATAAATTTTAAGTATAAGCTGTTAACGATTAATTTTTCTTGTAAGATTAAGGAATATCGAAATATACATATAAATTATTGATGTTTCCATTTCAAAACTATTTTTTAAAAAAAGAAAATCAGAATACCTGTTCAGTAGAAGGTTCACAATTGTCCACGTAAAAGCATTAACTACTTAAAATGACATTTTATAATAATAAATTTTATACATACTTGAAAAATTTTGGTGTAACATTACCTGTGAAATAAGCGGTTGGTTGCATAATATGCTGCCAAAGTTTCTATGAAATAAGCGTTCCCCCATATTTATGGTTTAATCTTTTAGGCACCAAATTAAGTATTAATTTTAATTGTCTTTGAATATTTTAATGTTAGGAAAACAAAAGTAAAAGTTTTAGGTAGAAATTACTTTACCTTTATAGACCTTAATGTGCTAAAACCGAACATGCCAATCTAAAAGTTCCATCGTTTCCCGTTTTCTCTAAACTGAACATTGAAAATTAAAACAGTTGCTTTTTAAGTTGTACTTATAAGTACCGTCAGTAGATAAAGGGTTAACAAGAGTAAAGAAATTCATGTTGTAAAATCGGAGGTTTCCAAGCGGCTTGAGGCTTCCAAGCGGTTTGAGGCTTCCAAGCCTATTCCTAGGATTTTACAGTGTATGTAACGTTACTCTATAAACATTTTATTCTACAGTTTTTTTTATAGGAAAGTCACCAGTATGCCTATATTTTCAGGTCTGCCAATGACTCTTCCAAGAACAACCGCCGCAACTCCATCGTGGTCATTCCTCCCATGCAAATCTGTCCTGGAGACCTCCTGGTCTACAGTAAGGTACTCAGCCAGAGAAACACTTTGTTAGGTAAGATACAAAACCTCCTACATAATAATGCCTTCCGAATTCGAACAAGGATTTACAGGCTGTCAGGGGGGGCTGGGGATCCCAGTCGGTTAAGGCGTTCGCCTTGTATGCGAAAGGTCCCAGGTTCGGGCCTCGCCAAATAAATGTCGACTAATAAATTTCCCGTGCAGCCAAAAAATGTCCGACGAATAATACCCCGTGTAGAGGGAGTGCACGTAAAATATGCTTTAAAGTCCCAATGCTGCGTAAGATGTTGCCCTTAACGGTTGCGTTACTGAGGTGTCGGCATCGTCACTTGATTGTGGCTTTAAATTGCGATACCCCTCGCCCTCGTGTAAGAGCCTCATGTAAGAGTCTCATCGTGTAAGAGTGTAACTCGGCCAATAGCCCACGTGTAGCCCTAGTGCGACGATAATTCAAACTAAACTAAACAGGCTGTAAGGAAGCAGTTTGTCTAGTAGCGTCATCTATCGTTAGCCGTGTGGGGGTCTTAGGTCTATTTTTAACAATTTTAGTTAATTGAATTGAGCTAGTTAATTATCCATTATAATTTATTAAAATAGATTAGTTATTAATTATTAAAAAGAGTACATACCGGAACAGAAACCTAGTTCGAAAACAAAATAAACAGATCACGTTGCGGCCTTGCTTGAGCATACCACGAACCACATGTCATCCATAGAATTGTACTAGTTTGTCTGGGTGCGTCATCTACCGGCTGCTGACTTGCTACTTTTGATCGAATTCGGAAGACATTATGATATAGCAGGCTACGAGTAAGATACGAATTATAGTATTTATTGCAAACAATGACAGTACAGTAATTAGGGTTTTAATAGTAACTGACACTAACCGTTTCTATTCACGAAATCAACTATTCATATTGATTTGCGTTTTCAAATTCGTTTAGTATTTTAAATCATTTACAATTTTTTTAAGTAAAAGAATAAAAATATATATAAATACTTTAGACAAACATTAAATTTTAAATTTACCCATAGATTGCATTTTGTAATTGTAAATACTGTTTTTGTTATAAAATTGTTGATTAACTTTTGCATGGCATATTCCGTAAAGAATTCAAAATAAGTTATATGTTTGTGTTTTTAGAATAAAAGATAGAATAAAATAATAGAATAAAAGAATAATAGAATAAAAGTTAAAAAAGTGAATAAAAAAATATAACTCTTTCACTTACTTATGGAAAAAAAGTGGACGAACATTTAATTTTTTAATAATCTTTAAAATAAACGTTAAACATAGTTCGTCAATATCAAAGTAACCTCAAAACATTATTTTCAAAATATATTTTTTCAATATACGAGATTTAATCAAATCGAATTCAATACGAAGTTGATTAATTTCAAGGACAGTTTAATTTTTCGTGGAAATTTTTGATAACAGCATAAACGACACAGCCAAAGGTTCACGCTCAACCCTACTAGTCAGAAATTAATTTCATAAAAGCAATTTGTGGCAGGAGTAATTTAAAACAAGAAATCTGACAAATTTTATAGAGACCTTTTGGTAAAACAAGCATGTAAGCATCATTCGACAAATTTCTATTTTAGTAATAATTGTAATGTTTTTTTAATTGTTGTTTCAATTCTGAAATACCAGACAACTCAGCTTCAAATAAAATTACTTTTGATTCGTTAAATATGGTTGTTTTAACAGGATAGTGGGTTGAAATTTTATAGTATCGGACTTGAGGTAGAATCTTTTCTGGAAGGTGGAGGTTCGTAGACACCCTATAAAACGCATGTATTTACCGTTAAATATTATAAAAATTCCACAAGTAATCACTTATTTTCTTAGTCAACTTATCCTTCTCACTTCCGAAAAAAAAATCCTACACATATATTCTTTATGAAAAGTTTTTTCAAAAAATTATGTATTAAAAAGTATGTTTTGCAAGTTTTTTTTAAAAAAGATTTTAACATTTGCCTAAGGTACATAAATTTACGGAAATTCGAGGTCTTTAGGGGTAAAAAATATGCTTGACCCTCTTGGTACAGCTGGGGGGGGGGGGGGGTGACGCTCCACCCTTCGTTCGGCTTCTATTAATCAGGGTATTTCGTGAAAGGTGTCATTTTTCAGGAAAAAACGTAAGGAATCGATTACAGTCAACAAAAATTGTATAAGGGGTCTTCTACATATTAAAATTAAAAACAACTTTGAAAAATCCAATGGCAACACACATTTTTTTTTGTATAAAAATTTTCATCACCTTCAAAATACCCCATGTATAAAAAAGATTTTTTTTGCATTCTTTGCTGAGATATTAAAGCATTAATTTTTAACGCGTTTACCGGGAAATTTCCAAATTGAAATAGGTAATATTTAGGTTTTTCAAAACGACAAGTTAACAAAGCACTGTTAAAACTCAAGGTGACTAATGAGCCATTTTTCACTCCGGGGTGAAAAGGCGGTCCCATTTGGCACCTCAAGGCTTTGAATCGCCTTGGGTCGATGAATCTTGGGCTTGTGAATCACCTATAGGTGTCATTCTTCCCCACCCCGAGGTCCCGCGGACGGGACACCACCATTCACCCCTTGGGGTGCCAAGTGTCACCTTCAGTTTTCACAGTGAAGGGTTAACATATTCTCGCCAACGGATGCTAGAATTAAACCTTCTTCACTAATAATGTGGTTTTTTTATGTTATTATATTTACTATTGTACTTATTAGCTTTAGAATTTACTTAAATTTTTTAAAATGACTTATTTTACTTATTTGTTATTTTGACTTTGTGATATACACATATGTAAGTATTTTTTACTCAATTTCGAAAATGTTTTTAGAGTGTTGACTAGAAAAACGTAGATTGCAAGTTTGTCAAAGAAATGCAGCTGGAGATGGCATTTCATTTTTCTTTTCTTAAAGAGTCCTCTCCTCTCAGCAACGTGTTATGCATCTTTGACCTGATGAGATTTCTTTGGGCAGATTACACGCACTGGAGTGGCAAGAAATTAAATTGCTTTAATCAGAAAAACTCGTCTGCGGGAACTTTTTCTTCCTGAACATGAAAGAAACTGAGAAAAGTTTTTTAGTGGTTTTTTTAAATATCTTGTGATATGCGCTGGTGCTGTTGTTTAGTTGTATTAACGTGGCACTAGAGAATGGTCCGACATCAAAATTTGGGTTAAAAAAGTTAAAAAGCCATATTACAGTAATTACATTAATTACATTAATTACAGAATCGAATTCCATTAAGCACTTAGAAATACGATATAAGCATCGAAAATTCTCCACCCTTAAGTGGGGTGATATGGGTACGTAACAGCCCAGTAAACTGTCAGAAATTTTGTCGAAAAATTACGGTTAAATTACAGGCAGAAGTCTGTCCCTCGATTTAATCGTAATTGATATGGTAAAGGATTTTTTTTTACCTTAACAGGTTTGAAACCACTTAATACAGGTAAGGTTAAATAACCCTTAATACCAAGATCAACGGTGTTCTATACGTTTCGTATAGGTATAGTTTAAAATAAAAAGAAAAAACATAAAATAGCTTCGAGTAATATCGTGCGCATCGAGTCTGTCCCTGATTTTTTCACGGATATTTCTAACGGTGCTGGTAAAATGGATTCTCAATTTTGAGAATAATTTGAGAATAATGTTCTCATTTTAAGAACATTATTGGTTAATAGTAGGTTGGTTGATTTATAATTTTTAACCATTAATGTGCAACTATTTTGAGAAAAACTGGCGTTTAATTTTATTTACAACTTTTGCAAACCAACTTCATTTCATAAATTCAATTAACATTTTGAAACTCTTGCTAGGGTTTAATTTTTTCGTAATAAAATAATCTAAAATTTTAAAAAATAGTAATGTTTTCAATGAAGAAATTTGATATGAATTTCATTAAAAGTGCTCTTTGACAAAATCATTTATTTAATTATTTTTAAATCATCAAAATGTGTTCTTTTTTAATTTATTCTGTAATGCTATACTTACCGATGTGTAATTTAAAAGGGTAACTTAATTCCTTACAAAAAGTAGGAGTGCGAAACACCACACGGTAAAACTTTGGTGTAACCGTACTCCATAAAACTAATAGAAATATTTTTTGAATGAGAAACAAATAAATTAGAATACTTGTTGACTAGTATGTTTATAAGTGCCCACGTAACAATATTAACTACCTAAAATATCATTTTATTATAAGGTTTTTTTCACACTATGATTTTTTTGTTGGAACGTTACTCGGTAAAACCAGTACATATGCTACAGCCATTTTTACAGTGTAAACTTTCTACCAAATTTATGGTGTAACATTACAACCCAAAATCGGAGAAAGTTTGAAGAAGTTTGAAGAATTCTGCAAACTTGACGCTTCCCCCGATTTTG
Organism: Oedothorax gibbosus; assembly: GCA_019343175.1. Lineage (NCBI taxonomy): Eukaryota > Metazoa > Arthropoda > Arachnida > Araneae > Linyphiidae > Oedothorax > Oedothorax gibbosus. The sequence continues at coordinate 31,838,599 of CM033270.1, forward strand.
CCTCGGGTAAAATAGCTCCTTTAAAATGGTTGCACCAAACTCTGCCATCGTATTTACGGAGTAACGTTCCGTCAACACTTTTACAGTGCACACAACTTTCAACAATCACTCCATAGTATACATTTAATACGCTAGAATTTAGTTAAAATTTGTGCAAGAAATTAGTTTACAGGTTTTTATGACGTCCTGTAGTACTAGGAACACATGTACTAAGTTCGAAGTCCGTATCTCTTTTTTTTTCAGCCATACCTTTAAGACCAAAAAGTTATATGGCAGTTACCCTTTGTGCTTTAATGGTTTTCGTCAATACTTTTTTACGATGAATAGCAGGAATTAAGAACTCGTGTACCATATTTGAAGTCTTTAGTTATTTTAGTTCGGCTGTAGAGTGGATTCAAAAAGTGGATTCAAATGGCCGACAATCTGACACACGAACCAATGTTCAAAAACCCCTTTTTGAGATTGGGTACGTTCCAAAACGAGTAAAGAGAACACAAAATCTTTATTTCGTATTTGCGACCCCATCACAACACTTTTATTTCCTTAAATTTCAAATTACGCAATCGAAAGTAATATTATAATTTGCAACAACGAAATTAAATATTTTAAAATAACTTTTAATTATCGTAAAGGATTTTAAATTGCGCTTTTTTTAAACTTAAAATTTACTTTTTGTTAACCTTTTTAATGTATTTCAAGAATAAAAACACTAGAATCAACCTTAGTTTATAGTGCTAAGCTATAACTTCACATTTTACCTTGCCTATAGCATTTGTAGTAAAAGAGGTGAATGACGAACTGATAAACAAAGAAATTCTAATACCATCCACTTCGTACGTTATAAACGTAATTTGGAAGCTTAAATAAACATTGAAAAAAATGTGTAAATTTCTGAAATAAATAAACTTATGATTCGCTTTCTGATATTTTCCTCGTATATTATATGATTAAGTACATAATTTCTCCTCTTAATGCCGAAATAAAGCATTTATTAATATTCATGCAATAAATTATGCATAAATAAAGGTATAGACATCTTTCTTAAGGGCCGAATACAAATATTAGCTTATTAAGATATCACAAGATATATAGTTTGGAATATATGAATAACGATGAGAGCAATCAATTTTATTTATTTGTGAGTGAGAACACTTCTTATTAGGGAAAACAGAATTTTTAACGAAAAAGAAATGATTAATTAGAAAACCGTATTTTTAAAGCAAATGCATATAAGCCAGAAAAAAAGTAATTAGTTTTAGATCCAGAGTACAGATAGTTCATGTATTTATCGACAAGTTTCATTTCACAACACTTTTCTCGGACTCTTAAAATGATACCAACTTCACTATAAGAAAAACTGATAATAAGTTGATCCCAAAGACGGTGGAAGCTAACAAAAAGTGCTGCGCCGTGTGTACGGTATAACATTGTGTAACATTTGACTTAGATGAAACTAAAAGGTTATAAATATTTTATGTATTGTTTTATTTTCCAGATTATGATGGATCGACACAGAGTTTGTCAATAACTGAAGGTAAGTGATTGGTTTTATTTTGTCGCATGAAAAATGTCCCGGAAACGGTCAATAAAAACTACGTAAATAAATTTTTATTACAAAGCTGAAATAGAAAGTCAATGAGCTATGTTATATTAAGAGTTTATTGTTGTAAATATGTTTAAGGGCAATACTAATACATATTTCATTAGCTGGTTTTAAAGAAACTGGGCGATGAAACACCCATTTGGCTTCGGTCCGTCGATAGATTCGGTGGCCAAGTTAGTGTGACACTTGACTTGTAACGTAAAGGTTACGGTTTCAAATCCCGCAACACACAAAACATTTTCTCAATTTCAAAAAACTTTCATGCGATTTACTGCGAAAAAAAGCACGTTAAATATTAGCCGCAATAACAGCTTGTGATGCACATGGTATTTTTCAGAAGTCGAAATAAAAATTATAGCATAAAAATTTGTATAAAAACCTTTCACATGCTTGATAACAAGCCTTGAAAAATTCTTTGTACCCTTAACATTTAACTATGAATATTACTGGGTTTATAAATATTTTATTTTTTAACTTATTAAAACAATATCATTTCATTTGTTATATGAAAATATTGTATTGTATCGTAAACGACAAAAAAACGCGCAGTACAAAACTAAAAAATTGTTTGATAAAAAAAAAATATCCAGTCTGAAATGGAAAATATTGGGGCACAATACATATTTTGGAACCCTTAAATTCCGAATTCTAAGCAGTTTTGATCATCTTTGGACAGTAAAATTTCTTAAAAAATTAATACAATTTGAAAGAGAGGTCAAAGTCATTATAAAATGAGAATAAAAAGTATCATACATTTTGGGTGAATTGACATTTTTTATTTTAAAAAAATGCGTAGTTTGACTTTCTATGTTTATCTGAAAGTACGTTTTTTATGGATAGTTATTTATTACATTTTATGTTGAGCATTTTGTAAATTCATGAGTGTAAAAGATACATTTTTTAAGCTGCGGATGACGAGGGTTTTTAAAAGTAAAAAAAGTAACGGAAAATTGTATGCATTGCTTGTCAAATAGGGTTTTTTATGTGTAAAATTTTACACAAGCTGCATAAATATATATTTAAGTAAGGTGTGTATTTTTTAATAGAATATTTGACGAACATTCAATATAATATTTAGAAGGTATTGGTTTCTTTTTTCAGATTCATCAAGGAAAGGAAAAAATACGTGGTCACTACTAAGGCTGGTATGCGTCAATTTTTTAAAAACATTTTATGAAAAAACATGATTTTTAAAAACTTCTAGTCTTTTAATTTGACATCAAACTGAATATAATGATAAGAAATATGTATACGTCAATCACATTATCGAAAAAAATGGATGGTTCGGGGCGGAGTGTGGTTTGTTTGTCGGGTAAAAGACAGTGTTTGAAATAACTAGCTGTGACGTCAAGATAGGCGTGGTCGTTATAGTTTGGATAAATTAGATAACCGGGTGGTTTGTTTGTTGTATATAAGACAACTTTTGCTTAGCTGTGACGACACCGAAGGCTTGGTCGTTCCGGTAATCCATTTAGTAAATTTTGTTTTACTATAAGTGCGAATGAAAAGTGTCGGTTTATGTATATATTTGTTTTTAATCAATTTGTTCTGGTGTAAAATAAATATTATTGTGACTTTCCTAAATATCTACTGGTTGTAACTTGTAAAAATATCCTAACAAAATCGCATTCAGTCATTATCAGATAAACTAATAGAGAATTGGGTATTACGATGCGGAGCTATCTACGTTTCCACTTCTTTAGTGTTCTACCGGTACAACCTAAAGCCCTGTAAGGAATGCTAAAATAGTTGCCACTTATTTCCAGCAACAGCAATATTCCAAACTGAAATCAAGACCAGAATCACAAGTCTGCAAATTACTATTTTCGGTTTATTTTGAATCGGATGCTGCATTAAAACCCGTTTGTATTATTTCACATCAGTGCCATATTTCTGAAATATTAATGTTTTGAGGTTTAAACCTTTGGATTCAGTCGGAGTGAACGTTTAATTCTCTAAGCTATAAAAAGTACATATACTACGGTATGAGTTCACGATCTTTTCAGATAGCATCTAATCATTTATTTTGAAAATGTGTATATTACGGGACAGATAGTGGTATACAACAAAAAAGTTACTATGATACAATTTGTAGTAATTTTGAATTTTTTCCCATTGTTTTTTTGTAAAATAACAAGCATTTGTTTATTTCATAAGAAAACAGTTCAAAAAATAATCATGAAGATTTACGGTCAAAATAATTTTTAAAAAATTCCTATTATTTCATGTATCAGTTGTATTTGGATGAGCCATAAAATTCTTTTAAAAACTCTCTCCGTGCTTGATCCAAGACATTTTTGAATGAACTCTTAAAAAAGCTTTTATATTTCTTTTATAAAAAGGGATGCATCCTAAATTTTATAACACATCTTTTCAGAACTTATTTATACAATAATCAGTGTTTTTATGCTTTTACTAAGATTTCCCATTAAACTTCTTGGAAACCGTTTGATTATTTATATATTTTTAAGATTCTTTGTTAATAATATGAGCTGTTTCTATTTTTAGTTCGATCGTTACTTGTAAAACAATCATTTTTTTAATGTATTTAATAAAGCTTTTCCACTGTACTAATTGGGAACCTTTTTGCTTACATATTTTAAGATAATACTTTGTTAATGATATGAGATATTTCTATTTTTAGTTCGATCGTTCTGGTCGAGGCAAATCGGAGTCCCTGTGTGGTCTGGAGGAAGTGTTGAGCAACCTTCGGCCATCCGAATTCATCGACGAGCACCTAGCCAAGTACAAAGTAAATTAATAATTGCGTTTTAAATTTGGATTCTATTTACTATACCTCCTAGTTTCGGACTTATTGTGAAAATTGAAATGGGAATGCGAAAAGCGAAGGAACGCAGAATGATTTTAATGAATGATGAGTATGAATTCAATGTATGTTTTAAAATGAGAACTGCCGTAAATTCTATTGAGCTACTGGTCATTAGTCGGAATGATAAAGAATGTGATGATCATATCGCTCATAGGATCTAAGCATTACATTCACATTGTGTGATTTTGTTTGAAGTTTATTAATGGGAGTAATGGAAGTGAAGAGTAATACAGTGATTTACCAGTAAAGTATCCACGGATATCGGTATAGTGGCAAAGTCAGAATGGCCTGTCACATTTATATTTATATAAGACAGCTCTTTCAGATCAGACGGCTATCTATTATCATATGTTTGATTTACTTCATTGCTAAATTGATTTTTGTCAAAATCTCATGGCCAAGTATTTTACATCATTTTGACCAGTAGTTCTAACTTTACAGCTATTTAAAATCCCATCGTAACACCTTAATAATGGTTATTCATTTAACAAATTTTCCAGATACTTATTTGTACTTTTCAATTACCTGATATAAAATATAAGGTAATGAAAGTATTGCGATTGGGTAGAGAATCCGAAATGGAGAATTTGGGTTTTTTACACGTTTTGAAGGGTGCTGATTCTAAAAAAAGTAGTTTTTGAGCATTGGTCCATCTGACGTTCTGAAACCATTCTACAGCTCGAACTAAAAGAGCTATGGACTTCTAATTTGGTACACGAATTTCCAATACCTGTTGGCGTCAAAAAAGGGTTTTGAGAAAATCACGCGTCACAAATAGTAGCTGCCATATCCATTTAACTTTTTAGGCTTTAAAGTTGTTGAAATTACCTTATGGGGTATATAATTACCTTTAAATGTATTAATTTATTCATTGGTCATTGAAAGTTTTGTAGTGTTACGTACCCCTAGTTTTAATATTATACTGAATACTTTTGATTTACTAATAAAATACTACTCAGCATAAAAATTTCAGTTAATACTCTTAAGATACACAGTGTTAGTCTATTTCCAAATACCACCAAGCAGCCTTATTCATGTTTGGTCAGTGTTCAAACCTCACAACGTAACGAAATCCTTTTAAGAGTAAGATTTATCTCCTTACCTCTCAAGAGTTATCCTTCCAACGGTATTCCCCTGGCACTCGTAAAGCGTCCTATCGCTCTCCACCCTATATATCGACAGGATTTATGGTCATAAAATGACATATGAGTATTTTTAATCGGGTCATTTACGACGCCATAGTCGGTGAGGATCGAATGGATGCATTCGAATCAGTCGTTTGTTTCAAAATAAAGCTTGAATTGCATCCATAACCTCATAAACTAGTAATAATTATTTTGTTATCATTTTTAATGTTAGTTCTTTCTTGGTATTGTGTTTTTTTAACATGGAGTTCGACTGAAGTGTATTAATTGCTAGCATCCAAACGGACAAACTCGGCAAGTAAATGGTATAATCGCCATTACAATACAGGAATTTCGTGTATAAAACACTAACACACTACTGAAATTCTTAGCGAATGCATGAACTATGCGCGTTATTAGTTCTGCTAAAGAGTCGCTGCTTGGGATTTCAAATAAACACACTCACTGTAGCGTAAGCACAAGACCACGCATGCCTTACGACAAGCTAAACCAGCAATAGAAGAAGAAAAATAACAGTTTCTTGTATATGTTTAACATTACATATTTGTAGACACTTTTCTACTATGGTAATGGTACAGATACCGAATGGGCTCAAGACGCCAAAACTTTCTTTACCAAGATTCATGGAAACCAAAAGTCATGTAATCTCTTAATATTTCAGGTATAATACTATTATTTAGCGAAATACATTTTAGTTGTTTGGTGTATCGATAAAATTTAATCCTTTTAAGGGGGATATTTATCTCCTTACCTCTCAAGAGTTATCCTTCCAAAGGTATTCCCCTGGCACTCGGAAAGCGTCCTATCGCTCTCCACCCTATATATCGACAGGATTTATGGTCATAAAATGACATATGAGAATTTTTAATCGGGTCATTTACGACGCCATAGTCGGTGAGGATCGAATGGATGCATTCGAATCAATCGTTTGTTTCAAAATAAAGCTTGGATTGCATCCATAACCTTTTGAAATAGAAATATTCATTTATTATTTTTTAATGTTAGTTTGTATTGGTATTGCGTTTGGTTTATTATTGGAGTTGAATTAGAATTTTGTGTATTAGTTGCTATCATCCAAACGAACAAACTCTGCAAGTAAATGGTAGAATTACCATTGAAATACAGGAATTTCGTAATAAAAACACCACTGTTATATAGAAGTTATTCGCAAATGCATTCACGTTATGCGCTTTCTCGTAGCATCCTATTTATTAGTCTTTGACTACTAAAGAGCCAGTAAGGGAGATTTCAAATATAACACACTCGCACAAAAGTAAGCATATGAACACGTCTGTCTTACAACAAGCTAAATCAGCAGTCGAAGGGGGGGGAGGAAATAGTTTCTTGTGAATGTTTCTTCATACCATTATGTATTTATCGACCTTTTCTACTACGGTAAGGGTTCAAATACCGAATAAGCCAGTGACGCCACAGCCTACTGTACCAAGATTCATGGGAACCCCAAATCTTGCAATAGCTCAATATTTCAAATATAATGACATCATTTAGCGAAATAAGTTTGGTTAGTTCCCTGGTATTTTTTTTAGAAATGAGGCTATGTTCTTCTAGTATGTACTGTTAGTCCCGAAATGTAACCAAGTGAAACAAATTCGGTAGACGCTGGTCTGCGACATTACGATGAGATGCCCCTGATCAAAGATAGATTTCCGTTGTACTGAATGCTGGATCGAGCCTACACTATAATGATACACATATATCACCAATAAACTTGTACACTAAAATCAAAATATGTTTGTCAGAAAGTCCGTCATAGCCCAGTTTCCATGGGTGTATAGGTAGTATGAAGAAAAATGCCCCTCCTCTCCTACCAGCGACGTGCCTAAATTGAAGAGGTGGCACCCTCTCGGATCAGAAATCAGACTTCCATCCTGACGGCTTCTCTAGGCCTTGTGCAAACGGAAGCTACTACCTCCCTCCTGCCTCCCAGGTAATGCACTGGAGGCACACGACAGCAACAGCAACTGAAATCAAAGTTAGACAATTCTTTCGTAGGGCATGCAGTGGGCCGAGTTTGTGTCTGCGTGGGAAGGCCGGACCCCTAAAGAGAACAGAGGGCTCCTGAGGAAGAACTCCAAGAAGCACTCAGCTCTCACCAGGACATTCTCCCGGATTCTCACGCCCCAGGAAAAGGAGTCGGTCCAGGATAACATCGTCTCCAATTTCTCCAAGGCGCAGATACCTCCTTCCACGCCGCAGGTGCCCGCTGTCCCTAATAACAGGTAAGTGGATAGAAACATGTTCTTTGTTTTATGGTAATAATGAGTAAACTTCTTATACATATGCAATTTGACTGAAAAATATACAGTAAAACTCCAATCATCCGAATCAATTGAGACTGAGAAGCATTCGGATGATCAAAAAAAATATATAATTGTATTTTGATTAGATATTCTATAGGGTTAATTAAAACAGTGAGTCACCGTCGGGTTGGACCGACTGCCACTCACCGACAGCCAGTAATAGAACTGCAATTCGGGACAATAGCTCATCATCCCAATAATGTTCGATTCAGATAATCAAATATTCGGATAATCAGAGTTCTGATAATTGAAGACCTTTGTGGAAGAACGTGCTACTTGATTAAAAGATGCAAATCAAAAAAATGAGCTTTAACGTTTGTCCGGTGAAAATGGTACTTGTAAACGATAAAAAAATATACTTAAAGTTTATGAAAAAGGGATACTTGTTAGCTTTAAAAGAGGATATATGTTTTTTGAAATCTCAATTGTTTCAAGAATGTCGCATAGCATGTTCTTCCACTAAACTCAATTGGAATTCAGATCATCGTAGTTTGGATAATTGGATTTCTATTCTATATTAAACTTAGTTAAAGTCATCCTTGTCTCTGTTTGGACAGTAGTACCACGAGCAACCACGTGGAAGGTGGTGGAGAGGAGGGCGACGAGATCCTAGACGAGATCGAGCAGCGGATCGAGAGCCTCGGCAGCGTGACGAGGTCGCGGAACGAGCTGAAGAGGCGTGAGGCCATGTGGGACCTCTTCCAGAGCGAGTGCATGTTCCTCGACGACCACCTCATGGTGCTCAGAAACGTGAGTGCAGATACAGGGTGGCGCAAATTAAAATGGCCCCGACATGGAGCTAAGAATGCAGGGAGATGTTTAGCAAGAAAAACTAATGAAGCCGCCTGAAAGCCTCCTAGTCGAATTTATAAATTATTCAATTATTAGCTTCACTTGGCAAACCTTTTTTCCATTGGTTGGTTTTGTGGGTTAATAGACTAGAACTACACATGGACTATTGGCGAGTTCAGATCTTAGCGCAGGCTGTGTATATTTGAGTTGATCAGATCGTACATGTGAAGATTGCAAAGTTCCCGACAAATAATTCGCCAAACATTTGTTTGGGCCTAATATTGATGCGATTAATAGCTTCACTTTGTAAACCTGTTTTTACATTGGTTTTTGACTTAGCTGCATTTATATCTTATTCTTACCTCCATGGCCGGGCCGGGTCCATAAATCTAAGGATACAAAAAAATTCAACGTAAAATTGCGGGAAAATGGAGGTAAATTCCAGTAAAATTTGTTTCTGGAATCAAATTTGGCAAAATCTTGAGTGATACTATTTATCGTGGCTTTCCAAACCATACTTAAAAGTATTAAGGAAAAAGAACAGTCTGTTCTTTAATATAGATTTGATTGGTATTTGTTTCTTTCTGTTCTCTTTATTTGTGTCAATTTAGACAGCGCACGTGTTCAGAATATTTTCACACATCATAAAGAAAATGTAGAATGTGCATATGTGATTTTTAAGAACTTTCCCACCATCATTAGATGAAGCAGCTGCTGTTTCTACTATTAGCCCAGGAAAAATAGTTTTTTTTGTCGGAACTAATATTAGAGGAGCTGAATAGCATGATAGAGCATATTAAGAGGTACATTTTACACTGTTTTCCCCCCGAATCTTTTTCCCCCGCCCTTTTAAATATCAAACCACCCCATTTCGGAAAATCGTCATACTTCAGTAATTATTCAAGTAAATTTAACTAACTTTTTGTTTTAACTTATTCGTCTAAAATTACACCATAAAATGACATTCTCAAAGTTTACTTACATTTTTAATTTTTAAAGTAATTTTGAAAAGATCAATCTAGGAAACCTAGAACCTAGATGTAGATTTACTGAACCTACTTTAGATAAATAGAATATTTCACGCTACGTGACTTTGCTTGCGTAATGGAAAAAATTAAATATTCCTAAAATGTGTATTAAAAAAATCAAATGTTTTTTAAAAACCCGAATTTGCCAGGACAAACTATTTCATTCTACCTTTCTAAAAGCTTCTTAAATACACAAAATTTCATTATTTTTAATAGGTGTTTATGGAACCATTAAAGAAAATTCAAGTCGAAGGTTTTGCAATGTTTGCTGAGCCAGAAGTACTTTTTGGGAATTTGGAAGAATTATGTTGCGTAAGTACTTTTGATTTTTTTTTTCTTTTCAGGTTAAAAACGGAAAAGACTAAACAAAAATCTAAAAATTCTTTCATGAAAAAATGCAACATTCATATAAATTAAGTAATTTACTATGTGATTACTAGGGAGTTGAAAAAATAACTCTGTCATCTGTAGTTAAAAGTTATCTCTTATAGTAGACCTTATTTTGAAACACTGAAAGAATGTTGTTTAACTTTTCTGCAGCCTTTTTCTAGATTATTAAAATATTTCAGAGAAGGTTTGAATACAGGTAGGGTACATCCTTAAACAAAATCCCTTAACAGTTTTATTTATTTTCTCAATAAAAAAAGGCAAACGAACATTCAAGAATTAGTTTTGAGCTTGCTTGGTTTTGTTCGGATACAGGGAAAAAGACCATGGAAGAAATCTTCAAAGCACGCAACCAACGCAAGTATGGCAAGTGAAAAGTGAGTGGAAAAGCAAAGGTAAAATATGGATTACAAAAAAACATCAAAAAGTACAAACGTCACAAATTATTTAGTTTGTCCCATGTATGTAGGAGAAACATGAACAAAATAAGCTAAATAGGCGAAGTGGTGAGTTGTGTTTTACAAAACGTCATAAAACATACAAAAAAAATACCGTCGAAGCGAGTATCTTTGGCCAAGGAGGGTAACTTTGGTCCAAGCGTCGGAAAAAGATTTGTTTCTTAGTTTCTCTTCATGAAATGATCCCATCTTATATTGTTTGACATTTTTAGAAAGGTGTAAACATTGCCTTTCATTTCATATACAAAAAATTATCATTCTAATTTTTAGCAATACCACAAATGACGTTTGTATTCCTACGAGTATTTAATGAAAAAAATATATTTCTTCCAACTTTTGTCTGGTACACCTAAAAAAAAAAATAGCTAAATAAAACACTATACTATTCTTTCATTTATGGGGATGGATATTACACCATTTGTTATAATCTAAGTTTAATACTTGTTATGCTATTTTTAATTATTGGTCACTGGGAAACTTTTGCCGATGAAGGCGGGTAACTTTGGTCCAAGATGTAAGGATTTCTTTATGGAACTTTACACTTTCAAAAATGAATGCAAACGTGTATTCTATTTAACTATTTTTGAAGAAGTCTGACTTTTTTTACTCATTTTTGAAATGATTTTTTTTAATTAAACGATTTTAAGCATTAAAAAGATAGATAAAATAAACAAACGTACAACAGTCAAAATCGCTAATTTCGAAATGTAAACATTTTTAAATTCCTAATTACGAATGTATAATTGTTTTCCTTTTATGACAAAATCGTCTGCTTTTATAAAGATATGTTATTAAATCTTGCTTTTAAAAATAAGTTAATTTTCCAATATTAAAATTGAAGCTTACATTTCTTCTTTAAGCGACGATCAATCTTGTTATTCATAGTGTAATGTCATTCTACGATGAAATGCAATGCAAATGTTAAGCTATAACACAATATTTAACAACTTTATAACTTATAACTTAATCATTTTTATGTTTATACATTTTAATATTACTATTTAATTTTGTATCGCACCCCATAAGGATGGTAAAAGGTATGTTTCTTATGTATTTCATGCTTGGACCAAAGATACCCGCCCGGTTTCTAACCGGGTCCTAATTTTTTAAACTAACACCATTTTTTTTAATTTTTAAAATTTAACGAAATTGCTTACAAATTATTTCTAAAAGTTCAACACTTAAAATGCATGGTGATTTCAAAGTGTTTAAATAGTTTTTGTAGCTCAATTTTTACTTCTCTTGTAAAAAAAAATAGGATTTTGGACCAAAGTTACTCGCATTGACAGTATTAGAAAAAATAGTTGCTTTATTGGACATTGGGGTAACACCTTTTTTCAATCCATTTAGGACAATAAAACATCATTCAGAACATCATATATCATTACATATGAGCCAAACGGAAATAATAATGAAACATATATAATTTAAACTTAAACCAATATTTTTTCACTGTATTACTGCTTGTGCTCAGCAGTAAAGCGTTACTCATACTCTATAAAAAGTCAAAAAACTTTAAGAAAAGACATTTTACCTAAGATAAGGAGTTTAGGCAAGAAACATTTGGATTTTTGTTGGACTTCAAGGCTTAAAAAAATAGTATAGGTACCTGCAATATAATTTTTTTGAGGTTTTAAAGGTATTGCTGAAAAACGAAAAGATGCAGACGTAGAAGACAGAGAAAAATTTAGTACACGATTTCAAGGAACCTGTTGAACACATATATATCATAGTTAAAGTATTAGATTGGCAGATCACGTGACCTCCAATGCTAACGACGGGACGCGCATGGAGGCCAGAATAAGAGGAGCAAAATGGTCAGTGTTGCTGCCACTTTAAGGAGAAAACTACTGCGAAAAAATACCATTTAATTCTAAAATTACAAAAAAATATCGTAAAAATACTAGCTGCATTTTGGAATATTTTTAGTGACTTTAAATCCTTTTCTAGTATTTTTTTTGTAATTTTAGAATTAAATGGTATTTTTTCGTAGTATTTTTCTCCTTAAAGTGGCAGCAACACTGGCCATTTTGCCCCCTTAATTGGCCTCCATGCGCGTCCCGTCGTTAGCATTGGAAGTCACGTGATCTGCCAATCTAATACTTTAACTATGATATCTATGGTTGAACATCATAATGAGCTTTTTGAGAAAATTGCGAATTGTAGTTGCCATTAAAACTTTTTAGGTTTTTAAGTTAATCAAATTAGCTTTTAAGGCATAAAATTACCTATTACTGTGTTTTGATTTCTTGAGTGGTAATAGAAAGTGGTGTAGTGTTATACACCCACCGCTAGTTATATCGGTGACCTTTCACCTTTATTTTTACCAGTCACACGATACGCTTTTAAGCGTGGGTGTTAAGAGCAATTTTGTAGAAATGCAATTTTGGTAAGAATAAATATTCCTCTCACCATTTAGAAGATATTCACAAAGTAAAGTCGTCATTATTGCACAAATAAAAAAATAGCAAATGAATATTTTTTTCTATTGACTTTTTAATATTAATAAATTAGGTAACAAACCTTTTAAAATTATACATAGAATTAGGTATATTACATATGAGAAAATATAGTTAAAGAGTATAAAATAGGTTCAAATCCATTTTCAATTCAAATATTTTTCTTCACATCGCGTATAAAGAAGTGACAAACCAGTCTTATATAACGACTCTTTGATATTTTTAAGCAACTTATTAATCATAAATGTGTGCATTGCCGAGAAAACTGCAACAGAAAGCACTAGAAAATACTTTTTAACGGATATAGTTGGTTAACGTTAAAAATGTGTAGGGAAATATTCTTAATCTTAGTAGATATACACCTGGCGTGTGCGCCTGGCGTGTGCGCGACTGGCGTCTACGCGACTTTTAATTACCACTCAATATATCAATGTATTTAAAGGTAAATACACCCTTAAGGTATAATTTCAGTAACTATAAAACCAAAACAATTTTATGGCAGCTACAATTTGCTCATACGCCATTTTCTCGAATCAATTATTATGACTTCCGACAGATACTTAAACTCGTGCGGCCCTTATCCATGTATGATCTTAATACTATTTTATGACTTAAAACTACTAATACTTTTGTAATCTTGCTTTTTGTCTATGTAAAATACATAATTGAATAAGAAAAACGAGCTTAGTTACCTGAGCTATTATTTTAAATGAATTTATTTTGTTAACGCGTTTTTTCTTGAATAAGTTGTGGATGTAGTATATTTTAAAGATATACAGTAAACTCCCGATAATCTGAGGGTGGATTATCCGAGGGCCCCTGTCCCCCTTTCCCCCCTGCAAAAATAATAATTTAACTAAACGCAGACAAATGAAATTTATTTGTTTCAAAACTTGTTGGAAGAATGTATTCCAAGAACAACGAATCCCTTTGAACACATTCAAAAACGATAAATACATTTTAAGACCGAAGAATGCATTATAAGAACAACGAATGCATTAAAAAATAAGAATGACCATAGAAAACTTGGTGTGTGCTAAAATGTGTTCGGCCAGGTGCACATCACGTGCAGATTTTTGTCAAAAAGCGTCACTTGTAAAAGAGACTGCTCGCAATTTTAATTTAACTGCTGTGCGTGATTTTGACAGTAACGAAATGAGTGAGAAACGAAAATAAGTTGTGATCAGGAGCCAGAAGACAATATATTGAAGAATAAAGTAAGTCATGAAAAAGCTCTTTCTAACATAAGCGTATTGATAAAATTAAACAGTTTACTAAAGATTGCATATTTTAATATACCCATTCCATCGAGAACAAAAATCATCGGCGGCGAAAGTGTTCTATTAATCTTTAGTAGACAAAAATTCAATTTATTCTAGGAAGTGTGAGAATGTCAATAATTTGTAAGCTTAGGTATATTTAAAAAAAAAAGCTTACATTTGAAATTTAGTTCTAAATTAAATAAATGTAAGGTTATTAGTCTAATTAGTAATTAATAATTTTTAACTAGTAATTAAATTTATTTAGTATTTAAATTAATCCACAACTAGTAATTAATGTAATTACGGGTAAATAGATACTGCTAGAATAATTAATAATATAAATTGATGAGGCGCCAAAGCTAATTTATGAGGGCGTCTAAAAATGAACAGTTTTAAGAAAATCCCCCCCCCCTTCTGGTTTTGCTGACCGCCCCCTCCGACAAAATTATATTAATCCGCCACTGCATTTGAAGTCCGTAGTTCTCTTAGTTAGAACTGTATAGTATTTCCAGATAGACAAACAGAGTGAGTGACAGGTGGACAAATGTTAAAAAAAACTTTTTCGGAATCAGCGCCCTTCAAAACGGGCTTAAAACACAAATATCAGTTTCGGATTTTCAACCCCATCGTAATACTTTGCTTACCATAATACCTTATATTTCCCTTATATTTTTTTTTAAATTTTTACTTTCAATTATAATTGAAAGTAAAAATTGCTGAAAAAAATTAAGAGTATAGACTAGCAATTAGAAATTATGTTTTTTTTTCTTTTACATTGAAAAATTATATTATTTAATTCGAGATGACCATGAGAATTTATTCCTCAATAGCAAAAAGGTTCTTTAAATGTAAAAGTTATTAGACTGTATCTTATTTTTTCCATTGCAAATTCAAAGTAACTAATATTTTTTTTTATATTTTGCGTCTACACATGAAGCAGAAACATGCCAAAACATAAGCTTAATCGGTTAAGAATGTAGGGTTTTTACCAAAACGTAATAAAGTAAATGAGAATCGGTTAGTAAAAGAAAATTAGGAAAAGAAAGTTCATTACGGCAATTCTTATTGAAATTCCTATAAAACTTATTCCAATACATTTAGGACAATAAAGCATCATTAACAACATCACCGTACATCATTACAGGTCAAGAAAAAAAGCAACAATAAAATATCAAATTTAATATGAAACAAATGTTGTGTTTCACTGTAGTACAGCATGTGTTCGGCAGTAAAGCCTTACTCTTAATAGAAACAAGTAGGTTTGTTACAGAATCTGTCACTTAAACCGCTTCCACACAATGTTTATGCTCAACAGGAAATACACTATTCATACACATCAGAAAGAAGTTCGCCAATCAGGGACTTCTAATTCAAACTTTTAAACGCGAAAATTAACTATTTTCATTAATCTTCTTTCGCAAATTAATAATTACTCATTATCGCTTGCTAAATTTGTTTTAAATTCGTAGAATAATGATGCAATTTTTTTAATAAATATATTTTAGTTGCCACAGTTTAATTTACAGTTCGAAAAATATATAATTAGTAAAATTGATGCTTTAAAAATAAAGCGAAACTGCATATTTTTTATGCAAAGTTAAAATTTTCTATGCATCTTTCTTCATACATGTATAATGAAACATCAAAACAACTCTATGGGAATATTTCTTATGACGTCACGCTCTCAATACTGCGCTGTCATTGGTTGTTTCGTTTTCTTTGAAAAAGTGTTGAAACAAGCCCATTGTGATATTACAACAATCCAAACTGAATTATATCACATAAATAACTATTCTTTCAAAAGTTTTATTTTTATTTTAAATAAAGTTTCTCGTACGTTTAACGAAATGGCAACAGTGAAAATATTGAATAAACAGGAATTTGCATGTTATTTCAATGTAGTTAAAATTTTATTTAAATTTTAAATAAACTTCTAATTTAAATTTTTTAATGAAATTTGAGATGTAGTCTAACCTGATTTTTTGCTTCAAAATGACGGTGGGCTGGGGAGCCCAGTCGGTTAGGCATTCGCCTAGCATGCGGAAGGTCCCAGGTTCGGGTCCGGGCATCGCCAAAATAACTGCCAACCTTTAAACGGCCCGTGCAGCTAAAAATGTCCGACGAATAATACCCCGTGTGGACGGAGTGCACGTTAAACATCCTTCAAAGTCCTAACGCTGCGTACGATGTCGCCCTTAACGGTTGCGTTGAGTGCCTACTCAGGTGTCGGCTCGTCACTTGACTGTGGTTCTAAAATATGACGCCCGTCGCCAATAGCCCTCGTGTAGCTCTAGTGCGACGATAATTCAAGCTAAAATAAACTAAAGCTTCAAAATGACGTATCCCACTTGTTTGTGAGACTTACGGTTCGTTCTGTGAAAGTGGGTGAGAGACAGACGGACTGAACGATTACAATAATACCTTCCACTTTTTACGTTATAAACGTAGTGTGGAAGCTAAAATCGAGATAAAAGAATTGAGGAAAAACTAGTAAGTGTGTAACAGTTCCTGCCACTTGGAACCGCTTCCACGGAAAATGTATACACCTATTATAAAAAATTGGCAAACACAGCTTTTAGTTTTAACTTGAACCTTTAGTTGCCAAATTGCCTTTATTCATTACATTGTAAAATCAAATATTATTCTTTATCGATTGATAAATTAATTTGCAGATCGAAGAATAAAAATTTAGTGAATTTCCTTTGCTCTAAAAATAGATTCGAAACTTATCATAACATCGTTCTTTTTAGTTTTTCGAAGAAGGATTTGCACCTATCGGACAAAAAAAAACAATCTATAATTTTTATTGTGACGTCTTTATAAATTATGCATTAATAAACGCTGAAAATAAATTAAAAAGGATCAGATTATGAATGCAAAAAAATTAACTCTCCCTATCTCTCGGTCAAGCAATTTTACATTATTATTCTTCGAACTACAAATAAATTTAGCAAACGATAAAGAATATAAATTTAATTTGCAAAAGAAAATTAATGAAAATAGCCAATTTTGACCTTTAAAAGTTTAAATTACAATTATCTGTGTTGGGCGATTTTTTGTTGTATAAGTCGTGTATGGAAGCGGTTCTAGGTAATAGTTACTGTTATAAATATATTTGTTTTTCGATAAGAACTTCAGTGTGATGTAAGTGGCAGAAATGATTGCAGGCTATTTACGAGGAAACGCGCCAGGATTCAAAAAGGTCGTCTGAAAAAAAACCTCTTATATGCCTGGTTACATAAAAATTACAGAATGAGTTAAAATGAAGATTTTAAAATTTTTAAAAACTGTTTTTTTTTTGGCGGCCATTTTAACTTTGCTTCAAAACAGATTTTCGACTGAAAACTACTTTCACTTAAATGCATATAACTCTGTTGATTTTATAGATATCAAAACGAAATAAAAAAGAAAATGATCAGAATGATTCTATAAATAGTTTGCAAGCGCATAATATTACCAAATTAGTGAGGAAGTGGGAGATATAAAAAATCACAACTGAAAAATGAAAATTCGCTGAGAAAGGGAGTTTTAGCACTGAAAAAAAAAGGAAAAGGGACCCGCCTTAAATATTTTTTTCCTGTATAGACAAGTTATAGAACTACTTGCTGTAGAAGTTTAAAGCTTGATGAATTTATTTTTATTTTTTTATAATTTTTCAAAATTGCTTAAATTCGTATTTTCGCCATTTTTAACGTAAAATATCTCAAAAGGACTGAGTGAAAAAAATTGAACTTAATACAGATAGTACCTCTTTATAACAGAAATATGTGACAAAAATTTTGTATGGTATTTTGAGCTGGTTCCAGAGATACAGTACATCAAATTTGGTCCATATTTAAACTTCTACAGCAAGTAGTTCTATAACTTGTCTATAAAGGAAAAAAATATTTAAATTAATAATTCTGTTACTACGATTACTGTGTACTTTTATAAAACGCAGAAGCAATTTTGTGAATATTTTCTTTACTTTTGCGGATTATCCGCGAATTCGCTTATCCGCGGATGCCGCGCCACCCAATTCCGCGGATAATCGGGAGTTTACTGTATATTACAACTGGTTTTCTTTTTTATCAAATGAAAAAGACAAATATGAAATATTTTGAAATGTGAAATTTAACTAAAACCTAACCAATTCAACTGCACAATTTTTTTTTAAATAAAAGCACCAATTAGTTGCTTTCGGCAAAGGATTTTGAAGAAATTAATCAGCCAATCTAGATGCATTGTCGTTAAACGTAGTTCAAAGTAAGGAATCATAAGCGCCACTGTCAAAATTGAGACACTAAAAATGTAAAAGCGTTCTGATTTTGTCGCAATTCAATGGATAGGAAAATTCGTTAGGTAACAGTAAAAAATATTTCAAATAAAAACTTTATTTTATTAAATTTGAAAGCTCTAACTGTAATTTTTTTTAATGAATGACCCATATACGACTATATTTATTACAATATTGATAACTGGTAGTAAATATACAAATACAATACAAAAATTGTCGACCATCAACAGGCCAGAGGCCCAGCAAGGTTGGTCCAAAATAAATCTAATAGTTCACCAGTTTCCAATGACTATCAAGATTCTTCTTAAAATATTCTACTCTCTTCGAATGCACAACATAATCTGGTAAAGCATTCCACTCATTGACAACTCTATTGTAAAAAATGTTTTCTTACCTCCCTTCTAAAGCACGATTTATTCAATTTCTGATTATGTCCTCTGGCTCCTATTTTCCAGGGAATACATGTTTAAAGATCTTAATCTGTTATCATAATCAATACCAGATAGACCCTTAATCATTTTTGTAGCCCTATGCTGAACTTTTTCAAGCAACTCTATATCTTTTCTGAGGAAGGAAGACCAAAACTGAACAGTAAACTATAGGAAATTAGTGCCATCTAGCATTGGGTGCTATTTGAGTTGCGTGTGTGGCGAACCGCCACAAGTTAGTAACTAAGAAACAAAATTTTAATTCAAATTATAACCTATGAAAAAATCACCTAAACGTGCTCTAACAACTTTTAAACAGTTAAGTGAAGATTAGTATCAGTAACCGCCGTATTCACAAGTTCGAGTCAAGTAGCGAGATATCCCCAGAATACGAATCATGCGAGGAAGGACAACTTGAGGGTTATTTCAAATTCGTATTCACAACCGCGAGATTTATCTGGGTTTCACCTTTCGGGTTTCTTCCTCAGGTTTCAATCAGATTTTGTAACAGGACATATCATTGGTCAAGCGGAATCACGTGACGTTGTTTACTGATAGAGATATTTCTCACTTGTTCTATTTGCATCGTGAGACAGATCGCAATCGCCTCTGGGGAGTCGGATGGTTCTATCTCGCTCATGTTAATTTTACTAACTTTAGGAACATTTTTCTCAGGAACTTGAATTGTTTTTATAGTTTGTTCCTTACATATAGCTCTTTAATTTAAACTGAAGATATTTCACAGTATAAAAAAATACTTTCACAGTGAGTTTTTTAAAAATATGTATTGCAGAGATATTTAAAATTGAGCAGAGATATTTTAAAATTCCTCAGTTTTTATCAAATAGCTATTAATAGGGAAGAAATAATAAAACAAAACACGCTGATATATTTTATAGTTCCTGAGAAAAAATTTCCTAAGTGTTGAAAAACCTTATATTTCAGGAAACGCAAAAGAAAATTAAGGTATATTGGTAAGAACTGATGTACATAGTTTCTGAAAAAATGCTTATAAAAATAAAACTACTAAACAGAAATCGATAATCTTGGTCTTAAATTAAAGCTATACATATGCAGATTAAAAGTAAAAGAAACACAGAAAATCGACATTTTTGACCCAAACACCCATCCGACTCCCCTTTAAAAAAATGGCTGAAGCGAAGAAAATAAATTTTATGCCAGATGACTAAGTTTTAATAACTTTAATTTAAAAATATAAAGAAATATTGGAAAATAAGAAAACTAATGCCTTTATAATTATCATCATAAGAACCTGATGTATAAATCTTTAACCAAGAATATTAACCTGCTAATTATATTTTACAGTGGCAAATACTAGTATGGTTATAATATTCCTCTGTTATTTGTATTTTATTATTAAGTTTGTAACATTTTTGTGCACAACTACCGCAGCACACAACTTTTAAAACAGTTTTAGTCAATTTAAAGATACGTTTTTAAATGGATTGTACAATAAAAATTATCATCGCATATCTCACGTAAGTCTCTACGTAGAAATTTATTATCAATCTAAATCTCATGTTGAAAATATATTTATCTTTCTAATATGCTGTACCAATGAACTATCTTATAAAGATTAATTAAAATGGATTAGAACTAAATAATTATAATCACTAGTTTGAAAGAAGAACCTGATAAGCTATGTTTGTTTTGATTTTGAACATTTCTCAGAGATATCCCTCTGAAAACCCACCGATATTGGTGGGATAACCCGTAAAGCAGATTCGGCTCTTTATCTCCTCCCTTTTGGCATAACTCGCACTTAGGAATAAGGAATTTGACGAAACCTACCGATCAATCCCCCAGACGGGGGAAACCTGCGGGTGACCCGAACTTGTGAATACGGCCGTTAGAGAATATGTGTAGCGAGTTGGATGTGATATGAAAGAGGTACAAACCCCATGTGATGGTACAATAACTATCACAACCTTACTTTTCAACCACTTCACTCCCATGTATGTTTGGTTGAATTAGCGTGGCACTAGAGCTATACGCTGCGGTGAAGGGACGAAGCCAACACCTGAGCTTTCCATTTATGACGTAGTTGGGTTGTCGCGCTACAGTTATAAAAAGGCTAAATTTTATGACTGAGGAAATTAAAAACTTTTAGACTTGGTTAGCATAGAAGCGAGGAGTTTTTTTAAATTAATAGAAATTTATGAGACAGGAATTTTGCGTTTTAAGGCAAAAATAATGAATTGCCTTCATCATTGCAGAAATTTACACCCCAAATAAGCCATCTTCAGGGTTAAATTTCTAGGCTTCAATTGAATTTTAAAATCTATATATCTCTTTACAAACATTAAATAGGTCTTACACTATAAAGATTTTAACTATTTATTAATAAAAACACATTTTCAGGCGATGTCAATAAATTTTACTAAAAAAGTTAATGTAAGTAATATAAGTTAAGTGTAAATAATTAATAGTAAGTTAAATGTAATGTATTTAGTTAAAAATGTAATTAATTTTTAACACATTATTATACCTTAAACAAAATTAATATTGGAGAACTAGCCTTACACTTAATTATATAATCAATAAAAAGTTTTAGAGGTTAAAATTCGTTTAAGTTCTTATTTTTCAGGATTAAATATAAATTTAACTTTTTAGAGACCCTTAAAAAGTAATGTCCTATGGACTACTGATTTTGTATCAGCCATTCTCATTAGATGACTAGTACATAACAATATTTTTTTTTTAAATACAACTTGCACTTTGCACATTTTTTAAAGTTTTGCAAATAAAATAACTCTGATCCGTATCTTTGATAGAATAACAATAAAATAATTTTCAATTATGCAATATAATGGCTAGGATTTTAGAAGTAACCCCATTCTCATAATCAACATGAAAATAGGCTATATCCCTCAGTGTGATACAAACGTATAAACATATGTCACCTGATTGTCAGATTTTCCAGCAACACACATAATTTTTAAAAATGTAATATTATTACATTTTAAAGCATAGATAAGCCATTTATAACCATCTACTACAATAATATAATCTTTAAAAAATTTAAGAAACATTGCTTGTTAAATTTTTAATTTTAATCTCATGCAGTGGAAACAAGTTTATGCTCCATCCAAATGTGCTTATCCCTCAGAGGGATATGTATTCATGGGAAATAATCTAGATTGTTTAAAAAATTCATTCTTTTTAATTTCATTTGTATATTACAACTATAACATTTAACAATTATTAAAAGATAAGAAAGCTTATATTTCAATTTAGTTTAAATGTTCACTATTGTGAAATTAGACAACACAACTCTGAAACGTCACATTTTATTTCACACACATTAAAAATATTGCAACTTTCTTTTGTACACATGTGACCACAATTCAACTAAAATGTTTTATACACAGTTATTGTTCATTCTTATATACATATATAAAATTACTAAATTTCTGATAGTGATAAGTAGCTGCCAACTTTTGATTTAAAAAAATATAGAAGAATATTAATGTTACAGTTGAATGATGTTGACTACTGCAACTTTTTCACAAAATTTCAACTACAATGTTTTACTAACAAAAGTTTTTTTTTGAGATCAATCGAATTAAAAACCATCTGCAGAAATTAAATATAATTATCTATACATTTATAATACTGAAATGTGAAAATACACTAAGTCATTTTCCCACAGTAAGAAATACTACCTACTAAAGGGTTTCACTGTCATAAAAAAAAGTAACTTGCACAAATATGAGGTATTTAATTAATACATAGAGAGTATCTAAAGCTCAAGATATCAAGCACAAAAATGAAAAAAATTCTTCAATAGAAATTTTATCTGCATATAAGTATTATTGTACAAAAAAAGCCTTAATCCTTAATTCAACTTCAAATAGAAATTATTTTAAATGTTATGTATTTATTTGAATTTTTTTTTTCATAAATCTTAACACATTCAGTTTAAATTATATAGTGGAAGGATTTAACAAAATTAAAAATTTTAACAAATTACTTGACAACTTTAAGGCTACTCATTTTGAAAATTACAGAATTTTAATTTTAGAATTTTCAAATATATTTCGGATTTTCCTTTTTTTTCTTTCTCATATTAAATTGATCAAAACTTTTAACTTTAAGCTGAATTATGACGTGGACTTATCCTAAAGATAGATTCCTCCATAAAACAAATTTACTTACACTAAATTTTAACAGAAAATATTTTTAAAGCGACATTTATTTATTTGTTTTAAAATTTGAAAAGTGAAAAAAATCAACATCAATTCTACTTATTTTATGAACATGTTTTAACAACGGTGCATAAACAACTTAATATTTTATAAGGAAAGGAATAAGAAAAAACATAGTTCAAGTAGTAGAATATCAATCAAATAAACAGTTATAAATTATTTGAAAATTTATGTTTGTCTTTACTTAAAGACATCAGAAAGAGTCCATAGTTAATCAATAAAGAATTTCTTCAAATGAGTTTTAAATAAATCATCTACTCGTATATACAAATTTCAATTAGTAGTATTTCAGTAACAATCATAATATGGTCATGTTTATCTGAAAGAAACTAATCAACAGTTTTTAGATTTAGTCATTTTCAAGAAAGTCATGCCCAAGAATTTATTGTATAAACAGAAATAATCTTCATTAAAAAAATTGTACATGAATATTTATTTGTAGCAAGCTAGAATCTTAAATATAAAGAGGTCAAGCGACTTTTTTTTCGAAAGTCGTTTTTATGGATTTGTAGTAAAGATGATGGTGGAATGTTTCATAAAGAAAAAAATTAAACTTCACCTCAAGATATTAAGAAAAACTGCAATTTTTGGGACCTGAACCCTTTGCACAAGATTTAATTTTTTGTCGAGTAGTCTTCTGAACATATTTGAAATTTTTCTGTAAACATCTTGGGTCATGGAAATGAAAGTAACCCTACTAACAAATACACACCCCAAATTTTCTCTGCACAAGGATTCTTCCCCATTCCATTTGAAACCATAAAATGTTCACTGTACACTAATGGAATGGAATAGAAAAAATCTTTCTATTGAGAAAACTTGGTCGTTACTAATAATACCAAAGAGCAAAAATTATTCGTCTGCGAAACTTACAATACCTTAAAAAAATACATTCCAATGGACTAACAATTTACGAGAATATATTTTTAATAGACACTTTGTATCATAAATAAATCAGGCAAAGCGTAATGCAGTTTGTTTTACTGTGTACATGGCTTGTTGCATGGCTATGCTTGTTTCCGTAACACTTTATTTTAATTTTGGGGGACTGTGGTGAGCTAGTTAATTGTAAAAAAGATTGTCGAGTCCATATAAAAACTTATTGAGCATATTTGTTTATTTGAGTTTTTCCTAGACTTTTTAATTGAGAGAAGGTGCAAAATTGTTAATTGTAAAAATGGGTCAAACCCAGTTCCAATTCAATTTGCAAGTGGCTATCTCTTTGCAAGGAAATTAATTTTTTTCACCCTTCAGGGACTCAAAAAACATTCCATAGACACTACAACCAATTTTTACAAAACAGAAATAATTTTATTTAAAAATGTCTTTCCTGAAAATTTTGTAAAATGTTGCCTGACCCCCTTTTACATTTTACAATTCATATATGGACTTATGGAGGTACTTCATTTCTTACTTAAAACTAATACGTATTTGTACTTTTAATTTTATTGGAGAAATACGAACATGAGTAAAACAACCACATGTATTAGGTAGATTGATATATGCACACAAACTCAATTACATTTAACGTTATAGTTCACAATTAGCAATGCTAACACTTTTGTCCAAAGACAAGAAATAAAAACCTGAAAAAATAATTCAAATAGTACTTAAAAAATGTATAGGCTTAGTATAAAATTAACTATACTTTCACAAAAATAAAATAACTTAATTTGAAGAATAACACTCTGGAAAGTCAATGACACAAAAAAATGTATATAACTCTTCAAACAAAAATATGCAAATTATAATAAATATATGACACCATGTTAGGTACAAAAAAAAAACATAAGAAGTATTATATAACACACAAGATAGAAACTAAAATAAGTACAGATAGGTAACCTTTTTAGGTTTAAAAAGCAAATATTTGAAGACAAATTAAATTTTGGTTTCAATTCAAACTTATCAATTATTTCTATCTTTAATTGTGCAATTTAAATTCAAATATTTAAAAAAAAGAAAATTAACATTCACAATTAAAACTTTGTAAGATATTTAATATTTGTAAGAAACCACAATTTGAGAACAACAATTATTCGTTAAAAATATATATAGGTATTTTTTTTCAAGTTTATACAAGAACTTAAGAAATGAGATAAATCAAAATTCTATCGGAATAAATAAACCATCAAACTGTCATTAAAAAAAAATAGACGTACTATTCTTTTTTTTATTTTACAGAAGCTTAAATTTTAAACAGAAGTTTGAATTTATCTTTTAGCTTGTCTAAATTTGTATTAATAATATGTGTTATTACAAATGATAAAGATATTACAGATCACATATACCTATAAAAAAAAGGGTTAATTTAGATGTATGTTTAAAAGAATTGTCATATTTTGGATACAAAAACCAGCATTATTTTTTCTAACCCTATACAAACATGATTTTAAAAAAATCCAATCTAAATATTATAACTTTACAAACTAACAATATATACAGATCCTCTAAAATAAATAGAATTTCATATTTAGTAGAATCATTAGTACTTACACTAGAAAAGCCATTTTAATTAAACTAAAGTTGAATGGTAATAAGTATTTCAGTTAAGTAAAAGTATTTCAGTACAAAACTTAGTGGAACTGATAAAAAATTCAAAGTACTTATGCAATGATCCAAAATAGAACCTAAGAGAATTGAAGCACAACCATAAGGAACTTTAACAAAATATATCTTTGGCAATATTATTCGCATTGTTTATATTATTTGCAAGTGCAAGCATGCAAAAATTAAATTAAAGAATGGCATCAGTCTTATGATATCACATTGGGAATAGAATATAGTCACTCCCTTTAACAACTTCTCTATGCCTTAGGATTCTGATATTTAGCACAATGACAGGAAATTTAAGAGGTTTTTGCAACCTTCCATTTCATTGTACCTTGTAGAGAAACTCTGTTCAAATGTGTTTTTATCACTGAGAGCCTGTTGTAAAGAGGAAATTGGTGATCCATTTGTCGCTAATAGTTGATGGGAGAAAATATGTGCCCGTCTTTTAGGCGGAGAAAACGACAGCTATCAAGTACTTATTGTGTGGGATCAGTCTAATGATATCACATCGGGAGTGGTAGAATCATTCCTCTCATACTCCTTTCCTTTTTGAGGATCCACATCTGGTATCTGGAGCAAGGACAGAAAATCAAAATTGTTGTAATTAGTCGTAGTGTGTGTGCCGTTTAGATCTGGCTGGTACAGTGAATCTGACAAGAACGGTATCTGGGCGAAAGCTGCGGAATTGAGCCCAGGGCTCGAAGAACTCGTGGATGGCATGGAAGTGTCCACGTTATTGGGCAAAAGGTCTGGAATCATGCTGTTCGCCATGTTGAGGTCATCAGGAAGTATGCAGACAGAATCGTTGGCTTCACTTGCAGTGGACATTTCTAAAGTGCTGGGAAATGCCGGAGGTAGAACTGGTGGGTTTAATTGAGAACCAGGAAGCGGTGGAAGACTAAACAGATCTGTTTCTGACATGGGTGGAGAGTCAGCGCCGAGAACGCTCTTAACAGTTTGTTGATCGAGTTCGTAGGTCCAATCATCAGATTCACTGTCGGAGAGAAGCTCCACAACTTCTACGGATTTCTTAGCTTTCTTCTTTTCCTCTAGCTTGGCTTCTTTCTTCACCTCCACAACGGGGGTCCAAGAGCCGTCTTCATCGAACTGCACCTCTTTGCAGTCCGATGGAACTTTGCTTGAAATGTCGATAAACAGTCCGTCTAGTGCGAGGGACTTGAATGGAGCAGACTTGTCGCAGACAGGGCAAATCCATTTAGGCTTTTTCTCGTTCATTTGGATGTAATTCAAGCCGTCAAAGCACTGGAGATGGTTGCACGTGATGGCTCGGCAAGGGTATTCCATGCGCGTTTTTAGAAGAGGACAGATCAGAGACCCCCGTAAATTTGTAGTAGCAATTTCCGCATCTTGCCCTTGCTTGAGTTTTTCCTTTATCATGGCAGTCGTAACGTCAGGATTGCGGACACCGTTGCTTTTCAGTCGCTGCAAAAGGCTCGTAGCAGTCAGTTGACGAGCGATAAATAAACCGACGGCAAAGGAGCGGCCATATGTGGCAGTCCATGTTATATGCACAACGTTAGTGACAGTGGGAGACAATTTTGCACATGAAGTAAGGTTCACTGGCTTGCTGGGCCGTTTGGGCTCAACCCCGGGTCTGTTGAGAGGAACAGGATTCGGCAAGCTTACCTGCTTTGAGTTCAGCTTGACGCTGGCATTTTGGGGAAAAAAGTCTTCCTGCTCACAAGTGGTGTCCTGGATGCAAAACCGCAGCAAAATTTGCACCTCATAGTGGCCGTTCTTGTTCCGAGACATGGCAACTTTCTGGGCTTGCTCGGGAGTAAGCGTGAAATAAAACGTCGTTTCTTGGAATCGATCCTCGCCTTGTGAGGGCAGAGCGCAGGGTGGCATAAGGCAATACCGGTTTTCATAGAAACACATGTCTTTAAATTTCACACAGGGATACGTGTTATAAGCATTATTATAGCGATGAGCAGTTGCGGGAGGTTGGTGATGATTCGAATGACTGGAAACCATATAGGATTTGCTTGAAGATGACGAGTGACTGGAACTAGGTCCCTGGTGGTGTGGTGCGGGCCTTATATTAGGATTATACCTGACGCGGCCATAATTGTTATTTACATGGGCCTCATATTGGTGCACGGGAGGCCTCTCGACTACAGGTACTAGCTCCTGCGGATCGTAGCTGCCTGGTGCGGAAAGCTGATGGTGGTAACGACGATTGTGAAGTTCACGTACCTTCATCTCAACGGCGGACGATTTCAATTTCAACAGATCCAGAGCTCGGTACTGCAGCTCTTGCTTCTTCCCTGTCTTGTTGCGGCCAGCGAATCCTAGTAGCACTTGTAAATCGCTCACTCTAAAGTTCATTATCATATTGCGAAGTTCGGCTTCTGCCATCGTGCGATCTTATTTACAAAACACCAATTCAAACTAACGGGAATCAATATCGGAACATACCTAAAACGGACACTTTCGAAGCGAGTATCTTCAATAAGAGCATATCATAGAAGAATTTCGTGACAATATCTAGTAAAAAAATTATTTGTAAAATATGCTCAATAAATAAATACGTTCGAAAACAACCGTGCTAACAAAACAAAAGTAAACAACCTCCGGATATGACATAGTACTGGTGTGTAACGTAGAAAGAAACTTTGATGTTGATTGGACGAAAGCGTTAGTTGCCATTAGTATTTTGAAAATTCAGAACTATATTATTTCAAAATTCGTGATCTAAGTAACATTCTGCTCAACAACTTAATGAACGATTTAAATACATTTTTAACAAATTTAATGAAAATAAAAAGGAAAAAAGAATTTAGTGAAAGTTTTGACTGTAAGGGTTTTCGAATACCGATGTTGTAGAACCTAACTGTAACTTTTTCTAATTCAATGCAATGTAAATAAACAATCGAGTAGCTTGCAAATTTGATGATGATCTGAATATTCTGAGTATCGAAACTTTACTGTCTTTCTTCTTTTATGTAAAATAAGATATCGAAAAGTATTGGTTAAAATATAGGATATTTTCTATTTTGCCTAAAATGTTTTCGAAGTTAAGAGTTGGTATTCCAGTTGAGAAATCTGTGCTTTCTAATATCGCAAGAGCGATAGCTCTGATACCGAAAAACATATTCAAAGTTGTATCTTTTTCAAATTTTTGCACTAAATAAAATTTCAAATACAGAAAATCACAAGAAAATAAAGTGCTGGTGATAGATAGCTTATAGCTTCAATGTTGTATGTTGATATGAAATGTTTACTTCTTTTTAAATGTGAGCATTATTGCAATACAAATAAGTTTAACAAACGATTATTAGTGATAATTATTGAATATTTGATTAAAAATAGTTTGTTTAATTTGACGCTTAAAAGTTTAATATATAGAACTAAGAGCTGTGTTTGGCTTTGTTATAAATAGCAGAAAGCAAGGCAGCTAAGGAACGTAACAACAGCGTGTATTTATTTTCAAAACAGAAGTAGATTCCAATATGTGTCTACAAGTTTAGTTGTTTCATGTCTTCTCCACAACACTTCCTTCACATGTCACAACTCACACTTATTTAAGGCATATAAAAACACATTAAGACATAGAAAAATAAATTAAGACATAGAAAACAGTCCCAACATTTTCCTCAGTTTATTGAACCTTGCAGCAGGCAAGGGTTTTGTCATTATGTCCGCAATTTGCTCTTCTCCTGGAACATGAACGATGTTGAGTTCACCTTCGAGAACCTTTTCTCGGACAAAATGGTATCGGACATCAATGTGTTTTGATCTCTTGTGAAACTCAGGATTTCTAGCCAACTTCACTGCACTGGCACTGTCAACGAAAAGAGTAGGACAGCCCTCGATGTCAATGATGTCCTTAAACAGTCGTTTTAGCCAAACAGCTTCCTTCGCAGCTTCACTCGCAGCAATGTATTCTGCTTCAGTAGTTGACAGAACGACACTTCTTTGCTTTTGGCTTAACCAACTTACGGCGGCACCCGAGTACTTGGACACTACTCCTGACCTCGAACGTCTTGTCTTGGTATCTCCGGCAAAGTCAGCATCGCTGTATGCTTCCAACTCTTCTGATTGCTTATCTGCCTGATAGAGCATCCCGAATTGAACAGTTCCCTTTAAGTACTTGAAAATTCGCTTAACAGCACACCAATCCGAAGACTTTGGATTTTCCAGACTCTCAGACACAATGCTGACAGCATATGCCAAGTCTGGTCTTGTGACGGTAGCCAAGTACATCAGGCTGCCTACGGCTTGACGATAAGGAACTTCATGTCCAATCACAGGATCATCTTTGTCACTAGATAGGTAACTTTTGTCAGATGGTGTTGACACAGGATTACAAGTATCCATGTTGAATTTCGAAAGCAGCTTTTTGGCATAGACACTTTGATTCACAAAAACTGAACCATCACTCAGTTTGGATATGTTCATTCCGAGAAATTGACTTAAATCGCTTGTTGTGATTTTGAATGACTGACGAAGTTGATGCATAAACTCCTCCACTTCAACCTCGTTAGACCCGGCAACAAGTCCATCATCAACATAGATGACAACGATTAGTTTTGTGCCTTCGTGTTGTCTCACAAACAAACATGGATCCGCGTCACTGGCTTTCAATCCTTGCTTCTTCATAAAGTCCACAAAACACTGATTCCAACAACGGGGTGCTTGTTTTAGACCATACAAGCTCTTTTGAAGCTTGCACACTTTTTCACTACCGTCATCAAATCCTTCTGGTTGCAGCATAAACACTTCCTCCTGAAGAGTGCCATATAAGAATGCGGTTTTCACATCAAACTGCTGTAGATGCAACCCTTCCTTTGCAGTTACAGACAGAACAGACCTCACTGTGTCGTATCGAGCTACCGGACTGAACGTCTCGTCATAGTCGAAACCAGCTTTCTGTGCATAGCCTTTTGCTACCAGACGAGCTCGATATCTATCAACAGTTCCATCAAGTGTAAATTTCTTTCTAAGCACCCACCTACAATTGATGACTTTAGAACCATTTGGTCGGTCGACCAGTTCCCAAGTTTTATTCTCATGCAAAGCATCCATTTCTTCCCTCATGGCAGCTAGCCACAAGTTCTTTTCCTCAGAGGAAACAGCTTCTGAGTATGTAGATGGATTTTCTGATTCTTCTACTGTTGCAGCGCTTGCAAAAAGAAAATCTCCTGTTTTCATCCAAGCAGGAACATCTCGCTTTCTTTCAGATTGTCGAACTGTTGGCTCATCTCCAAGAACATCCGAAGGGGTGTCGTCTTCTACCGAATCATCTTCTTCTGCATTTAAGTCTTCCTCCACTTCAGTTAATCTTCTCAGTTCTTCCTCCACTTCAGTTGATCTTCGGAAGTTTCCCTCCACTGAAACAGCAGTTGAGCAGAGTCGTTCTGGTTTGAAATCCACATCTCGTGACTTGATTATCTTGTTCATAGATGGCACATAGATTTGATAGCCATCCTTTTCATTTACATAGCTCACTAAATGACCTGGGACACTTTTGTTGTCAAATTTGCGTCTAAAGTTCTTGGGTATGTGTGCATAGCACTCTGTTCCAAACACTCTTAAATGATTCAAGCTAGGGACCAATTTGCCAGTCCAGAGCTCCTGTGGACTAATACCTTCTTCTGAAGATACACCAGTTCGGTTGAGTAGATAAGCTGCTGTTTCACATGCATGAGCCCACAGGGATCGAGGAAGCTCAGACACTGAGAGCATAGAACGAGCAAGTTCCACAATTGTTCTGTTTTCCTCTCCGCAGCTCCATTCTGCTCTGGTGTATATGGTATGCTTAAGGTTAGAGCAATACCTTTTTCGGCAAGAACTTGACGAACTTCACTACAGTCAAACTCTCTTCCACCATCACAACGCAATGTTTTCACAACATGGCCAAGATTAGAAGCTTCATTGAGAAACATGCGCAGACAAGAACTAACTTCACTTTTCTGTTTAAGAAAAAATATTTTACGAAATTTGCTGTAGTCATCTTTAAAACACACAAAATATTTTGCACCATTCATAGACTCAACTGACATGGGTCCATTTACATCGGCATTTATTACTTCTCCCACCGATTCAGCTCGGTATGGTCGGGGTTTGAAAGACTTTCTGTGAGCTTTACCAAGAGCACATCCATCACAAAACTCACTTGTTGAAGCATAAGGCACACGAATGTCCATTTTGTCCAATATTTTTCGAACATGACGTTTGTTCTGGTGACCCAGACGCTCGTGCCACAGTTGCAGAGTTTCAGATGCTGTTGTCACACTTATTTCAGCTGGACATGTAGGTACCATTACACGCATGGCCATCACGTATGTGCCGTCCTTCCAGGAACCGACTGCAACAAGCTCTCCATTTCGATGAAATTCCACAGTTTTTTCATTCATTCTCACTTCAACATTATGCTTCGATGCTTGTTGAACAGAAAAGAGATGTCTTCGAACATCTGGAACATACCAAACATTTTCCATGTGAGCTTCATACCATTTTCCATGGATACATACTTCGATGTTTATTCTTCCTGATCCATATGCATAGATCTTGTTTACATCAGCAAGAGAAATTTCCACTGGTACAGGAAAGTGTTCATAAGAAACAAAGTACTGCTTGTTTGCTGTCATATGATGTGAAGCACCAGAGTCGCAAATCCAGATGTCTGGCTGAGTACCTTTGACAGAAGCCGAAAATGCTCCTTTGTCGTTTCTTGAAGTAAAGTACTCATTTTGTGACTTCTTCTTCTTTGGACAATCTTTACAGAAATGTCCACCACCACATTTGAAGCATTTTACCTTTTTCTTGATTCCTTCACCTCCAAGGTTACCTTTTGGAGGAGCACCACGACTAGATACATTCTTCTTCACAGCAGGAGCTCGAGCTGCAAATGCACCAAAGTCCAAAGTGGCAGAAGACTTGACACGTTGTTCTATTGTACACAGTTTTTCAACTAGATTGTTGGTTGTGCGTTTTTCAGAATCTAAAGATTCCCAGACATTGTTGAATTCTTGGTATTCCTGACCAACAGTGAGCAGAATTTTACCATGTAACAGTTCAACCGGAATTGAGCCCGAACCAATGCGTTTTAATTCATTGTTCATATCAGTAAATATTCTCTCTACCTTGGCGGCGTGTGTCGCGACGTTATCTTCTTCGTCTTTACTCACTTGAAAGAACTGTGTCATGAGAAGATTCAGTCTTTGAATACTGCTCTGCTCGTACACACTAACAAGCTTGTCCCAAATTTCTTTAGCACTTGAATAATTTATTACAAGATCGGCTACTGCGGAACTTAAGGAGGAAGCGATCAACGCCGCCGCTTTGGCGTTCTCACGGCGCCATTCGCTCTGCTTCTTTATTTCAGCTTCCGACGTGTTTCCTTCGGGACACTTTCGACTTCCTTGTACAATCGCTGTCAGTTCATATTGTTCGAATTCCATTTGCATCTGCCACTTCCACTTGCTCCAGTTATCTTTTCCACGCAGCTTTTCAACTTGAATTTTCGGATCAGACATTATGCTTAGGTCAAACGAATTTTCAATATAAAAGAATGTGCTAATATTGCGCTAAATAGAGCATGATGGGCCCCATAACCTGTTATAAATAGCAGAAAGCAAGGCAGCTAAGGAACGTAACAACAGCGTGTATTTATTTTCAAAACAGAAGTAGTTTCCAATATGTGTCTACAAGTTTAGTTGTTTCATGTCTTCTCCACAACAGGCTTTAATTCATTACTCATGAATTTTGAATTTGAAAGCAGAGATCAGATTTACTGTGCGGTCCCCCTTGGCGCGATTTTTTCGGATTTAGCGATAAATAATTTTTCTGGTAACCTGTCTGACTTCAACTGATGATTCGAATTCTTTGACTACGCACCGATGACGTTTTCCGGAAACCCTATCAGACCGTTGGTTCAGTTTTCATAAGAAATATTCCCATACGATCTTTTCTTTGAATCGGTTTTTTTTTTAAAGTCGCCAAAATACGGACTTTTGGCGCGATTTTGGAAAGTTCGCCAAGGGGGACCGTACAGTAAATCTCTACCTGAAAGCAGTTCTAAATCTAAGTGGCAGTTTCTGTTACCAACATACTTGTTCCGTTTTTTGGTACAGCTGTGATATAATGACCGGTCCATTCATTGGCGAGTGTAAAAATTTAACGTAGCGTAGGTTGCTATACCCATCGAGTAGTTGAAATAGGAAGCCGAAGGTTTACCACATTTGGCTATTTTCCTTGCTAAGCAACGTAACGCAGTTCGCCACATCGTGACCGGCCATCATATCGGTTCCAAAAATATATGTTGTATCAGTAAGTGATAGTAAAAACCGTGCGTCATCGCTCACTCTATAGAGGAAAAACGTAATGAAGATTTTAGAGGGAAATTTGTTCTAAAGAAGCATCCATTTTGAGGTCAGTTCGAAGGGTTTCGTAGAATAAAACAGAACTAAAATAGTGCTTTTTTAGAAGCAGTTATTTTGGAGCCTATGGCTAGCAGCTTTGTGAAAATTTGTTTAGGCATTGATTATACTTTTGTGATTCATGAACAAGGATCATTTTTTGGGAATTTCTATTTTTCTTCAACGAATTTTTTTTTTTTGTCAAACTCAAATTTTCTCAGTAACACTTTATAAATGACCCCAAATTAAAGATTAGTAATTAATATATAGTTTAATTAATAAAATTAAATTTTTAATATGAATTTTTCATTTGAAAAGCATAATTTCCCTATATTTTTCAATTGCTAATTAAAAAGAAATGTTTGTAAAAATAATTTAAAGAAGACAAAATACGACTTTATTTTCAATAAATTATCTTTTTAAAAACCTTACTTAAAAAACAATGATAGAGTTGATTTATGGGATATTTACAAACGTTTATTTAAAAAAAATTTAGTTTGACATAAAAAAACACTTGCTGAATAGAAAAAGAATTATCCAAAAAATTATCCTGGTATAGAAATCAGAAAAGTACTACCAACGTCTGCGAAAAATTTCAGAAAGCTCCATAGACTCTGATAAATAAGCTTCTAAAAAAGGTGCAATTTTAGAACAGTTGAGCTAACTGAGAGCGCACAGTTTTACTATCTCTATGGTTAAAACAAATATCTCATTAAAGTCAATTATTCCTTTATGTGTAATCATACTTACTGTATAATGATTCCGAAATTATAGAAAGTTTGTTAATCTTAATAATACTTGACATAATCCAGTAGCCCCTGTGATGATGATAATAATCGTTAGCTGAAGTTTTCTTGTAAGGTGCAATGAAATTCATAAGAATATATCTGATCTATCTATTTAGTTTTTGTCAGGCCATTAACAAAACATTTAATTGCAGGTTACATATGCATTCTGCAAAGAATTCTTAAGTTTAATTTTACAAAAAATGACTGGAAATGAAATTGACACAACTGAAGTCCTTGTGAAGCTTTTTCAAAAGGTATTAGTTTCCAAATGTTATGAATAGTTTAGGTATTGCTAAAAACTAATTTTACTTGTTATATAATTTATTTTTTAACTTTACTCGCTCCGTTTAAAAAAAAAATTCAAATAAGTTGTTTTTAATTTCCATTTACCAACAAATTGGTAGTAAATATTTTTTAAAGAAACAAGCAAGTTGTTTTGTATCAACAATCAATATTTTAAAAATCCTATTTCACTAATATTTTATTAAAAATTATGTTAAATTCTTACGTTAGTAACTGATGCGCCTCTGTAATTTAGCATGATAGTTTACATTCAATTTTCAAAAAAACACTCAATATTTTTAATTGTGATTGTGGAGTAATTGGTTTTAAATAACCAGTCATCTGTTTGAACTAAAAATTTAATAAAATTATAAATATTTGTAAATATTTACTTTTTTACTTTATCCAATGCCCATTCTTGGCCTCTTGGCCATTTGACGCCGAGCCTCTCTATAACGATATTGACAATGTCATTAGTAGGATGTTGTGCAAGTTCAGTGCAATGAATTAGGTGAACACCATCCATCCTAACATGGCCGCAGAGCATATTTGTAAATTATTTTATGTAATTGGAAAAAAAGTACTGGTTCTAAACAAATATATAGATGTGTATTTTCCCTTCCCTAGATGGTACACATTGAAAAATATATTATGTTGCTGACGCTATTTTTAATAAAGGATTTCTTTTTTCAGAGTAATAAAGCCAATGCCTTGACTCAAGCTTATCACAGATATACATTAAATTATATCAATGCCCTCAACTACTTAGAAACGCTTAGAAGACAAGTTGAATTCAATGAATTCGAAAAGGTATTTATTATTTTTAATTTTTGCTTTAACCATTATTGAAGATTGTAATTATGCTTATATGTGAAATATTTCCACCGAACGTGTGCAGCAAAATTCCTCTTTTTCCAATTTTTATGAAATTTTTCCAAAAATTAAATTATAAAGTTTTTAGATTAAGATAAATTAAGAAGTTTTTAGATTATTTAGTTAAAAATTCATACTTTCTCATTTTTCTACAAAAAAGTTTTAATTTGATTCTGCTTTTAAAAAAAGTACAAAAGAAAATTGCTTTCAGATTCAACCTTGAAGCATCAAATATGCATTCTCATTGAATAATGGCAAAGTTGATCGTGTTTCACTCTACATGTATTGGGTCTGACAAAGGCCAAACTAAATCAACTCTCAGCCTAGAGAGCCTCTCAGAGATGTCAATAACCGGTTTTGTCGATTTGCTTCCTACTGAACTTAATAGACTCAATAGCATCTTAGAAATCTGGAACTATAAAAGGACTGGAGAAAGGACAATTCAATTTTTAAAATTGGAGTGCACAAAATTCATATGCAACAATAAATTTGTAATATTTTTAATATGTAGTATGCTTATCACTTTATAAATTACTTAGTTATTTTCCTGGTTAAAAAAATGAAAAGATGCTCTTTACAGTTTGAGCGTTTGATATTAAAAATTATGTACTTCTCACACTTGTTGTATTTATGTGGTGCCCCTTGGTGGCGCTCTAGGTATGTCTGTTGCCAAAAGCTCCAATTGAACAACATCCTTGTTCTTAAAATTATATTCTTTACTGTGTATATATTCAATTTTGAACACGCAAATGAACAAAATAAAATGGTTTGGGGTAGATATTAATTGTTGGACACTTTTGAGACAGTAGCCTCAACCTAATGACTTTCACATTTCTTTACTTGTTCAACACACTTTTGCTATACATTAATGTGTACTATATATTCCCTACTTCTTTCACTCATTATATGACAGAGTTCTTTACCAGATATCAGTGCTAGCTTCAACTGATCGACCTTCTGGTCCTTAACGTTACTAAACTCAGTAATGCTTCCAATGGTGCTTCACATATGTGCAAGAAGCTTTTATATACTAGTTTTTAAAAATTTATCAGTCTTAAATAACTTTTGGGACACAAATATCAAATTAAGCACTTGCATATTTCTTCTATTGTTAAAAAATACTTTTTCCTTATGTTATAATTTATGCAATTATATTTATATGATATGATGTCAGTACTTATGTATTATAATTATTCTTCTTCCGATTGCAACACAAGCTTTGAAAGCACTTTCTTCCCTTATCCT
The DNA here is from genome assembly GCA_019343175.1 of Oedothorax gibbosus. Classification (NCBI taxonomy): domain Eukaryota; kingdom Metazoa; phylum Arthropoda; class Arachnida; order Araneae; family Linyphiidae; genus Oedothorax; species Oedothorax gibbosus. Next base: position 31,875,942 of record CM033270.1, read on the forward strand.
GTTGTGTGGTTTTCCTGGAAATTGTGTGAGTGTTGTTGTTTTTGTTTTTTCCCCACCCTACTTGGGTTCGAAAAGCAATTGCGATTAACCTCACCGCAGGGCCTCTAACAAGGTAGGTTTAGAACAGTGACACTTACACCGTTTCCTCAAAAATCACAGGCCGAGGGTAGGGATATAAAGTGCTTTCAAATCTTGTGCTGTTAATCTAAAGGAATATATTATTTAATTAATATAGTGTTTGAATGTGAGGCCCAGTGGCTTAGTGGTAGTGCTTCGCATTGCCACGCCACAGATCTGGGGATCAAATCCCAGATTGGACGAGGTTGACCCATCCTTTCATCCCTTGACTGGGTCGATAAAATGTGTACCAAGCATGCTTGGGAACTAAACACTGGGGGTTCCGTGTGAGGCTGACCACCTTACCGGGACATATGCCTAGCACCCCAGAGCCCTTGGTCACGAAAGCTGAATTGGGCACGGCAGGCCTTGGCCAAGTAATGGGCTGTTGTGCCGAGGAGTTTAGTAGTGTTTGAATGTTGTTATTTCTGTCCCACTCATTGTATTTACACAATATTACTAGTGGTGCTCCAGAGATGTACGTTGCAAGAAACTTCAGCTGACGGATCTCCTAGTGTCTCCCGTTCAGCATGTGATGCGAGTACCACTCATCCTTAAAGAGATAGAGATGCGCACAGAGCACCCAAACGAGAAAAAGCAGATACTGCATATCATCGATTCCGAAGAGAACTCACTCAGTAAGCCATATAAGGGACTCCTTAAAATATCACAGTTAAAGAATCTATCTTGTTTCAGTTCATTGTGAATTTAAAACATTTTTGTGATTAAAAGTGTGTACATTGTATTTCAAATGGTATTGCAGAATGCTAGTCTAAGATAAATGTTATTGATTGTGATGTGTACCACTCATAGATATCATAGTTAAAGTATTAGATTGGCAGATCACGTGACCTCCAATGCTAACGACGTGACGTGCATGGAGACCAGAATAAGAGGGCAATGGGGCCAGTGTTGCCACCAGTTTTAGGAGAAAAACACTACAAAAAAAAATACCATTTAATTCTAAACTTACAAAACAATACCATAAAAATTTTAGCTGCATTTTAGAATCTTTTTAGTGACTTTAAAAAAAAACGTGAAACGCTTTGCTAGTATTTTTATGGTATGTTTTTGTAATTTTAGAATTAAATGGTATTTTTTCGTAGTGTTTTCTCCAAAAACTGGTGGCAACACTGGCCCATTGCCCTCTTATTCTTGTCTCCATGCGCGTCCTGTCGTTAGCATTGGAGGTCACGTGATCTGCCAATCTATTACTTTAACTATGATATCTTTGGTACCACTCAATTAAAAACCTGTCTAGGAACTTCCAGTTTTGCTAGCCTGTCACAGTAGTGGGGAATCTTTAAAAACCATTTAAAAAAATATGATGGGAAAAAAGATGAGTTGAAAATTTTGTGACTGATAATTTTTTTTTTTACTGTAGCTTATCCAGATTTATTTAGGAAATCAATTTTACAGGAGTTTTAAAAGATGTTTAATCTTCTTATGGGTCACTTATTCAAAATGAAGTATTTCAGTAAATGCTTTTCCTTAGAATTGTAGTTTAATGCATTTATTTTTTAAATCTTAGGGCAGATAAAAATTGAGTTAATATGCTATATTTATTGCCATTGATTTGATTTGCTTTTTAGGGGAGTTAGATGACAAAATGAAGTGGCTGAAAAACTTTGAGCGCCTACTTGAAATCCAAAGGAGTATAGTCTGGCCATCAGTGTTTGAACTAGACCCTAAAGCTTTCATACCAGATGTAAGTCACCAAATATTTTAATTACTTTATTTTTAATATAAGTAATTTTATACATAATAGTTTTCTAGACTAGAAGTAAATTATGAAATGTAAAATTTTTTATTTATGAATATGAGTTATGTTGTAATTATTCATCCATTATGTTTTATTGCTAGCATAATTATTTCAAAATGCAAGATGTTCTACACATTTTTATAAATTATTGACTTCTAAATATTATTTTGCAGTTTCTTAAGACCCCTCTAGCTAAGCAGCCTTGTGAAAGGTTAATTGTCAGTCCTCGAAGACAAATAGTTCTTGAAGGAGCTTTGCAACTCTTAGGTAAATATCAATGTAGTACTTAATTATTGCTGAGAAAACTTTGTCAGCCACTGATAAATTGTTGGAAAATTTTTATGACTGTGATTTCTTAAATTCCACACAAAATAGACAATCTTTTTACCTCCTGCTTTATTAAAAAGCACAAAAGGGAATAAAAAATCATTTTCTTTAGTCAATTAGTCAACATTGGCCTAAATAGTACAAATCGAACTTTTACTAAACCAAATTAAGGGACCAAACGTGGGCCAAACAAAGCAACTTCCATATCCATGAGTAACTTTCTTAAGGCCATTCATAACAATGATCATTTTCTGTTTATGTGTGTCTCACATACACTCCTTTACTAGGGTGTATATTTTTACAGAATGTAAGAATTGAATTTGAAGATTCAATATTTTTAATATACAGTAGGCTCCCTCTTAATCGGATCTTCGCTTTAACTGGACAATTTTTTTTCCCTCATAATGTAAAAATTAGCTAAAAATGAATTGCTTTGTTAGCAAACTCTCATCCATATGGTGCTGTTAAGAAGGTTTGCTGTTAAGCAAGTTTCCAATTTTCTAGGCTTCAACAAAGTTATAGATTTTTAATGTAATGCTTAAATAAAATGGTGCATTACTTTAACTGTGCATTTATTTATAAGGTAAATATCATTAATCTATGAACATGTTATCAAATGTATATCCAACCCCTAAATTCACTTCTCCGGTTTAACCTAATTTTTTTTTCGTAACCGATCCCTTTTAAGCTGGTTAAATGGGAATGGGACCGCTGGTCTCTAAACTCAAGTGCCTCAGTGTTAATCCAATGGGGAAAAAAATTTCTCTGCCACATTTTTCCGTCTGTATTGAATATTTTTACAAACAGATTTTTTCATGTGATAAATGTAGCTGACTTACAGGCCCCGACCTTCCCACTTTTTGAAATGGGTTCGAATATTTTTTTTAATTTTCAATAAATAATTGTACACAAAATATTCGAAGCAATTTCAAAAAGTGGGAAGATAGAGACCTGTAAGTTATCTACGTTTAATATTTAAAAAAAAATTTGTAAATATATACTCAATACAGCCGGAGAAATGTGGCCGAGGAAATTGTTTTTTTCCCATTGGAACACTGAGGCACTTGAGTTTGGAGACCCGCGGTCCAGCGCGGCCATTCCCCCTTAAGAGGGTGTCTACTGTATATCACTGGTATTAAGCATTGCACTTGTGTCTTAATTTTGTTTTCTAAAGTTGGAATATCTTTTCCGACAATCTGCTGCTATGTGTTTATTGTGATAAGTTTAATGTTCTGTAATTGTATGGCTGCATATTCTACATTTTATTTCTAACTGCCATGTTTTACATGTTGTGCAGATAGTGGTAAACCATCAGAAGCATTTGTTCTGTTATTTGATGATATGCTACTTATAACAAGAAGAAAAAAAGGACTTCATAAAAAAGTATTTATCTATTCAAAATAGAACTTTCACATGCATTATAGTTACATTTTTTATAGATTTGAGATTATAAAAACTAAAATTATACAGGTGCATTCTATCTAGATAAACCCCATTAAAAATGTAATACCCTCAGTAAAAGAGATCATTACTGGAAGAACCACAACATGCTATGTGACATTTTTGAAAAAAGAGATTTCTGTGTCATTAAACATGTTACTCCCTCTTATAAGCATAATGTTTTCTCCTTTTTCACAAACTTTTTAAGTTAAGTTTATTTTTTATTGTTTGCAACTATTGCCTATAATGGATCAAAGTGCAAACTAAAAAAATTAACATTTTCTTGTTTTCACCTTTTTGTCACGTAGCACATTCTTCCACTAAGCTCTTCAATCGTTAAAGTTCTAAAAGGTTTATCAAAATCTGTTCAAAATATCCACCATTCAAAAACTAGAGGACAGTTTTCCCATGAAACTTCAAAAAGTTTCACAACTTAAATTTATAATTTTCGCAATAAATATCCATGTCATCAGTTTTGTTCATCTATCAATCTTTGTAGCTGAGATATTATTCTAACCTAGACATCTTATTTGCTGTACACATATAGTAATACCATTTAGAAGAACATTTAAAAGCTGCTGTCATTCTAATTGTTTATTGAAAATAATTGTTATGTCACTAATACTATGTATTCTTTATTGATTTATCTAATATCTGTGTTTTCTTTCCAGAAATCCTCTATAACAGAAAATTGGGCATCAACTTGTAATAAGCAAACTTCAGTTCATGAACCTGCCTATAAATATATAGTCTATAAACAGCCGCTATCTTTAGACAGGTTCTTTATTCATGATGTCAGCGCACAGGATGGAACTGGTAAAGCATGCATTAGTTATTTAACATTTTACCAACCGGTAGCAGTTCAAACATACCATGCCCTTTCACCGGCCGGGGATCAAGGCGTAGACTGAATACGGCCTAACCTAACCAAATCTAACAGAAAGATCAAAAGTCGATTAATCGACGACCGGTCGGTAAGCGCTGGGGAGCAAACGTCGAATAATCGACGGCCGGTCGGTATGCGCTGAGAACAAAACGTTGATTAATCGACGGCCGGTCGGTAAAGTGTTAAGTAGACTTTTATGGTTTTTTTCACACTTTATTACTACACAATAACAGAAATCTTGTATGATGTCCTCGTTCACCCCTTATATGTACACCTTCAATAATCAATCTAACGTTCTTCTTTTAAATGAAAAATAACTCATTTCTTGAATTCAGTATAAAATAAGATGAAATTATAATTACAAAGTGTTTTATTTTAAAATGTATATACCCTTAATTTTCTGTACAAGCTGTGCTATGTTCATAATATATTTATCTTGAGTTTAAAAAATGTTCATTTCAATTTGCGAGAGTTTTAAACAGTATTTTTATTATAATCATTTGCAAAAAGTAGGTTTAGTATATATGAAACTGTGTAAAAGACTTAAGCACTAGTGTTTAAAAGCTAGTTTTATGTGCAATTTTGTTAAAAGCTTCATTTACACTCGATTATTGATTTTTACAAAAGGTTAAATTTTTTTATGGTAATATTTGACCACACCATACTCAAATCTAACAGCTGTATTAATTACACTTTTATTTTAACCTAATTAACAATAATTCCAAATTAAAAATACTTTCCCGATTTTTTTACTATCATTCAAAAAGCAAAATGTTTCATATAATTTGTCTTTTTATAGCATGTTTTTTAATCCTGGTTTAACAGTTGTGCTTTATTTTCAGCCAATAACCTAAAGAACGGCTTTGTCCTGGTGTGTCTAAACAGGTTCCAGCAGATAGTGACAGTGCACACATTCCAAGCCCCAAGCGAATCAACCAAGGTAAAACGCTGGCTTATTTCTTTTGGCCTTCAATTCATTTTTTCCACTAATAGAAAGAATGGCTGGATTGGCTATCAGTAAGAAAATTGTCAATTTTAACAAATCTAGATTAATAACAAATAGATTATCAGACCTGCCAACTTTCCGGATTTAACCCTGCAATACCAGATTTTTATAATTGTACATGTTTTCAGGATGGGGAATAAATTTTTCTTTCTATATTTTTTAAACTAGCAAGGTTGATTAACATATTAGCAGAATTCAAACTTGGTACTAAATAACCAAGAATATCATAACTACCAGCAACATAAATAGTTTTTTTTAACTTTTTCAAAAAAAAATTGATCAAATCATGAAATGTTTCTACACTCCTTTCACATTCAACTGCACCACTAAAAAACATAGTGCCAATTTATATTATTCTCTTACAGGCACTTTGGCTATCCAAACTGCGTGACACAATGGACCGCTGGAAACGCACTCTCCAGAACACTGTGTTCCGCAACCAGAGAACAAGCTCCAACACCTCCACAACCACAGTCCACGTTCCAGAAAGCATCACTCATGTCAAATAGCAACGACTTGTCAACGGTAGTCATCTGACTTACCTGGCTTTCGAGAAAAATGGATCAGAAAAGTCAACAAAGGACCAAGATTAGTTGGGTGAAAGCCACTCTGGCTGGTATGAGTCAAAAGATGTCTTTTTTAGGACTCAGAAGGTTGTAATAAAAAAAAAAGGACAGAAGTAGCTCAACAGGGGCATTTTTATGTATCAGAACTAGCAACTAGATCACAACAGGACCAAGATTAGTTGGGAGAATGCCACACTGGCTGATATGAGTCAAAAGATGTCTTAGGAGACGTTGTCCAAAAAAAAGACGGAACAGCCCATAAGCTGTATTTGATACATAAATATTGTCTTTTAAAGTTGTGAAGAATGAATTGAAACAGTGTCTTTTGTGAATTGATGAGTTGGAGTCAAAATCATGCCTGTGGTGTGATGATGAAAAGACTAACTGCTTGGTCTATTCAGGCTTGGACTTGACAGATATCAATTGCCTGATAATGACAGGAAGAACATTTCATGTGTCTGCATAGAATGGGAAAAAATGCAGTAAATATTTGTTGCCAAAGAAACAATTTTGAGAATTCAGTTTTTGAATCTTGAATGATACCAATAAACATCATTTGTTCAAGATTGCATTTCCATAGAAGCTAAAAGATAATGGTAGTCATAATCTTTGTTATTGTATAAGTATTTAAAAATCACAAATGAACGATTGGTGCCCTATTCTTATACAAAGCTATAAAAAGGTTACCATAATTAATAAAAAAATTCTTGTTTTATCATAAAGGTTTGTATTACTAAGCAAATTTAAAGCTGTGTGATAAATAGTTCGAAAACTGTACAGATTGTAATGTTGGGAACAACTGCGACTTATTTTAATTGATTATGTACCATCAGAAAATACTCTTAATCATTTTTTTTATAATACTATTAAGTAATAATTGATTATTCAGGTAGTTGTTAAAGAACCATAAGTTTGTAATACATGTTAAATTCTATATTATAGATTTATTGGAAGGTATTGTAGCAGTTTACGTGTTAAAAAATTAATGTCTTTTAAATGTTTATAAAATGTATATAATGTGAAATTTTCCTCTTTTATGTAAATAAACATGTGGTAAGAAAGAGCTATTGTAAATACACTGAGTATTAAAATTTCAGTTTAGATTTGATATTTCGACTTTCGTTCTTTCACTGCTCTGTTACTACAAGTGCCAAAAATCTTTGTATATTTCATAAAAAAATGTAACTTGTGACATTTTAGTGATGTACCCTACATCTAGTCAACAAATGTGAAGAGCTGCTAAAAAAAGACACCATTGAACATTGCTGAGGGGTTTTACAAAAATAACATGTATTGCATGGAGTTTGTATAAAAATTATATTAATGTCAATGTAAGTTTTGTAAATCCAAAGTGACCTGAAGAGTATTTGATATCTACTTTCATGCTATACAAATCATGCTAATTTGCAAGTTGGATGTGATTTATAGATTTCTATTTGTGAAACCCGAGTAATTTTATGTGAAATAAGAAAAAATTTGAACAACTTGATTGTCAAAATAATGTTTCAACATACTACTTTTTAAAAAAACAATGGATTTTCATCCTTTATTTTATAAAATTGTGAGTAAACGCCAAAAGTAACATATAGTATAGTTAACTTTTGAAAGAACAGTATTTAATATATATAGACTATATGTAACTATAGATTTTCTTGTAAATAATCCATTAGAATAAATATTTATTAACTTTTATATATGATTCAAATGCCATTAACTCAATTTTTTTATATTTTAATTTTAATTAACAATATAATATAATTTGTTACTTACATAGTAATTAAAAGAGATGTTTTCATTTCCAATTTAGGTTTTTTTTTAAGAAACAATATTATTTAAAAATATTGATCTTGAACATAAAAAAATAATGGACAATCATCTTTTATTAATATTTTTACTACAACATAACATATTAATTCAAATATTAATAGGAAAAATCTGACAATCTGTACAACAAACCATTTTTTAAAAAGTAAAGACTATATTTTACCAAAGAAACTAAAGGTGTGACTCGAGTGATAAACAAACAATATAAATGTTCATATTATTATTCATTGTGTGTATTATATGGTGAAGCATTAAATCTCATTGTCTATAAGCACATTTAATGTATAACTATTCACTTTGTTGTGTATATGTGGTTAATGTTCTATGTGTTATGAATGTGTGTTATAAATGTGATGCCACAGCTAAACATATGCGATAAATCTTAATATAAAATTTATATTTTATAAGTTTTAAAACTGTATGCTGTAATATTTTATGTTGTTTTCATAACCAATATAGTTCATGGCTCTTTCTTAGTTGCTAGTTTTATCAATGTGTTGTTGTAAGTAAGAAATTGAGTTTATAAATGTGGTTTATAAATTAACAGAAATTAATATGTAAATTTTATTTTGAAATTGATACATACACATAATGTAGGAAAAAGGCATTTATGAAACTAAAAATAATATCGAATTGTATTTCTTAATAAGTGTCTTAATATTTAAGGCTTCAACTTCCAAACACTGTTGAGTAGTAACCCTGTTAGACAAACTAAAACTTGATTTATCGCACATAACTAATGAGGCTGTATAGTGTATATTAAGAAGTGAACTGTGTGTATGTTTATTAAAAATTCCTTTTCTTCCAGATTTTTTTTTTAAATCAACTACTATAAGTATATATACAAACCAATTTTGACAAGCATTTTCAAAAAGTCTATTTTGATAACCAAAAGCTCTTACACTGTGTTGGTTGGTATTTACTTATAGCTTTAGAAATTGAAAAAAATATATTGATAAAATTTTCTATTTAAAACCAGTGAGAGAAAAAACAAAATCTTGAAAATGTTAAGTGACAATTTATACGACAACATAAAAAGTTTATAAGAAAATATATTACTTGACTATTGTAATTCGAATTGTGATACATATCGAAATAAAGAGGTTAATGTTTTAATAATGAGCAGTGATCTTAAACCTCTGACATATAATAGTATATATTTTAGTTAGCTTAATTGTAGTATGTTAATTACATACCATGCATTTACAGTAAAATTTCAAATACTCTATATTTTTTAACTGAAACTGTTTTTATATGATTTAAACGTTATGTCACTTATATATGAAACTTTTACTGCAAATTCTCATAACTTAAGTTAATATTTTTTAATGTTGTATGGATTTTCCTTGATAGGATTGCACTTTTTTTACATTGCACTTCAATAGTGTTGGATTTTAATGTGAAACATGATGTATGTTACCCTTCATTCAGTGTTAAAATACTAGAAATTATTGAAATACATTTCGTTTTTATGTTTGAATGTTTTAAGTTATACGTTAATAGACCTAATAAAATGTGACCTTTTTCTTGTTACATTTATTTCGTATGGGTTTTTTAGCTTCCACACTGCGTTTATAATGTAAAAAGTGAAAGGTAATATAATCGTACAGTCCGTCTGTCATCCACTTTCATATCCCAAAATACAATGGTAAGCTTCAGGTAAGTGTGACACGTCAAAAAAAAATCAACGCATCGAAATTAGAAGACATTAAAATCTCAGAAAAATTTTAATTCAAATTACTTCAATTATTAAAAAAAAACCTACAAAATTTAATGCTCATTTAAAAAGCATAAGAATAAGAAGCCATTTTTATTAGAATTAAATCACCATTACCATTCACAACAATCGCCCGAGAACCTTTATTTCTTTAAAATAATAAATTTAAATAAATTTATTTTTGCGACATCAATCAGTTTGAAATGAGACGTCAAATATATTTCACTAAGAGATTCTTTGTATGTTGATATGAAATATTTCGCTTTTATTTAAAAGCGAGGAATATTATCTATTTATTCTTTGAAAATAATTTAATTTAGCAAACGATAAGAAATTTTCGAAAGAAAATAAATAAAACTAGCCAAATGTAGCGTGTAAATGTTTAATCTAAAATAACAAGAAGTTCTAAAAGAACTAAAATAGCCTACTTTCCTGTTACTTAAATAATTACTGAAATTCTAATCGGGAAACATCTAGGTTCATAACAGTAAATATCATCAACAATCGTTTCTACACTATTTTTGCACGCATTAGAAAAAAAATAGCTAAACACAGCATCCAGCTATAATTTAAACTTCTAAAAGCCAAAATCAACTATTTTCCTTAATATTCTTTCTCAAATTAACCTAATATAATTTATCGTCTGCTCGATTTATTTGTAGTTCGAAGAATAATTAAATATTTATTAATAAAAAAAAATTAAACTACTACAAACTGCATTAAAAAAATAAATGAAAATTAAAACTAAGCAGAATTGTATGCAAAACAAGAAGTTCATAAAGAACTAAAATAGCCTACTTTCCTGTTACTTAAATACTTACTAAAGTTCTAATCGGAAAAAAACTAGGTTCTTACAGTAAATATCATCAACAGCCGTTTCTACAGTAGATTTATACAGATTAGAAAAAAAAATCGAAACACAGCATCCAGCTAATAATTTAAACTTCTAAAAGCCAAAATCAACTATTTTCCTTAATATTATTTCGCAAATTAATTAAATATTATTTATCGTCTGCTCGCGATTTATTTGTAGTTCGAAGAATAATTAAATATTTATTAATAACAAAAGTAATGAAACTCCAAACTGCATTAAAAAAAATAAGAAATGTAAATTAAAACTAAGCATAATTGTATGCAAAAGTATGCCTTGCCGCTTTCTTGTTAAATAATTAATGAACAATCAAAGAATCAAATTGTGCTACATTTTATGACGTCATTCCAAACTGATTCATGAAAATATTATTTTGCTTCAAATATATTTAAATAAATAAAGTTTCTCATGTCATTGTTGATTTGGCAAAACAGTGATTTAAATGACTCAAAATTGAATTTCAATGCTAATTCAATGGGAAATTCGCCGACAGATAGTAGATTTATGTCCGTCCGGACGTACAGACAGACGGACAAAAAGTATGAAAGTTGGGTATCTGAGGTTATAGCTTTCTAACAAAAAAACAAGAAGTTCATAAAGAACTAAAATAGCCTACTTTTCTGTTACTTAAATACTTACTGAAGTTCTAATCGGGAAAAAAAACTATGTTCCAAAAGTAAATATCATCAACAGCCGTTTCTACACTAGATTTATACACATTAGAAAAAAAAAATCGAAACACAGCACCCAGCTATAATTTAAACTTCTAAAAGCCAAAATCAACTATTTTCCTTAATATTCTTTCGCAAATTAATTAAATATTATTTATCATCTGCTCGTGATTTATTTGTAGTTCGAAGAATAATTAAATATTTATTAATAACAAAAGTAATGAAACTACTCCGAACTGCATTAAAAAATAAGAAATGTAAATTAAAACTAAGCATAATTGCATGCAAAAGTATGCCTTGCCGCTTTCTTGGTAGATAATTAATGAATAATCAAAGAATCGAATTGTGCTACACTTTATGACGTCTTTCCAAACTGATTCATGAAAATATTATTTTGCTTCAAATATGTTTAAATAAATAAAGTTTCTCATGCCATTGTTGATTTGGCAACAGTGATTTAAATGACTCAAAATTGAATTTCAATGTTAATTCAATGGGAAATTCGCCGAAAGATAGTAGATTTATATCCGTCCAGACGTACAGACAGACGGACAAAAAGTATGAAAGTTGGGTATCTGAGGTCATAGCTTTCTAACAAAAAAAGAATTTTTAAGATCCGAGGGATAGAACCGATTTTGGAAGAGGGATACGGACAGACGGACAGACAGACAGACGGAAAGACAGACAGACATACGAACAGACAGACAGATGGACATCAACCGCATTTCAATACCTACAGTGATTTAAATGACTCAAAATTGAATTTCAATGCTAATTCAACGGGAAATTCGCCGACAGATAGTAGATTTATGTCCGTCCGGACGTACAGACAGACGGACAAAAAGTATGAAAGTTGGGTATCTGAGGTCATAGCTTTCTAACAAAAAAAGAATTTTAAGAACCGATGATTAGAACCGATTTTGGAAGGGGGGTACAGACAGACAGACAAACGGACAGACAGGCGGACAGACAGACGGACAGACATACGAACAGACAGACATACGAACAGACAGACAGACAGTTGGACATCAACCGCATTTCAATACCTACAGTGATTTAAATGACTCAAAATTGAATTTCAATGCTAATTCAATGGGAAATTCGCCGACAGATAGTAGATTTATGTCCGTCCGGACGTATAGACAGACGGACAAAAAGTATGAAAGTTGGGTATCTGAGGTCATAGCTTTCTAACAAAAAAAGAATTTTTAAGATCCGATGATTAGAACCGATTTTGGAAGGGGGGTACAGACAGACAGACAAACGGACAGACAGGCGGACAGACAGACGGACAGACATACGAACAGACAGACATACGAACAGACAGACAGATGGACAGACAGACAGTTGGACATCAACCGCATTTCAATACCTACAGTGATTTAAATGACTCAAAATTGAATTTCAATGCTAATTCAATGGGAAATTCGCCGACAGATAGTAGATTTATGTCCGTCCGGACGTACAGACAGACGGACAAAAAGTATGAAAGTTGGGTATCTGAGGTTATAGCTTTCTAACAAAAAAAGAATTTTTAAGATCCGATGATTAGAACCGATTTTGGAAGGGGGGTACGGACGGACAGACGGACAGACGGACAGACAGACAGACGGACAGACGGACATCGACCGCATGTCAATACCTACTTTTTCATTTTTTTAATTCTTTCGAATTAAAAAAAGAAAAGTAGGCTAATAATTTTTAAGATCCGATGATTAGAACCGATTTTGGAAGGGGGGTACGGACGGACAGACGGACATCGACCGCATGTCAATACCTACTTTTTCATTTTTTTAATTCTTTCGAATTAAAAAAAGAAAAGTAGGCTAAAAATATACCTTGCCGCTTTCTTGGTAAACAATTAATGAACAATCAAAGAATCACATTGTGCTACATTTTATGACGTCATTCTAGAATGATTCATGAAAAAATTATTTTGCTTCAAATATTTTTAAATAAAATTTCTCATGCCATTGTTGATTTAGCAACAGTGATTTAAATGACTCTTAATTGAATTTCAATGCTAATTCTATGGGAAATTCGCCGACAGATAGTAGATTTATGTCCGTCCGGACGTACAGACAGGCGGACAAAAAGTATGAAAGTTGGGTCTCAGAGGTCATAGCTTTCTAACAAAAAAAGAATTTTTAAGATCCGAATGATAGAACCGATTTTGGAAGGGGGGTACGGACGGACAGACAGACGGACATCGACCGCATGTCAATACCTACTTTTTTCATTTTTTTAATTCTTTCGAATTAAAAAAAGAAAAGTAGGCTAATAAAAATGAAGTTTTGTGTGTGTGTTTGTGTGTATGTCTCTTATAGACTCTTAAACTAGACATCTGTTTGACTCGTAACTTAGCACAAATGCGTAGTTCATACTTTGATTATGATTTTTGAACTTTCAGATTTCAAAATGTTCTATTTATAGAGAAAATTAGAATTTTCTGAAAAAACTATACCACTTTCGCTCAAATCCTCTGTTGCCAAACGGCTGAAAAAATTAAATTAAACTTTTAAGGGTGTCTTGACTACGACATCACTTCAAACACCGAAACACGAAAACATTGACGCACAGTTTGCACATCAACTGTGACGAACGGTGTTTTAGCTTATTAACGCAGGCCTCAAATATCTACGAGAATACTCTGATTCGGTGTATCTTGCGCTATGATAACTTGAGAGAGAAAAACCGAATTTATCATTTGCAACTTTTCAAATAACCAAATTTAAGCCAAAAAAAGCAATTAAAAATTCTACTCTCGCCAAGTAACCCTGAAAAAAGTTGCAAGTAAAGAATCCAAGATAGTTGCAACTTATGCTATTTAAAGCCATGTTAACTTGTTGTAGGGTTGCTATCAGAGACATATAATGGAATGGACTGCGCATTGGCAAACCTAAGGCGATCCCCTCGACCCCTCATGGGTCACGTACTAGGGTAAGATTTACCCCAGCACGTGATCACGACCAGTTGGCGAGTTTTTTCCCCAACGACTTGAACATATGAGGCCGACAATCTAGTGGTATAAAAAAGAACTTGGGAAAGGAACAAAAATGAATTGCTTTTTCGGCGAATAAAGTTGCTATTTTTGGCAACTTATCGCAGTTGTTTGGACGACGAATTCTCTTTGTATAGTTATTTTGTCGTAGATCTGCTTGCTCAATATATGATTCTTCAGTATAAAAGAGCTCTTTTATAATAAATTCCCTCTATAAAAAGTATAGTTTATAAAAAACACAATTACTTAAAGTATGCAGAACTAAATAAATTTACCTGTGAAGTGCGACAAATCCTTTTTTACGCCACTCTGTACAATTAACAACTACCTACACAAGAATTTGGCATCTTGTACGATTAAAAAAAATTACATGATTAAGAATAATCTAACATTGGACGAATTTAATCAAACAATTATGATTAAAGCTAGAAGAAAAAATAAGAAATATAGGGAAAAAATCGTCTGCAAAAACATTAAAAAAAAAGGTTTGCCAGCCTACTCGTATCTGGTTTTCAGGTCTGGCGACAATTGGCATAGTTCTAACGAAACAATAGCGAAAAGTTTCCATATGTTGCAAACTTTCTCCTCTTGGCGATTTTCCTGATTGGTACGCTTTTAGAAACTGCTTGATAGAGCAATGCGCAGTCCATTCTATTTTATGTCTATGGTTGCTATTGTCAATAAAAAAATAAAGAGAAAAAAGTAATAAAAAAGGTAATAGAAGTAGAAGTACATAAACTACTTTTCAATCAATTGAATTAAAATTAAATTTTCAAGACTGTACAGTTTTGCATTTAGTTTGGGATTTGTGCAAAGTATTTTTGCTTGTGTTTTTATTAATCCTTTTTTTTAAACTTATGCGTGATTTAAATGATATTTTGTCAACAGCAGAGTTTTAAAATAATATTTAAAATTAGATGGACAAATTTAGATTTTGAAATTTTGAAACATTTATTGATGACTAGCAAACTTATACCCGTTCTTCGCACGGAATAAAAAAAATATCAAATAGATTCCAAATATGTGTACCATATACCCTGTTATAGGATCATAAACTTATTATTGTTTCCGCTCGTTATAAATTATAAAATCCCGTTCCATTGCCTTAAAATTCCAAAATGAAAAATACGCTATAAAATGCACTTATAAATGTTATCACAATTCCCTCATAAATACATAAAACCTTTTAGCTCATTTGGCGCGTTTTGGGAAATAGTTTGGCGTGAAAATAGATATAGCTACCCACACCCATTATACAGCTCTAACACAATGACCTTCGAACAACCGACCAGCTTATAAATTATTTATAAAAGAAATTGCCTATTTGGCGAATTTTAGTTAATAATTTGGCGAGTTTGGCAACGTATTTGGCGAAAAAATAAAGACATAAAACACTAATCGCTCTAGTGCGATGGCCTTTATTAACCATCATAGTTCAGTAATAGCTTAACTATACATTTATTGCTTAAATATGCATACATGCAGTCAACAGAAAAATCAATGAAAAAATCATCAAATAAACCCACCATAAAATCCGGGAATGAAGACTGGCGGGTTACGTCACTTGAAACATGTCAATTATTTTTCAAAAAATGAATTTAGTTTCTAAAAGTAATGGCAAAAGAATAAAATAAACATTTTGAATTTTAAATGTTTTCGTTAAAAGTTTTATTTAATTTTTTCAGCCGATGGCATCAGGAAAGAGAAAAAATGATCGGATTTGAGCGAAAAAGGTGTATTTTTTTCAGAAAATTCGAATTTTCTCTAAAAATGGAACAAATATGAAAAAACTAAGCCTCAGGTGCACACGTTGGTATTAAAGGGAATATATCTTAAAAATTTCGAATTTCTGAGGACAGTATAAGCAGGTCTTTTACGATCCGAAGACAAACACACAGACTCTTTCTTTTATTATTATAGATATTTTTTTAATATATAGAGCTTAGGTTTCATTTTATTAGCATTAATATTTTTATGACTAAGAAATACTTTTATTGCGATTAATTTATTCAAACAATGAAGTAGGGGTACTTTAAGTACAGTTTTAGAAATCAATTTAATACACACTAATATAATAATAATGAACTATTATTGGTATAAGTTATTTATAAACTTTTACTAGTAAAGATTACTTATTTTTATTTATTTATTAAATTATCATTTATATAATATTTTGAGTAATTATTATCTTTTATTTTTAAAAAATGTGTTTTTATATGACCTTTATTGATTCTGTGCTTGCCTCAAAATGATATTTTTATTTAAAAAAAATCTAGCTGTAACACGTTTTTTTTATTATAAGGCTTTTCTTTTGTTATATATTAAGGAAAATTTTAATTTGTTATTTAACTCTTAATATAAAAAATATTATGCGCAATCACTCTGGCGTAGTGGTCAGCGCTTCTTGCCCTTATTCCGTAGACCCGGGTTCGTATACGGGTCCGGTAGGTCATGAATATACTCAGCTCTTCATTCGACCACCTTCTGCACAATAAGTAAAGCTTGATTGATTGGAAAGTCAACTGAAGGTCCATTGTCGAACTAGCCACTTGGCATGCACAATCAATATAGCTGGTGTAAGCACAATGGCTATTAGGTTTGGGCAAACTTTAATTAGTATGACATAATATAAAAAATGAATTAAAAAATCTCAAAGCATTTCCAATTCAAATGTAATAAAAGTTAAAAATCTATGTTATTAAAACCAACAATTAAATTTGTTACACTGAGTTTTAATATTACTAACCAAATTTAATTTTTTCATATCAATGTTGAAATCAAGGTCTCGCGCTAAATCAAACGATGAAATATTTTCATCCCACAATCTACGTTTCTAGCACAACGCCAGCATCGGGGTAAATGTCCAGATCAAAGAAATCGAGACGCATGCGTTGAAAAAACCCTACGATTTGGTGAAAAAACCGGCCGCTATTGCATCGCTTGGTGGTCGCCAAGTTTTTGTTTTTAATGTCGTAGTCTGGAAACCCCCTTACGAAAATAATTAAAATTGAAAATGCTTATTTTATTCTTTTTCTGTTGCCATTACCTTCAGAAACTAAATTCATTACTTGAAAAATAATTGACATGTTTCAAGTGACGTATTTTCCGCCAGTCTCCATTCCCAGATTTTATTGTGGGTTTATTTGATGATTTTTTCATTTTGGGTTTTATGTCTATTTTTTCGCGAAATAGGTTGCCGAACTCGCCAAATTAACTAAATCTCGCCAAATGGGCAAAATGATTTATTTTATAAATAGTTTATAAGCTGGTTGGTTGGTTGTTCGAAGCTCATTGTGTTAGAGCTGTATAATGAGTATTTGTAGCTATATCTATTTTCTCGCCAAATGAATTCCCAAAACGCGCCAAATGAGCTAAAAGGTTTTATATATTTGAGGGAATTGTGATGACATTTATGAGTGCATTTTATAGCGTATTTTTCATTTTGGAATTTTAAGGCAATGAAACGGGATTTTATACTTTATAACGAGTGGGAACAATAACATAAGTTTATGATCCTATAACAGGTTATATTGTACACATACTTGGATTGATTTGATAGGTTTTTTTTTGAATTCGTGCGAAGAACGGGTATAAATTTGCTAGTATAGAAGTAAATACTGTTGGTTGATAGACATATATTCAGGTTTGTGTGCTTGGTCATATTGCTTAAAAAAATCGACTATTTTCATTCCTGTGGAACTGTTGCCACTCAAGACGTGAAACAGTCATGTATACTCTATTCAAAGAGTAAAAATCCAAGGCTTTAGTGAAACATGACATAATTTCACGGAAGGCTAGAAATAGATAATGCGAAACGATTACCTACCAACCTATGAAATAATTAGGGATAGGAATAACAGTTTAGAATTTTTTTTCAAAAAGATAATTTTTCAATCAGAGTTCATTCGTAATAAGTCACAATATATGTTATTTTTATTTAAGATTGGAAGATGTATGTGCAAAGTCAAGTACTGGTCGATATCTTTTTTAAATCGAATTAGTTATGGAGTCATTAAATTTCAAAGTTTTGAGTTTTTTACAAAGCTAGGACCTCTGCCGTTCACACAGGGAAAAAACTAAAAGGCAAAAAAACTATTTTAAGCATGTGTAAAGATACATTTGGAAAACATGTGATAAGAATTTTTCAAATTTCAATTTATCAAAGGAAATAAACTATAAAAAAACAAAGTTCTATGACCCTTTAAAGTCTTTCTCCGATAATGTCGATGTTTGCAATAATTGCTTTAAAATCAAGCCCACTATTACTTTAAATTGTTTTTCCACTTACCAGAAAAAAACTGCTGACAGTGAGAAACTGTAAATCTTAAAAAAAAAACCGGCACAAGATTATTTTTTAAACTTGAGTATAGTAAGGTTTTTCGTAAATTGAACCGGGAATGTCGTAACAACGGAATTTTAATATATAAAAATAGCTGTCTTTCACTAAATATTTATTATCCCTTAGGATAATTTTAATGTGTGCCAAAAAAACAATTTACAACTTACAAGTGAATTAAGGTATGTTTAAATCCGATAAAATAGTTAAGAGTTTGATAATCGTTCCATAAATTAAAAAAAAACTGAAGTTACACTAACTACCCATTATTACCCTAACTTTGACTATCATAAAATAAAAAAAAAAGAAAATTGGAATCAAGATAGAATCTAAAACAAAGTTCTTCATATTTTATTTACAAACTATGTAAAAAAAAAGAAACTGTACATAGACTAAAATTCAAACTAGATAATTTATACATAAATAAATCTAAGGACACTTGTTAAATACACATATAAAAAAAGCTCTCACTAAAGTTCATATCACTTAAATACAAAAAATAGCTTGCTCATTAGTTAAGATACATCTTCCGATTCAGCTACTATCCTGTCTAAAATGCTCTGAATCCTTTGTTGTATATTTCTTCCTTTCCTACGCTGTAGCACTATGTCCGAAGTGTTCACCTGCGAGTTCTTATTCTGTTGACTTTCAGTTTTTAGTAAATCGACTGAAGCTTTAGATGCGGATGACTTTACCGCAGTATCGCCATTGGACGAATCGCAGCTCTTGGCTGAGGCACTTTTCGACAGTCTACACTCCGAGTTAGACTTGAGTTTCTCTAAAATGGTATTAAAGGGGAATTTGCTGACTCCATCTTGAGAAAAAGTTCCTTCCGGAAAGTTTTTAACGTCCGGAATGTTGTAGGTGTCCCCAAGGCACATGGACGATCTTCGTAAGGAATGATCGGGCTTCATCAGACTCTTCTTGACCGAGTGGAAGTTTGCTGGTGACCCGTCTCCTGGAATAGACGAGTTGTTCAGGCTGCTTCGGAATCTCTGTAAAGGCACCATTGGCGTGGAGGACTGGATAGGGCCATGGCGGTACTTGAAGGCGGAATTGCTGACAGGTACCCGGAGTTCACATGGATTTTCGTCAACTGTCACGTCCAAAAAGCTGCTGTTGTTCGAAAGCAGCTTCGATTTCACACAGTGTATACTGGCTTCAGGAAGGCTCGATCTCTTCGCTCTGGCATCACCAGAGGACGATAAGTTTTGCGATCCCCTTCTCTGCATACACTGGAGGTTCAAAGATTCTCCAAGTTGCAAATTAAGCTCGTGGTTTTCGTTGGTGACAGATTGAGCCACCCTCTCTAGCATGGCCAGTCTTGACCTCAAAGCGTGGTTCTCCATTTTCTGTTCCTCCAGGCAGATCCTGAGCTCCCTGTTTTCCATCATCAGCAACCTCGCCTCTTCCTTCAGAGTGTTTTCGACTTTGTCGTTCGCCGAACTGCTAAAAGACAGAGAGTGCTCGGCTTCTCGAAGTTTCGTTTGCAGTACGGCGTTGTCTACGAGATAGATAAGGGCCTGCCTTTGAAGTTCGACTACATTAGTTTCTTTGAGAATCGATGACACGATCGCACTGTCGACACCATTGACGGCTCTTTTCCTAACGCTCCTATCAAACACAGGTCTCGCTTCAAAAACACCATCTAAAGGACTATTTGGCTTTGACAGCGCATTTTCTTCCGAGCGCAGTGTTTGACTTTGAGTAGATACTACACGCAATTCGGTTCTTTGGTCCCCGTTTTGGAGAAGTTCTTTTTTAGAATGTTCTGAAAATGCATGTTTTGGTTCGGTGTATTCGCCCGCTGGTAAATCATTTGAATTCGCCGTTTTACGAGCCGTTGAAATATCTTTCGTATTAACCAATGATGTGACTTCTGCAACTGCAAGCTGATTTTGAAGAATAGCAGAGCGGTGACTGACTTCATCAAGCAGTTGTAACAATTCGTCATTGTTTTCACTAATTAAGTTAGAACAGTTTTTATTTAAGGACGGATGGATTTCATGGTGTTCCCTGCAGTCCGAATCTAACCCACTGTCTTGTTTGTCACTTTCTAAAGTAGAAGAATCTTTACTTTTTGCTAGATCGAAGTGTTTCTGAGATAAATTGGCTATAATTGGGTTTCTTCCATATTCACTGTACATGGGATCACAGTCTTTTGAAGAATAAGATCTGCTTTTGATTATAGATTGAGGAACTTCACTAGCACAAGGCACATCAATGTTTGAATTGGAATGAGAGTTTACTTTTGAAAAGATAGCTGGACTTCGAGATACACTCAAGGAATTTGTTGCTGCCAAAGGGTTCAAGCTATTATAACTTTTGGAATCACTCAGGTAATTTCGAAATTCAATTATAGCATCTATCACATCATCTTGAACATTTTCAACGCGTGAAAGACGTTTTTGCAATTCCTAAAAATACAAAAAAAAAATATATTAAGCAACCTATAAGTATTTTACAGCCAACTATAAGGCTACAGCTTGCTAGAATGTACAAGGCAAAATTAATAAATGGAAAAGTTTAAAACTTTCCATGCCCTACACTGTAAAAAAAATCTGTTAATTTCAGAAAAAAAGATTTATAGAAAAATACTGCTACTTTCTTAAAACAGCATATTTTTTCAAAGTTAAGTTATATATTCTGTTTAAAATAAAAACTGTTTTTGACCACCTTAAGGTAACTAGACTAAAAAAAACCGCGCCAATCATCTGAACTATTTGCTCAAACTATGTGCCGAAATAGCTCAGTTGGATTTCGGCAATTTGTTATTATTCAATAGTATATAGTATACCTGGCACAAAAGCTGGAATTTTTTTCTGTAAAAACTGTTTTTTACAGTGAATCCTTAAACCCAGAAACCACAACTATTTAAGAGGGGTTTTTCACAAGCCAGGCCATTAATAGCCTAACTATGGCAATAACCAGGGTTGCAACGTTTAGAACATTTAGTTAAGAAAAACGTTTTAAACAAGCTTTAAACATTGCAATTAAAAAAAAAAATTTAAATTAGTTGCTATAATATAAAAAACTTTAAATTATTTTAACTCATAGAAAAGCTAAAAAAAAAAGGTGGATTTAAGATTGAAGAAAAGTTCAAATTAATTCAAATATTTTTATTACATATTCGAAGCAGATAGAACAAAAAGCAAAATGGGATAATGCCCTGGAAAATGCAATGGCTATGTTCAATAAACTTTCTGTGCACGAATTTGAAAAAAAACTTAACAATCTGGTTAACATTACACTTGTCTGGATGGCTAAGTTTTAAAAACATAGGAAATAGAATAACGAAAGTTTTAAAGCAGTTGCATACTACTAACTGTTCGACTGCTGGTTTACAACGAATCTATTCGACATCTGGCTTGGTAAAAGCAAAATTATTAATAATAAGATAAATAATAAGGCTGCTATAAACTTGTAACTATTTTGAAGGTACCCCCCCCCCCCCCCCGACTAAAAACATCTTTCTAATCACTAATACATTTGTATACCATGAAAATATGTACATAGCAGAGTATATAGAATTAATTCACATTGAGTAGAGTATATAGAACAATTTATAATAAGCGTTTCAAACAAAAACAACTTTTTAAACGAGGTTTTTTTACAATCCTGTAACTATTTAACAGTGGGGCCGGAACCGGTATGGCAGTTGCCATACCAGCTTTTGTTGGGGCCGGAATTGGTATGGCAGGTATGGAAGCTGTAATACTAAACTTTTGCACAGATTATATGTTATGGTTATGCGGTTTTTTTTATTCCACAGAATCAAACCCAAAGGTGACCGTGTGAAAAAAAAAATCAAACAAAAACAATTAAACTTGCAAATATTTTTGTCACATATCCTACCCCACAACCATACCACACCGAGAAAGATAACACGTATATAGACTACATATTTTTTGTTTTAAATATTAACTTTTTATGTTAACTAACGTTTTCTATATAGATAAAAGAGTTCGTTTGCTTTCTGCATATTATATTTCCAAATAGCTGTTTACTTTCAGACATTTGAAAAATAACTAATTTCTTTAAATCACAACGTCTTTTTCTAATCGGTAACATTGAAATGTTTTTTTTTATATAAGTACAGGCAGGGTGTCCCAAAAGTCACTGTATTCTGGCTTTGAAAAATCACTGTGCGTATTCTATTAAGAATTTTTCAATTTTATAGAAAAAATACTTATTTGTTAAATAATATAATATGTTTAAAACATCTAGAGGAAGTGGGAGGAGGAGGTAGATTGAGGCATTTCTTGCCATACCTCTAAAAAAATAAGTTCCGGCGCCACTGCTATTTAATATCCCTAGACGAAAAGCCATACACGAGCAGGCCATGATGCTTATAAGCCTTGCATAATCTAGGATAAGTATAAATTTCAGAGTTCTTTTTTAATTTGCAGCAAATTTAGTTTTAATTACTAAAAATATGAGCACATTTAAACCTACCTGTATATGAATGACTGACTTGGAATGCTCCTTGATGAGGAAACAAATGGGCATGGAAACATTGCTGGAGTCCCTGAGGCTACTACTAAAACTGCAGTCATCCTCAGAAGCCTTGGCCTCAGCATATAGGTCCCTGGATGAGGCCGCCTGGTAACAAAACAAGGCTTTAAACAAACATAGAAAGCGCAGTATATACAGTATAAAGTTATTCAGAAAATATCTTCAACTTTGCGCAAGAAACATGAGAGTATTCACGAAGGAAACAACGTTGGCGTAAAATAGTTTATTTGTTACAAATTGTACATGTTTCAGCAAGTCTAAAGCTCACCTTCTTCAGAAATATACACAACGCAAATTAACAGTCTTTGCGTCGACTGTTAGTTTGTGTTGTGTATATTGCTGAAGAATATTGTTGTGTATATTGCTGTTTCCTTCGTGAATACTCTCATGTATAAAGTAAGTTTACGGTGCATATCTGACGTGGGCAGGTAAACTGCAGTAGACTAATAACTTGGACCATTGGTGCAAGCACTCAATCTATAAAAAGGTATACTGAAAGATTGATTATTTCAGAGCGAATATTGTCCAATTCATCGTTGTGGAAACTGCAGTTTACCTGCCCACGGCAGATATATTTACGATACAAGTTTCGAACTAATTAGTCCTGAGGAAGATTCTGAATGTCATCTTAATTACGGTTTGAATTTTATTATACAGTGAACGTGATATGCACCTGTGGTTGTTCGTCTTTTTATGTGATAGAAATTCAAGCTGACTCGAAACATAAACCAACAAGATGAAAATTAGCAGCTCGATTTAATAACATTTAAAGTTAGTTTAGAATATCAATTAATGCAAACCATATATCAATTAAACAAATAAACGTCCTTTCAATTTTACAACATCTCTTCGTCCATTTTTAGTTTCCAATACACACGACACGGTCACAGTTATTTTTGCTTCACTCTTTTCCAGACTTACAATGACGATCGCAGCGCCCTCTGGCGCCCCCAGATGAGTTGGACAAAGTCTGATCTCTACACCTTCCCTCCAGTTTGACAGGCTGAACCATGTTCCGATCTGTCAAACTAAAGTTCCGTTTTTGACGAAGTCCAGTCTATAAGTCTTTCCAAATAGTCCGAACCACTGAGTATAGGTGTGTGTAAGTGTCTGCGTCCCCCTACATTTCTCACATGCAAGAGCTGACAAGATACACACGAAACTTAACTAAATAATGTGTACACAATTTACTATTACTTAAAATATTCACATTTAAGATAACACAATTACTAAGACTTACATATAAGTGAATACAAATTTAGAAATACACAATACAATATAGCTAATATTCTAAGCTATTCAAATGATAATATTAATTCGAAATGAAAATAGAGTATACTCATTCTTTTAGCAACTACTACTTTCTTCATATAAGCGGGATAAAGCATCAGCTATGGTATTACTTTTCCCTGGTTTATGAGAAATTGTAACTTGGTAACGAGAGAGAGCCAAAGACCAGCGCTGCAATCGAGCATTCTTAGGAACCCCTTCAGTCAAGAACTTTAAAGGATTATGGTCAGTGTACAAGTTCACTTGAGCTCCGTATGTCCAAACTTCAAACTTTCCAAGAGCCCAAATAACCGCAAATGCCTCTCTCTCGATTGTGCTCCATTTCGACTGGGCAGGGGTAAGTTTCTGACTTGCGAATGTGATAGGTTGAGGTCTTCCACAGCTGTCACTCTGCATCAAGCAAGCTCCTATCCCAGTCAACGAAGCGTCAGTATGTAGTTCGAAGGGTTTGTCCATGTTAGGTGTAGATAACGATGTAACCCGACACAAATGTTCTTTCAAAGCAGAAAAAGCTTCTTCTGCCTCCCTTGACCACGGTATATCAGATGGTACCGCTTTCCTGGTCAGATCGGTGAGTGGTTTCGCAAGGTTTGCGTACTGCGGGACATACTCCCGGTAGTAGTTAAAAAGCCCCAGCGCAGATCGTAGAGCCTTCTTCGTCTTTGGTGACTTTAAATTTTGAATAATCGCAATCTTCTCTGGATCAGGACCATGTTCACCGGATCCTACGATATGTCCTAAGTATTTGACCTTGGATTTGGCAAATGCACACTTTCCCAAATTTGCGGAGAAATTTCCTTCTTGCAAGGTCTTCAGTATGGCTTCGATATGCGTTAGATGGTCAGTCCAATTATCCGAATAGATAATAATATCATCTAAGAAACTTTCAGCAAAACCACTGTGTGGGCGTAAGATCTGATTCATAATTCTTTGAAAGGTAGCAGGGCACCGGAAAGTCCAAAGGGCATAACCTTCCATTGGTATTGCCCCCTGGGAGAGACAAAACTGGTTAACTCTCTGCTACTTTCATCTAACGGGATCTCCCAGTAGCCTTTTAGGATGTCTAATGTAGTCAGGTACTGGGCCGCACCGGCTTTGAAGCGAAGTTGTTCTGAGTTCTGCATAGGGAAGGGTGACACTTGACTTTCGGCATTTAGACCCCGGTAGTCGCAGCACAAACGTATCGTTCCGTCCTTCTTTGCTACACATACAATGGGGAAGCAATTTCCGCCGTCGACGGTTCAATCAAGTCTTGTTCCAAAAGTTCTGTCACTTGTCTTTCCACTTTCGGTTTCAGTGATTCTGGAACTTTGTACAAATGGGGTTGTGTCCTTTGTACTCCCGGCCTCAACTTTATATGATGAACTCCCACTCGCGAACGCTTCAATTTCCCGTCAAACACCGTCTGGTATTTCTTAATAACCTCGAAAAGTTCCGACTTTTTACTCGGTGACAAATTGTTCCAATTATCAGCTTCAAGTAACTGATTTAGACCGTTTCCTTCAGTTCGAGATTCCAATGGAGCATGTTGAATTTCTCCAAATTCTTGGTCAGCTTCGTAAATGATACCTATTGTCCTTATAGGCTGAATATATTTCCGAAGTTTATTTTGATGTAGGTGACGAATACTTCCATCTGGTAGTTTTACTGTAAACGAATGTGGCGATTTTCTTTCTATTATTTCTCCTGGTCCCTTCCACCTGGAACATAAACGATTGGTGGAATCTGGAATTAAGACAACCACTTCATCACCAACCTCATATTCAATGTCTCTTGACCTTAAATTATGATGGCTCACATACTTTTCTTGTTGAACCTTAGTGACACCTTCAGCATATGTTGCAGCATCTGTCAGACGATTGCGTAATTCCTGCAAGTAATCGGTCACTGATTCGCCAGTCCCCTGTGGTAGTACAACTTCTTCTTCCCAACTGGATTTAAGAATCGCTAAGGGACCCACTGGCGGTCGTCCATGAACTAATAGGAAAGGAGGGACACCCGTAGTGGCATTCGGTACTTCTCGATACGCCCACAATAGAAATGGGAGTTGCTTGTCCCATCCTCTACCTTGAGAACTAATGGCATGATGCAGCATGGATTTCATAGTGCCTATCCATCTTTCTACCAGTCCGTTTGCCTGAGGATAGCCAGGGGTTGAAAACCTTGGAGCACAACCCAATCGTTTCAAAAACTCTTGAGTTAGGTTTGCAGCAAAATTAGTTCCATTGTCCATGGCAATTATTCTTGGAATCCCTGTCCTCATGAAGACTTCCATAAAAGCATCGCACGTTGCTCTAGCAGTTAAGGATTTGATGGGAATTGCTTCTGGCCAGCGACTGTGTTGGTCTACCACACACAACAGGTACTGATGACCCCGAGATGATTTGGGATCTATCGGACCCAAAATATCTGCATTAACTACCTGAAATGGCAATTCTGGCCTTCCAACAGCTTCGATTGGTGCTCGATCTCTCACTCTAGATTTTCGTCTCAACTGGCAGTGGTGACAAGACTCGCAGAATTTCTTGACATCCTTCAACAGCCCATCCCACCAAAAAGACATAGCAATTCTATCTCTCGTTTTCTTTGCAGCCAGATGTCCACCTGTCGGAGTCTCATGGGCTAGCTTCAAAATGTCTGTCCTGCGGCATTCCGGTACAACCAGTTGTACATATTTCTGCCCTCCTACTTCCCCGGTGTGGTATAATAATTCGGACTCCATCCAATAATTATTCTTTTTCTGTCTAGCCTCTGCAAAACAGTTTTGTAACGTCGGGCATGATAATTGGTCTTTTCTGAGCTTCTGAACTTGTGATACTGGAGAAATCGATTTTTCGGTTCTTTCTTCAGGTATATCTTCGGGCAAGATATTTATTTCCACTTGCGTAGTCCCAATTTCTTCTTCAGAAGACTGATTTTCAGAGCTCCTTCCCTCCTGATTACATCTCGTCCGTTCCACAGCTCCATCTGCAGACCCGATTTCCCGTTCTTCCCCTAAATACTTCGCCTTTTGCTCTTTCAGCAATTTATAGACCTTTGGGGTAACTAAGGCTTCTTCATGCAATCCATCTACTACAGCCACTTCCACCCGGACAAAAGGATTTATGTCTTCCTTTCCTGTCCATAGACTGAGCGGAATTGTCGTAAGCTGGGCTTCCACTGGAGCTCCTATTGCAGGTCTTAGCATTATTTTTCCACTGGATTCTAGCCACTCTTCAGGGATTATCGACTTCCGCAGCACTGTAATCTCAGCACCACTATCGACGATTCCACTACGCCTGTGGTCCCCGACTCCTAAATCAATTCTTAGAAGTTCTCCATCGGCTTCTTCCACTGTACTTTCCCAATCAAAGCTCGCACGGTTCAATTGAATGCTAACTTCATTTAGACCCTTCTTCTCTGACTCATCAGTTTCAGTCTTGGAAATCTGGGCTACTGTAGTGGCACCCTTCGGGCAAAATCTCTTAATATGCCCCTCTTCTTGACACCCGAAACACTTTAATGGCTTCTTAGGAAGCGCACCATTATTTTGTTGATCCCCATTTCTGCTGCCTTTCAACGGTTTTTTCTCTTCCTCGTTATTCCTCCCCTGGAAGGGTTTTCCTTCATTGTAGTTCTTGCTTGGAAAAGTCCTATTCTGAAAAGGCACCTTTTTCTTCTCGAAGTAATCTTGTTTTGAATCTTGAGGATAATCGTTAAATCTATTATTGTGGTTTTGATGAAATGAGCCATTAGAATTCTTAGGAACAGATGCCAGGAAATTATCAATGGCCCCCACTAGATCTGATACTGGTAACCATTTATCGGTTTCTTGCAACACTACGTGGGATCTGACGTGCGTAGGTAAAGTATCTTTGATCTTGTCTGCTACAATTAACTCTTTCAATCGTTCAAAGTCTGTTACTTCCCTGGATTTTAGGTACAGTTCAAGGGCAGTTTCTACGCGGGACGCGTACTGTGAATAAGTCTCCCTTGGCAATTTGTTGCAGAGATCAAAATTTCTTTTGTATTGGATAGGGGTAATCCTCTGCTCCTTCAGAACAAATTTCTTTATCATCTCATAGTTGTCAATATCTTCATCAGATAGCATCGTGTTTAAACCCTTGGCGTAACCCCTCAAACTATTCAATATAATTTTACCCTTATATTGTTCAGGCACCTCAAACAACTTGAACATCCTCTCTGCGTGATGAAAAAAAAACGGCCACTCCTCAGCCCTCTCCGGTGGATCATGGATAACTCCCTTCAACGCTGACAAATACCCAAGGAAGGAATTTCCTGATCTATCCCTTCCAACCCCCGGACTGATGATACCTGGGTCCTCCACCCTTCCATTTTCCGCACTTCTCACTTCCAACTCACGCATTTTTAATTCATGCTCACGTTCTCGCTGTTTTTCTTCCCGTTCATGTTCCTCTTTAACCCTCTCTCGCTCGCGTTCATCCCTGACCCTCTCTCGCTCGCGTTCATCCCTGACCCTCTCTCTCTCCACACGCTCCGATAGGACACTATTAACCCACTCCTTAACAAAACTTTCATCATAATTTGGCGATTGAGTTATAGTATTCTTTAAATTAAAAAGCTTTGCATCTACCGGAACTTGCTCACCTAACTCAACAACCAAATTTATCAATTCCTCTTTTCTTAATTTCCCAAGAAATGAAGACATTTTAAATTTTTCTAGGATTACTAAATTAAATCAATTTATAGCAAATATCAAAATAATATAGTATGAAATTATCAAAAATTTCACTTCTTTCCATAAATATCACAATCGTTAGAAATTATTCATTTCTAAATTAACTAAAAATATAATACTTTTTTTTCCAAACAATAATTTTTTTTTTATTTCCCACAGAAATAAAGCTTATAGAAAAAAAAAACACCCTAGAAATTATTATTTCCACTGTATTTCAACATACAATAATAAGATCATGTGTCTAACGATTATTTCTACTGTATTTCAAAATACCATAATAATATCATGCATCTAGAAATTATTATATCTACTGTATTTCAACATAAAATAATAATAAGATCATGCATAATAACAACTTATTTTTAGTTAAAATAAACAAACCACCAACCTTTACTCCGGTATTCGTGTTCCGAATACGTAATCCACAGTCGGCCAAATATACCTTCCAGCGATTTGTAGTGAAGAATATTATTATAATTCTATTCGCCCAATTCTTACCACAAGAAAAATTAATAGCGAATTACCAAGAATTATATCACCATAATATTACCCCGGTTCACCACATCACAAGTATATGTTTCCGAACTGTACTATACATACATAAGAGCATTCAAAATATCTTAAATTATAACCTATGCATATTAAATAAACAATCTAAAATACATGGTATTATTTTACCAATTAAAAAAAAAATAAACAGGTATACATACACAATATTAATTTAACTTTTTTTTTCAAACCAGCAAATAACTAAATAAGTATGTTCCCCCCTGTTTATGTTACAAAAATCAAGTGGTTCATTTATTATTTACTAAATATCTTCTTCGGCTTACCACTACCGCTGATCATCAGAACGAATACCTCGTAGCATCGTGGAATGCGCCATTTTCAGTATGACGCCACCTTGCTCTGGAACAAACCGAAACACTTGCACGTTAAAACACTACTTATTCGTAAACACTTCAGCCGGCGGCAATAATACGAATTTCACTATCCCTTCACAGCCGATTCTTCCTCGTCCGTTTTATTTTAAATTTCATCAGCCAATTTCTGTTCAGAACACATAATTATGCTGTCGTACTGCGCCACTGTGGTTGTTCGTCTTTTTATGTGATAGAAATTCAAGCTGACTCGAAACATAAACCAACAAGATGAAAATTAGTAGCTCGATTTAATAACATTTAAAGTTAGTTTAGAATATCAATTAATGCAAACCATATATCAATTAAACAAATAAACGTCCTTTCAATTTTACAACATCTCTTCGTCCATTTTTAGTTTCCAATACACACGACACGGTCACAGTTATTTTTGCTTCACTCTTTTCCAGACTTACAATGACGATCACAGCGCCCTCTGGCGCCCCCAGATGAGTTGGACAAAGTCTGATCTCTACAGCACCCAATTCAGACAATATAATTAAAACAACCAAGTTACACTACAGACACCATATCCCTCCCTTTTAAGTTAATTGTTATGTGAATTAATACTTTTACAGAAATTTACTAAGTTACCAGTTGCTAACAAGTGCATATCCTATATCCTAACATACTATTGAACTTGCTATTATTGAATCATTAACCACTTACTCAATTTAAAAAGTATGCCGCTGTTTATAGGTCCCGCAAAACTAAGAGTAGTAAAACCAATTTACTAAACTTTGCCAAAGTTCTAACTATAATAGTGAATCTCTGGTTCACTGCCTACGCATAAAAATTAAAATGATATATAATTTTTTTTTCACTTTGGTACGCGAAGTGTAGCAAATCAATTTTAATGGGATACATCTTTAGGATGTATTTGACCTGTTTAATCTTGATTGTACTACGCTAGTATCGAACTTCATTTTCTTAAAGTGGAATATAAACTTAAATTTAGTAGCAACAACAAATGCTACAAAAACTTTTTTAAAAAACCTTACTTTCCCCTGTATTCAAAATTCATTGAAATTCTGAAAAAAAAAGTACATTTGTAACTGTAACTATCAACTAGAGCCGTTTCCAGACAAGATTTACACGTTAGAAAAAAATTTTAGTTGTAGTTTAAACTTTTAAGAGCCAAAGGTAGCTATTTTCATAACTTCTCTTTCGCAAATTTAAATGATAATCCTTATCGTTTGCTAAAATTATTTGCAGTTCAAAGTGTAATTATGTAAAATTGCTTGAGTCAAATCCTAGTATCCGTTCCAACGACATTTGGGCGTTTTTAAAATATAACCAACGCCTAAATAAAGCGAGCTTCTTATTCTTAAACAAATATCCACATCACAATTTGTAAAAAAAAACCCGATACTTTTGAAATATTTAGTAATAAAAAGTCATACTCTAAATTGCATTAATAAACGAAGAAAAGTAAATTTAAGCTAACTAGCTTTATAGGCAAAAATATGGAACGCTGTGTTGCGCACTTTCTTAGTAAACAAATAATGGCAAACAAAATAAGATTTTCAGTGAGTTTTAAAATAACAAAAATTAGGTTATTTTAGTTCGTTTAGGACTTCTTGTTTTTAATTCTTTCACAATAAAAGGAAAGTAGGCTAAAAAAAATACATAAACTATATAAATATAAAAATTAAGTCATGAACCCAATGTATAAAATAATTCTACCATCCTTGTAGATAAAACTGTGCTCAACACATACAAAAATTCACTGAATATAGACTAAAATATACTAATTTTCTTTAATTATTTTCTCACTATAATCACACAAATGCCATAAAAATAATTCCTCCACTATTGTGCATTAAGAAACTTAAATTTAAATGCTATCACTCTGATAAAGAGAAGCGATATATAGTAAGCATTTTAGGTTGAAATGTCCCATTAAATATTTTTTTTACAATTTCCATATCCTACTATATAAAGTTACTACTGATCACGTTTAAAAATAAATTACACTCAATTCCTAAACCTTTAGGTTCATGCATTCATCGGTAAATAGCATGTCACGGCTCTTAGGGACACAATTCCCCGTTTCATCCCCAATGAAATAATTTGAAACGGAGATCCGCCTTTTTCCACAGGTTGCGCGATAGCTCATAATACTATGTGTGTAAACAGAATTCCAACCGATATTCTGGGGAATGGAACAGCACATATAGAAGGCGATCCGCTCTGTTTCACTTCAGTTCCCGCGTCCCTCAGATATGTGTGTCAAAAAATGTGCAGTCAGAGGAGGATGCCGTTTCCAGCCGCTTATTGAAACTACTTGAAACAATCCGCGGAACAGGGGAACGGCCCCCATGTATTATACACCCTTGCTCTACACTACATCGAAGGGACAGAGGTATTGGAAGATTGATAGCAATTATACAGCACTGAAGCAATTATATAGCACTGAAGATTGTTTGGCTGAATATCGACTCCGTCTGAAACTTAAAAAATTCCGATTTACGTTCAATTGATGAATGGTATGTACTTATTGGGTTGGGTTGAATTATTACTAGAGCTACACGAGGTCTATTGGCGACTTTAGAGGCACAGTCAAGTGACGAGTAGACACCTACGCAACTTTTTAAACCTTTAAATACTGACAGTACTTAAAAGTACTACTTAAAAAGCCGCAATTTCACTTTTCTTCATTGTTCAGTTTGGAGAAAACGGAGAGAGATGGAACTGTTTGATTGACATGGTTCGTTTTAGTACATTCAAGTCTATAAAGTAAATTCTTCTTAATACTTTGACTTTAGTTATCCTGCGCTAACTCGTGGTGCAGTGACGGTACGTATAAATACCACTTAAAAAGCCGGGTTTTTTTTACTTTTCATTGTTCGTGTGAGGGAAAATAGATAGTAAGTGGGCTTTTATTAATGCATAGTATGCGGTTTCAACACATTAAATTAAAGACTAAAAAGGTAACAAATATTTATTCAACACAATATCATTGTTAGAAAGTGTAATTTAGTCATTATAAATAGAAAGGAGGGGGGGGGGGGGGAGAGAAAAATTCGTGACCCAAAGTGCATTACGAACATGGGACCTTTCGCTTGCAAGGAAAGCGCCTCACCGACTAGGCTCCCCAGCATCTACATCGAAGTAACAAAGGTATTGGACGTTCGTAATTGATGCACCGTTACACTGAAGATTATTTAGCTGGAAATTGACTGCGTCTCAAACTTAAAATGATTTGCTGTTTTTTTTTTAATAATTGAAGTACAGTAGAACTCTTAATATCCGAAGTAATTGGGACCTAACCACATTAGGATAATCAGGAATTCGGACAATTGGAGTTACTCGAAAAAAAACCCGGTATAATTCAATCAGTCGGTCTAAAAAAAAAATACTCGGCCTGACATCCAACAAAGACAAACAGAAACAGATGGCATTGTGGAATATTTTTTTCTGAAATTCCGATAATCAGCAAAGCTTCGGATAATTGGATTTCGAATATTTATTTTTGAGGTTTTCAATAACTTCGTGTTTCGATGTGGTGAATTAAACGCATAACACTGGCCTGTAGCATATGTACAGGCATACGGATCTAGGCTTTATAAAAACTTCCACTTCTTACCTTAAAACATAGTGTAGAAGCTAAAACTCTCCCAGTAAAAATTTAGCGATTGACTTTAGTATTTACACATTATCTTTCTTATCTTAGTTAAAACGAAGAAAAATAAAAAGTGAAAGTTTTATGATAAAAATAATACTATTTATTTCATCAACTTCCTCATTAGGGTATGTATCAACTTCCTTTTCATTCGTCTGACATTTTCGCCTTCTTCACCTGACATTTTAATTGTATATTTAAGATTTATTTTGGAACTTAACGCATAGATTTCGAAAGTGTTTTGTACAGTATTTTTTTCTTTAAAGTATACTTCCATAGAAACAGTTACTCCAGATAAATTTCAATATTCAAAACAAACTTCTATTTGTGTAAAAAAAGAGGTAGTTAATG
Organism: Oedothorax gibbosus; assembly: GCA_019343175.1. Taxonomy (NCBI): domain Eukaryota; kingdom Metazoa; phylum Arthropoda; class Arachnida; order Araneae; family Linyphiidae; genus Oedothorax; species Oedothorax gibbosus. The sequence goes on from CM033270.1 coordinate 31,909,866, forward strand.
AAGCACCAATGACTGTTAGTACACAAATAACAGCTGTTATAGAAATCTATCTTATTGATTATATCTTCTTAAAGTATTCGAAATCGAATATAGCCAAGGCGAATTTCCTGGTTACGAACTCAGAAAAAAAAATTGTGTGTGCGTTCGAGCAAATTAGTCAATTTTAAAACTTAATCATATTCTGACAAATTTGTAGTTATCTAATGAAAGTATACGGTTAGTACTCACCCCCAAGACAAGCTAAAATAAAGTTTTTGAATTTGACAAAAAAGAAAATCCTAACTTTTAAAGCATGAAGGAGGGATATTGTGGAGGTGTATATATTGACACTGACAAACTAAATTCGATTTTTGGCGATTGCAATATTATTGCGTCAGAGGATGTTGTTTTTAGATATGAACGCCCTATTCTATAGAATAGGCGTCTCAACAATAGAGGGTAGTTATCATTTGGACGCCCACAATTTCAGGTAAACAGACAGACTTCACTCTCAACTTTTGCCACGACACAATCGACGGTGAACAGTTTTTCCACGACTGAGTATTTTAGATTTTATTGAAAAAAAATTAAGTACGATTTTCCCCACATATTTTTATTTTTAAACAAAAATTGACTTTTGAAAATCTACGACGAAGTATTGCAGCTACCGAACCTTAATTTTGATATATTTACATTTAACAGATACGTAAACTCTGGACGTGTATTAGTTTTACAAACCAATTTTATCATCTGCATTACGTATGTTCTATTTCCTATGTTGTTAAAGGACAAAAAAAAATATCCGATACTTTTCAAGCTGAAGACGGAAACATAACTGTCAGCTTAAAAAACTGCATACTTCTTTATCCTACAAACAAAAGGCCACAAAAGCAGCAGAAACTTTTGCACACAAAGGGAATAGTCTCCAAAATGTTACCGCAAATACACTTAAAATAGACAATAACATCATTGTTACAATACATTCCCGAAGAAAAATCGTAAAAACAGGAAACAGACTTTTAACTAAAAAATTGCCAGCATACGACCAAAAGAGTTGGTTGCATCAACAGTTATGGGGTCAAAACGACGGAAAGCAAGAACTTTACGACATTTGCGAACAATTGCGTGCGCTCATTCCTGGCGCTGTTTACATGAGACTTGCCCCTTAGCATCATTGCATTCATATTTCCATTCTTTGGCTTCAGTGATTAAAAAAAATAAAGGTGATCAACCTACCATTTTACACATAAACGTTCGTCCTTCCCACGCAGCCATGCAAGTAAAAGAAAGCGCGATCGGAATTTACACGCGTTTTTGCTACTTTCTCAAGGATTAAAAATAAATAGTATGAATAAAATAAAGTTTGTTTGTTTACAGAATGAATATTATCATATACCAAAGTAGAGAGGCGAAGAGAAAAAGTCACAAAAATTAGTCTATTTTTTTAATGAAATTAACAGAAAAGCTCGTTAAACATCTCTCACCCCCAATATACTATAATTACTACAGCTTTTACTTTTAGTTAAACTTTTTCCGGAGTCATCCCTTGAAGTTTGAACCCGTATTTCGTCTGCTTTCAACCTGTTTTCTCGGTTTCGCGTTTTTTCAATTCTTGTGTTTAAAAAAATCCCTAAAGGCTTTTTTGCTAATTAAGTTAGAATTTTGAAATTTTTAGCCTGAGTTATTATATAAATAGTGCACAAAATTGTGCATGGAATAAGGTTAAACTATTTATAGATTTTTCTCAAAAATGTTGAATTCAACAATTTGAATTTTTGTTCATTTTTCGAGATTTTCAGTATTAAATACATGTTACTTTTTTACTGTAGCTCACACTTTAAAATCCATGCACAGTTCTCGAACAAATAGTTCTAAAAACAAATTATAAAAGTTTGGTGGAGTTATTCTTAAAATTGAAAGAGGAGTAGCGTTTTTAAAAAGTTTAAAATTTGAACTTTTAAAAAAAATGATTTTTTTTTGCTGGGAAATGTTTAGTTATAGTAAACATTACATAAAAACACTATAATATACAAGTTTACGTTATTATTGCTAAAAATAATATTTTGAGTACCGTATTCCCTTAATAAAAGGAATTAAGAACCTTTTACTGTTACCAACAGTTGATGGTACACTCGAGGCATTAACAATAAAGTTATTACCTTTGAATTATTATTTTATTTTAGGTAATAAAATGTATAACTATCATTATATTCCAAATTTTATGCAGCGTATAAAGGATTACCATGTTCGACATTTGTCAGTCAAATTCTAAACTTCTCTTAAGTGATTTTAACGTTTTGATACTGAAAGCGCGGATATTAAGAAACCCACACCAGATCAATCATTCAATTGTTGCACAACATTACAAGAGGGATAAAAATAATAGTATGTCTCAAAGAACCACGAGAGCTCTTTTTGACGGGCTGGCGAGCAGGGGCCGAGAGCCCCTAGTTTTATAAAACTTAAAACCAAATGAATTTTTTAAAAATTATTTGGATCATTATGCTTACGAAATCTGAACATATGTATGAATCGCATCATAGTCAACTGTTTTAATCGTCTTATTTCACTTGTGTTAAATTTTTATTTTATTTTTTATAACTTGATTTCTGCTAATCCCATAAATTGGAAGCCGATCCATAAAAAGCATTTTTTTAGGAATTCATTAAACACAATAAAAAACGAAATTTTGACCACAATACAATGAAAACAAAAACAATGCATAACTCTGGTTTAACTTTATATTTAAAAAAAAATGTTTTTCGTCAACATCCACTTGACATGTGACAGAGGAATAGTAATTTCTGATAAAAAAAATACTTAAATAAAATAATAATAAAAAAACCGAAAATTTGAGGTCATTCACTTTTCTCAATGACAATGATAAACGATTTCAATTTGATTCAAAAACAGAAATCTCAGTGCTAACTTCCGAAGCAAACCTTCTACACCAAGAGACAACCTTCCCGGCTGTTGACATAGGTGACTAATCGTTTAAGTAACTGCATAGAACCTTCTGGGATTATTTAGAGTTACCGAGCTTCAAGACAATCTTCACCACAAAAACAAATGAGACGATTAGAAGACGAGGTAAGTGATAGACTTGAATTTTTTGAGCGATCGAGCGTTTCACATCAACGGAGGAAATATGCAGCAAGGAACAACTTTTCCTAGAAACATTATCTCCGCGCCACTGATTGCGATTTCACAAAATGAACTATCCTTGTTACAAGCGTTCTTTTCAGATAAGATCAATATCAAATGATGCATTTACCTATCAATGAAGAGTCTCCCATATCGTGTAAGAAACGCTGAGAATTTGATATCATTAGGAACAATCTCGTGGCAAATTGACCACATTTTGGAGTTGAAGTGTCATTACCTCTCTAATACAATTTATCCCCGCAGACTCAAAATAAGTTAGCTAAATTGAGGCCTTTAGGAAGTATGGACAGTTTTATACACTTTGGGTGAATTGAAAAAAAATATATAAAGAAATAAGTGCTCACTTTTCTAAAGCTATTATTAGCAAGTTTGTTTCTTCTAAAGCTAAACTTGCAATCTTAGTTGAAACTACAGTTCTCCAAGGAGTCATTTTTGCACTCGCTATTTAATTGCAAAGATTTAGGACTTAAAGTGTTGAAATACAAGTGGATTTTATTCACCCTGTAACAAACGTAGCGGACTAAACAATGAACTAAGCAATTAAAAATTTTATACAAAAATCCAAAAGGACGGAGGACCGAGAGATCCTTCATATTATGTCATTTTCACCGGTATATTTTGCAACAGACAAAAATTAATAAATTATATTCCACTTGAAAATTAATAGTTTTACAACTGAACACTTTAAGCATTGTACGGAAAATAATATGCCACTCGAACAATTCCTAAATTAAAATACTGCCTTTGCCACACAACCAATTAGCCAAAGTTCAAACTAATTTCTTTTATTGTTGGTAAATTACAACTTTACTTAATAGAACTTTCAACATTACTTCATGGACACAACGAAATCTCTTCAAACATGTGAAAGAATTATTTTCTACAACTGAATTTATACTTTTAAAAACAATGGATGACTCAGAAGGTCATGCCATTTCAAAGCATAAGGTGGCAATAACAGTAACGGTCTACCGAGAAAGTGATATCTTTCTTAATGAGACGGCATTGCGTATTTAAAAATATACGACGCAAATTCTACAAAAGCAAATTTTACTATATATCTAAACATTGAAGAATGAGGAAATAACTTATGGTGACTGAAAATTGTTCAGCGGAAATTCCAAGTTTGGAATTAACTTTATGAGAAATCCTCATTCAACGACAGGCATTTTAAAATATAATTTGTTGAAAATTGTAAGCTTTTGCGACAAGTTTCGCATCTATCCAACTGACTGATGGGTAATACAAATTTTCGCATAAAATAATTTAAAATAAAAAATAAAATAAAGAATAAAATTAAATTAATATAGTCTTTTAATATACAATATGTAACTCATCTCATAGGTATCAATTGTTCAGAGAATGCATTTTACAAAAGAAATCCATACTTTCCTATAAAAACACTGAATATGCAACAGTATATAGGCTATTAAAGTATTCAGTTTCAAGGCATGAGGGGAGAAAGTAATACCACATTTCAAAGAAGATACGGAACGAACAAAAGCCGATGAGTAGAAGCGAACAATAGCTGCATAACTCAGAAAAAAAAGACGGGAAAAAGCAATCAGTCAATCAAGGCATATATGGGTTAATACCCGCTCTCATGGGAAGGCAGAAAACATCAAAAGGGCTGACTCACATGGGTAAAAGCTCGAATTACACAATTTTACTTTAAATTTGATTAAACTATAAGTTCTAAAAAAACTAAAATAACCCACTTTCCTTCTGCTTTAATACTTATTGAAATTCTTTTAGAAAAAACCCCAGTAGGTTTGAAACTGTCACCTAAATTGGCGTCCACACAAGGATTATGCACTTTAGAAAATATCGGCCAAACACAGTATTTACTAGTGATTTTTACAAATCAATTATTATTCTTTATCATTTGCTAAATTTATTTGCAATTTGAAGAATAATTATGTAAGATTTAATTTTTATTGATTTTATCTCGAGATATAGAAAACACTTGACAAGCAGAGTTAGGAAAAAAAAGTTTTTTTTAGAAGAGAAAAAAAAGTGTTTTTTTGGGGGGCTTAAAACTTTTTTTTCGATTCAAACCACATTTTTCGCCGAATAAAATATTTATTTTTTATAATGTTTTTTTTTATTCAACACACCAAAATCAATATGCAAGTGGAAGTCTATGGGGTTAGTTTGGTAATTATCACCAATATAATTTTTTTTTAATTCAAAAAGTTTAAAAAAAAGAATATCAAAACTATTATGTTGAATGATTTGTGCATATTTTGTAAAGGAACCTTAGTTGTAAAATAGCAAAAAACTACAATAAAGTATGACTTGAGCATAGTGTTGGTAGTTCTGCTGAATTTGAGTTTAGTAATTTCAAGCATCACAATAACATGTTAAGTTTAATGAAAACAAAAAAAAATAGAATTCAAATAATTAAATTTAAAAAACCCGTTATTTTTTTTCTGGAAAAAACCCATTTGGTTTATGGTTTGAACCGACGAACTCTCGCGACAAGAAAGAAAAGAAATCGGGAAATAATATACACTGCTCAAAAGAATTAGGGGATCACTTTGCGTACATATGTTTACCCTTTTAGTTCCAACTTCTTATTTTTTATTATAGAAATCTAAAATTTGTGAAATAGATTCATTATGCATGCAGAATGAAATATACTAAAAAACGGGGGAAATACTCAATTTTTTTAATTAAAATTTAAGGAGGGAAATATTGGAATCATAACTTATAAATAAATTATTACAATATTTTTTTTTCAAAACTTTATTTGTAAAAAAAAAGGTAAAATCAATTTTTAAACATCTAAGAATGCAAACGTGAAGAATTTAGGGGCCAGGGGCCATTTATTTCATAAAATTTTTGGGAGTGAATTTTATTTTACCATGTTTTTCCTATTTTCATTTAATTAAACAAAAATTATTTGATTCTCTATCTATAACGATAAATAAGTACGAGCTCAACTTAGTGAGAAAAAAATCGGAAGCTGATGATACCAAATGGAATCTTTGGGTGTGAAAGGGTTTAAACCATGCGTCCCCTAATTGTTTTGAGCAGTGTACTTCTAACTGTTTGAAAACCTGAGAAATTGTTTGCTCTGAATAATGGATGTCTTTCCCTTTAGAATTAAAAAATATCAAATTACCTACTGGTTTTCATTCACTTTTTTTTAAAGAGTAGATTACATTCTATTGTTAACGAATAAACGTCATCGATCAAGTTTTCTGATATTTTATTTTAAATAAAAAGACAACTTCTCGTTCGCTGAGATTAAACTTTAAAGACTTTTGAAATGCCGTTTTAGATTTTCTACTGCAAATAAATCAGGCCTAATTTTTTAAAAAAATTTAGTTATGGACTGATTTAAAAGGTGAATGAACCCATCTTTAGTCACCGCAAAAGTGTGGATCACGTTCCTAAAACGGGTTTAAAAAATGTAGCCAATTTCTTAAAGTCAAAATTGTATCGAGTTGATAAAGATACAACATTTTAAGCTATTCATTTTCAGTCGGGTGTGTTTGAAATGCGACTATAGATACCGGAATTTATGGTCGTAAAAAAACTATCAGTTATCAAAACAGATTTCTTATTAATTTTGAAAATAACGCATTTCTTAAAATACCTACTGAAAGTTCTTGTACTATTAAAAAACTATAGTTAAATCTTAGAAATAAAAGATTATTTATCAAATGAAACTACGATTTTAAATTCTAGAAATGCTAATATTTTATTTGTCACACAAAATGTCTCTAAATAGTGTTAGAGGAACTTAATATCTAAATGGGTAAGCAAAAAAGATCACATAAAAATTACACAGGAAAGTATATTCTCCTTTTAAATTAAATGCAAAATAGTCATATACTAATTGCATTTAAATACTAAAAGAGGTCAGAATTAACTTTTTCTAGATAAGTTTTGAGTTTATTAGGTAAAGTGCTATTTGAGCACGAAAATTTTATGGCAAGTTTATTCAAGGATCCACACTTTTTCGAGAGTCGCATTTCGATTATAACTTACAAATAATTGTCTCATGGAAAAAAAAATTTAAGAAAAATAACCAATCACTAGTAACGAGATGTCCCGTGGCGTGGAGCCGCTTCACTATGGGGATTTGGGGAACATTCGCAGTTACTAGGTAATGAAACATCCATTGAAGTAACAAAATGTGGTAATAACAGGAAATTGTTCGTCCTGATGGGGGTGTGAATTGGGAAGGAAAATGCAATTGTAATAAACGACAAAACTTCCAGTATTCAATAGAACCCACAAATGCGTCATATGCGGGAGAAGAGTAGAAAACAATGGGGCTTTTCATGATTCCCTATTTTACTCAAGGTTATTCTGGCATTAAAACGTTGCATTGGTCGAGGATGTGGGATGGATGCAGCATGAGCGAAAAAAAAATGACTTGTTCTAAAATTGGATTTAGTTTTGTCAGTTTAGTATTTTGGAGGTTCATTATTTGGATAGACTGTAAGATCAGGCTCGCGAGTCGCACTAGAGCTAATAAAGTAGGTAGGTAGGTTTGAATTATCGTCGCACTAGAGCTACACGAGGGCTATTGGCGACGGGCGTCGTAATTTAGAACCACAGTCAAGTGACGAGCCGACACCTGAATAGGCACCCAACGCAACCGTTAAGGGCGACATCGTACGCAGCGTTGGGACTTTGGAGTATATTTAACGTGCACTCCTCTACACGGGTATTATTCGTCGGACATTTTTGGCTGCACGGGCCGTTTATAGGTCGGCAGTATTTTGGCGATGCCCGACGAACCTGGGACCTTCCGCATGCAAGGCGAACGCCTAACCGACTGGGCTACCCAGCCCTGCTAATAAAGTAGATCTAAACCTGAGCTACAGTTTACGTAGTCTCAGATTTAAGTTTAGTTTAGTTTGAATTATCGTCGCACTAGCTGAGATTTAAGACTTCTTATACAAGCTTTTGCTTCAACCTCAGTGGTCAGTAAAAAAAATATTAAAATTACAGCGCATTTTGCTGTTACTTTTGCATCAGTGTAAAGCTTATGTAAGTGCAGTTGTAGCGCTTATTTTATAGCAAATTGATGTTTTCATGAAGTACAGTCACATGAACAACTTACTGCAATAGCGTTAAAACAAAGATGGATGCAGGGCAGTTCTACCATAATTTTTAATTTCAGGTATAAGAAACTAGTGAAATTTATTTTTTCAAAGTCACTTCAAATGTGTGTAAAAATGCTTATAAGGGTCCTAGAATTACAAAAAAAAGTTCAGCAAGGCTCATTTGTAAAAAAAAAAAATAATAATGAGGGACGGCGTTTTTTTTTTAAAAACAATAGGTATCAAAGAAACCTGTCTAAACCGGCCTTACAAAAAAATAACTGATTTTCAATAAAAACGAAGTCACAAAAAACCGGTTAGTCTTAAAACTGGTTTCGGTTTTCCATTCCTAGATCATGGGGACGGTAAGGAAATTCATTATGTTTTCCTGTCATTTTTGCGTTGCAACTAACTCCAGTTTAACGGAGAAGGATTTTTTTTACTCGTAAAAAATATTTATAGAAAAAATTTCAATTATCTAACAAAAATTAACCTTAACCCTAAGGGACTGTAAGAAAAGCAATACACGCAGCTCATTTTAATAAGTTTTTTTTTAACTTTTAGTCTTGCGAAAAATATGCGGCTATTAACTGAAATGCGAATTTCTGCAATCCAGTTTTCATGGCACCACTTTAGCACTGAGACCAGTGAATGTACCAAATACCAAGGACAAAATTAAGAGAAATCCACAATATAAATATCAAAAGCGAAAATTTTGTGGAAGGGATTTGTTAAGATATGACATAAATTCAATTTAAAATTAAAATGAATGCAATTTTTAGGTAAAAAAAATGCGTTAGTTTGAGTACTAAACTAAAAATTAGACAATCGGGACAAGGGACGTTAAGGAATTTTCGGCAATGTTTTGTGTCCTAAATTTGTTTTAGTTCTTTTGTATAAAAATAAAGTTTTCTAATTATATAACAACCAGTCTATTAGTATAATAAGAAAAAATGAAAACGGAATATTAATTTATTTCATAAGTTATGCCCAAGGGACATAAAAGTTAAAATTATGGTAGAATTGCCCTGCACCCAATGGACTCCCAGTGAAACAAACGTTCTCGCCGTTACCATATAACAATAAATTTTGCATCATATATAAATTCGTGGCACAAGGTGACGGCATCACTTTTACCATCTTCCATCACTACCATGACGGCATCACTAAATTAGAGGGGGGGGGGGGGGTTACAGTGTACATAAAATCGAACAAGAGACGAGTCACAATACTCAGGGATCACGATTGTGCATCTGATCAAGTTAACTATTCAAGAAAATAAGTTTGTGAGGTAAACCATTGTAAATGTGAAAGAATTCTAAAGCGGTGAGTTCAATATTTATAAAAATCGCGTGCCATTTTTAACCCTGAGAAAAGTTAACATCACATTAAACAGTTGAACGAACCCAATGAAAAACCCGCACACAACTTTATCACCTGCTGCCAAAGTAAACTGTTCTACTATAGGTCATTGGTCGAATCTGAACAAGGTGGGTAGGGATAATTCTCTTAATTATTTATGATGGTTCTTTGCGTTTATTTGGTGATAGTTATTCTAATTATTAGCTATTTTATTATTTTTATTATTATTTCCATCTTTACAGAATTTTTATATTGATGCAATATTTATCATTTATGTTTTCTTTACTCTTCTCAATGACAATTACAGACAATTAAAAACAATTTAAAGTGCTGAACACTAATATGATAATTTTTTTTCATCTTAGATCTAGATTTAAAAATTTCACGTTTTTTTTTTGTTTTGAAAAAAGATAGCAAGAATTCAAAGTTAAATAGCGAAATTTAAGTTTTGAGGGTTTTTTTAAAGTGATAGTGATTCTTATATGTAGTTTTTGATACTGAGCAGTTTTTTCTGTTTTCCTCTACTTTAGCGGTTTTGCGTGACTTTTTTTTAAACAGGAAAAGTCAAATTTTCCGGTATTTTTTGTGGCTTTAAATACGATTAATAATTTTGTTTTTAAAAAAATGAGCTTTTTGTGTTTAAATTAGTTTTTAATAACCTTAATTTTCGAAAAATTCTCTCGATAAAATCCGGTGCACCAAAAGAAATTAAAACACATTTTAACCTGTATTAACTATTTTCTTTATAAAAAAATAGGGACATATCAGAGGTTTACAATTTAAAGAAAACGCAACTTTTATTGGTTCAAATATTGTGAAATGCCATTAGAGGTATCGAAAAAAGAGAAACCAGATTTTTGCTCAACATCCAAGGCTGCATAAAAATCGCTTCCTATATTACTTTAAAAAAACTTTCAAAACTTTTTTACTTTAACATTGAGTTCTCGCTCTTTTTTTAACACAAAAAACGTGAATATCTTAAAAACTAGAGCTAAGTAAAAAAAAATTATTGTTTATTTTAGGAGTTTTAATGAAATGATAAAATTAAGATTTTGTTTTTGTTAGAAATATTAGGTAAGTTGCAAGGTAATATACAATTTTAATATAATTTATTATTTTCTTTATTTTCTGAATTCCTAATATTTCTGAGTTACATAATTAACAAGTGGCTAACAGAAAATATATATTAGCCTAATAATACATTGTTCTGGTCATAAAAATCTCGCCTTTAATTAATACAAGCATGAAGATGAAAGAAGGACTTTGCTGGAAGGACATTACAAATAAAAGTTATTTGTGTCAGGGATGGCATGGTTTTTACCGCCCTCAGTACCTAAATACCATGGTAAAAACCAGCATTTACCGTCTCGGGAAAAATTATGTTTTTTCTGCCTGGGAAGAACTGATTATTGAAACAGTTAATAAATGCTATTCAATACTCAATAGGCTTAATTAAAATTATTTTTATTTGTAATTTACTAAATATTTATCTCGAACTTAATATTTTAAAACTTATTTATCACAAACAATATTTTACTAATTATTTAAGTTTATGTGGATGTGAACACAAAATTAATATTTAAAAAAAAGTATGTATTTATTATATTTTCAATAATGTTAAATAATTGATTTTTTTTTAAAAATTGTAAAATTAAATCAATTTAAGAATCAATTTTTATATATGGAAAAAATTATAAGTAGCAGGTGGTTTTTTTTGCTAAATTAGATGTTCAAAGTTCCTTGAAATTTCCCATGCACTGGTCTATATATGTCAAATGTCTAAGTTATTTGTGTAGTTTTGAAAACGATTTACCATAATTATGTCATTCACAAATTGGTTTGTAACATCAGTTATGAAAGAAGCTAAACTGGCTGTGAAGTACTTAGGCTTAATTTACACAGTTGATGTGTTTACATCTATAGGTTTTAGAACCTACAAATAAAAATTTATACGTAAACATAGTCTTCCTATATAACTATATATAATTATGCAAATGAAAATTTTAGGGTTTTTTACTTGGTTTGGGGTCATTGTTAAAAAGTTGAAGCTACTGTTAATTTCTGTTTTGAACCATGTTCATAATCTGAAAACACAAAAGAAACATGGGTGTTTCATCTGAAATTTTTTAAAGAGAGATAGGTACATGGGAAAATTCAAGAAATTTTAATGTAGTATTCATGTCATTAATTAGAAAGTTTAAATGCAAGATTTTTAACTGGTGTGTTTAAAAGGTTACGCACCCATGAAGTACTATGTCCCCATAAAAACTGGTTAATTGATAAATTCAGTAGAATTTAATTTCTAACTACAGTAGAGATTTCAAATCCAGAATCAGCGAGACTACAGGTATTCCGGATATGGGATTAATTAAGGATAATTTTTACCAAACAACTTCAAAATAGTGACATTAAAATATGCAGAAAAAAATTACAAAATAGAAATATCTTATTAGATTTGCTTTATTAGTCAAATGGTCATTTCATTTTCATGTAATTGCTTTACTATGATGCTAAAGATTTTTTTTAAATATATACTGAAACTTGAACCCTTATTAAGAATGCTCCAAAAAAAATTTGTAAGCTTACTTAGACAGTTTTTGAAGCATCAAATACAAGGTTTGTACACCAACTTTTAGCTTTGAAAGTTTCTATCGTTAGGGATGTTCAATCCTCAATAGCCCCAAAAACTGAAGAGGCAGTGTTACTTTTAAGGAAAAGGACAGGTAAACTGAGCATAAAGAAAATATTTGATGATGCAAGAGTAAACTAAAGAACTTGCCTTTTATGGCAAACTAGCTTTATAAATCCGGCGTTGCACGGGTGTACTCTCAATTCAAACGGTGATTGTTTTTTTTATATAATATAAACTTTTATTTTATACACTAGGCCCCCTGCTCGCTATCGCTCGCCAAATTTTGGTGTATTCTGTTTCTAGATGCCAAGAGCCTTCTTTTGATGTATGACAGCCCACGATAAAACACTAATAATAATAAAAAATATTCAATTAAGTACTCTAATTTGATTAAAACATAAACAAAATGATTGACACTGGAATAAACCAATGTAAATACTATTAAAACCTAAATTGTATACTAACTGAACATGTAAATAAAAACTACTTAGCAAAAAAAAGTTTGGTTTGGATCCAAACAATCAATGAAAATAAAAATATATGTTCAATACATAACTATTCATATAAAACAAAACTACTTAACAAAAAAAGTTTTGTTTTGATTGAAACAAAAACAAACAAAATGATTGACACTGGAATAAACCAATGAAAATACTATTAAAACTTGAGTTGTATACTAACATGTAATTAAAAACTACTTAACAAAAAAAAAGTTCGGCTTTTGATGATCGTTGACGATCAGATTTATTAAAGTTAGACCTAGGTACAGATGCTTGAAATGCAGTTTCGTTTTGTCTATCTAACAGCTGAGCATTTCGTACACATTGAACTGCTCTATTTAAATTCATTATCATAAAGCTTATTTAAAGTAAATTTGATACCAAGTGTCAACGCAAAGATGTCAATATTTCATGATTTGAATCTCAAACCAAATGAAAATCTAGTGTTGCCAAACGTAATTGAATATGTACAATCTGCAATATTTATTTGGTTTAAAATGTCTTTAGAAAACTATTTTTTATTTCGAAATGCAAGACACAAAAGGTCATAATATATAAAATTGGTTCTTTAAGTACCATTAGTTCGTTAATATTTGATGTCGTATTATACTTTCTTAGTTTAGTTGAAACCCACTTTCTAAATTTAGTTACCCACTTTCTAAATGTTATGGAAATCAAAATTCTGCTTTTCTAGCCATATTTCTCATGGAAATATTTTAGGAAATCAGTTTTATTGAATAAAAACAGATGTTATATATGCAAAAATATAAGCGAATAACCAATTAAATTCGTATTTTCGAATTTTGGTAAAAAAATGCCTTTTTTGCCTTTTTTAAAAAATATTTTGCGGACATGAAATTTAGACCATTTTCTACATGGTACACGAGTTCCCAGTACCTGTTGGACGGCAAAATAAGGTTTTCGAGAAAATTGCGCATGCACAATTGGTAGAGGTTTTTTAGAATTTTTTTGGTTTTAAAGGTACAAACTAAAAACAGATAAAGCATTCAAACTTGGTATACGTATTCCCATTACCAGTCGGATGCCAAATCAGGTTTACGAGAAAATACGCGCTAGTGGTAGTTGTTTTTTAAAGCTTTTTTGGTTTCAAAGGCATTGCTGAAAAACAAAAAGATAAACAGCCTTCAAATTTGGTACATGTATTCCCCGTTAACACATTTAAAGGTATACAGGTTGTAAGGTAATGTCACTAAGTTTAAACCCAGAAAAAAAAGTTATATAGTAGCTACCACTTGCACATGTGCAATTTCTCGAAAACCTTAGGATGACGTTCGACAAGTACTGGGAACTCGTGTACAAAAGGCCATATTTTTCAACAATGCCTTTAAAACCAAAAAAGTTTTAAAAAGCAACAACGACTTGCGCTTGCGCAATTTTCTCGTAAACCTTATTTCTACGTCATAGTCTGACATTAAAATTATTTCACTGAATAGAAATAGAACTACCCAAAAAATTATTCTGATTCATGAATCGCAAAAGTACAATCTACGTCTATAAAAAAATTCCAAGAGCTACCAGCCATAGACTCCGAGATAACGGCTTCTAAAACAGCGCAATTTTAGCATTGATTTCTTCTACGCTACTTGCCGCCATGTTTAGGTTGTGCTTCTGCACAAAATTCCCTCTTGTTTCTTCATTACGTATCTCCTTTTGATAGTGGGCGATAGCGCACGGTTTTACTATTTCTATGGTTTCTATGGTTAGTTACGTATTTCCGACCTGTCTCCATTCTAGGATTTTATTGTGTGTTTGTTTGATTTCTTTATTGCCGGTTCTGTTGACTGCATGTATGCGTATTTAAGCAATGAAATGCATAGTTAAGCTATTACTAAACTATGCCGGTTGTTTAAGGCCATCGCACTAAAGCTGCATATTAGGGTTTAATGTCTTCATTTTTTTTGCCAAATACGTTGCCAAACTCGCCAAGTTATTACAAAAAACACACCAAATGAGCAAAATGTTTTTTTTTTTAAATAATTTTTTAGCTGGTTGGTTGTGCGAAAGTCATCGCGCTAGAGCTGAATGGGTGTGTTTGTAGCTATATCTTTTCCTCGCCAATTTAGCAAAAACATGCCAAATCAGCTAAAAGGCTTTTATGCGGGACATTACGATGACACTTATCTGTGCATTTTATAGCGTATTTTGAATTTTTAAGGTAATATAAGTAACGGGATTCTATACTTTATAACAAGCGAGAACAGTGTAATACAAGCTTATTATCCTATAACGGATTAAATGGTACTATATACTTGGATCGATTTGAATTTTTTTTTAGTCAGTGCGAAGAACGGGTATTTATTTGCTAGTTCTAAATAAAAAAGGCCATTATATAAGATCTGCATTTTACTAAACTAACTTACTAAACAACACCATAGGTGGGCTGTAGATAGGCAATCGCTTCCGTCATATATAACTTGCCTACTGCAAGGAGCATTCACGCAACCAATTACGACTTGTAATTAAGAACCCTGGTCAAATGGCAAAGTCAACACCTGAGCAGGTATCCAACGGAACTTCGAGCCACTTTGCAAGCTAATGCCTCTCAATGCCTTTAGACTCAACAGATTTAACAAACATGCATATTGCAGTGTACTCAGACACCCCAGAGATTTTTTAATTTTTTTTCTCTGGCATGAATACATCTATAGTATGGCTAGGACAGAACCAAGAACCTTCTCCATGAGAGACTTCCTGATTACAAACCTAGGGCACTGGGGGGGACATGGGTGGGTCTTATTTCCCTGTCAACTGCATTCTCGTGACTGTGGCTACTTAATATGAATAATTATTACTTTAAATATAATTATATTGACGTGCTCATTTATGTAACAATCACATTTTGATATATTAAAAGAAGAATCTAGCCAGCCAACCTAAATGGTACTTTAAAAAGGCAACACTTTGTTCTCTGTTTTTAATGTAATATCGTAATATAGCTATATATAAGGTAGGTGATATACAAAAAAACCTTGCTACAAAATTAAAACTTTTCAGGAAATTCTATATCGTAGTTAATAAAAATTTTCAAAGATAACATTGCACGTTTTACATATTGTAGCACTACGTTGAAACGATCGTGTAGCTAGAGTCCGAGAAAGTTCACCGATTCATTTTCGCAAATACAACTCCCATTTTTATTTTTTATGAAAGTAAACCTTCAGTATTGTTCAAAAATAGTGTAAAAAATAAATAATGTTTACCTCCAATGTAGCATTATTAGGCTCCTCCATAGCTGCCACACTGCAGCTTTCATACAGCAGGAAAATTAGGTATATCCATGAGCCAATTGCAATGAAGCTTTTAATCCAAAATATTGATGAACACTTCTGAAGTAAAACATATTCACAATTGCCACATGTAATAAACACTCACGAAAATAACTCCAGTAGTATAAAATTGGAAAAAAAGTCTGTCACAACATTTTTCTTTCATAACATATTGAAGAATGAAAATGGGCATGAACTTCTGCCCTCCCAAACACGAAACCTACTAAAACAAAACTGGATTTGTAGTTTTGAACATTTACCTTAGAGGGCGCTTTATTGAAGTGAAATATTTATATCTATTTTTTTTATAGCGATTAATTAAATTTTAAAATTAGTGTGAAATGTATGAGGCAAAAATTATTTCTGCAGTTTTAAAGAGCTCTACAAATTTAAGCGATACAAATTTTTTTAATTCATCTGGTGAAAGGGGTGTGTTTTGAAACCTCTACTCACTGTTGTCTCTTTACTTTGACATTCTCTCTATAGAAACATTAATTAGGTAAATAGGGTTGGTGATTGAAATTTTGCGCAGGAGCTTGTAACATTACGTGGCGTAAGAAATTTAGTTATGGAATTTGCTGTTTTGTTTGTTTAATAAAATAAAAACAACTCTTCCTCTGTACCTTTTAAAGGAATAATTAGTGTATTTCTTTCAATGAAACGCAATACCGAATCGGCTTTACTGTGGTACGTATCGTCCCAATCATGACACTTCTCACAAATCAGTTTGTTAAACTTACTCTGATATTTCAATTTTATAGCACAATTAGAAGTATTTTTAATGCAATCTGTTATGTATCTTGGGGTTTATAAGTGTTAGTTTTCAAATAGCGTACTAGTTTGTTGAAAATTGCTTTTCTGTAAATTGAATCAATGAGGAAGTTAATTTGTAGGTATCATGTCAATGAAGTCAAGTAGTTTTGAAATACATATGTAACAAATAAAAAATTTATTAAGATTTCGATGAAATCTATATGCAATAAATGTGCATAACCTAACTTCCATTCAACTTTTAAATTATGTTTCAAATATAAAACATGATCTTTATCAAAACAAGACACATGATACAATTGCTTCAGAAAATATGTATATTAATCTTTTATTCGAAAACGAAGCATTCTCAATTTAAAACAAGTCTGTTTCATTGTAAAATTTGTCATTCGCATTACAATAAACAAAAATACGTGCTAATATGTACTTAAAGTTTGTTTTGGCAAAATAAAGTAAACCGTTGAAATAAAGTCATATATATAAACTTATAGTTTATAAAACTTTATAGTTTATACTTTTTGGCAATAAGAAATAAAGGTTAATTCACTTTAGTGCTTTATTTTTAATCTGAGACTTAAGTGTGTTGCACTATATATAACCATAGTTAAATTCAATGTAAAAAAAGATTTTCTAAAAGCTTTAAAAAATATGTGCATATTTGTTGCTTTGCAACACAATGGAAATCAACAAATCAAGCCCTGTAAATTTTAATTTCACGGTACTGCTTGGCGCGGTTCTAGAAACAACAACAACTTGGCGAAACTCGCGTGTTTCCGCATTGCCAGATTCCTTTCCGCCGATGCAGTAACCCTAGTTACTTTTGAAAAAAAAACAGACTCAGGGTTTTGGTTTGCTTTGGGCAACACAAAACAAACTTTACACTACACAATGGGCTAGTAGTGCATATCTAGTCTAGTTTGTTCGTTTGAAATTTCGTAGGACTAGAGCTACACGAGTGGCAACCAGTTTTAGTTTGAATTATTGTCGCACTAGAGCTACACGAGTGGCAATCCAGTTTAGTTTAGTTTGAATTATCGTCGCACTAGAGCTATACGAGTGAGTGGCAATCCAGTTTAGTTTAGTTTGAATTATTGTCCCACTAGAGCTACGCGAGTGGCAATCCAGTTTAGTTTAGTTTGAATTATCGTCGCACTAGAGCTGCACGAGTGAGTGGCAATCCAGTACGCACGTGTTTGGAGCTCCGGGCAATTTTTTTTGCTCTAAAAAACATCAGTATCCTACATGGGGCAGTACTGTAGGGCCCATTGAAAGCCTAAACACTCGTTTGGGGCTCCGGGCAATTTTTTTTGCTCTAAAAAACATCAGTATCCTACATGGGGCAGTACTGTAGGGCCCATTGAAAGCCTAAACACTCGTTTGGGGCCCCGGGCAGTTTTGTTTTTGTTTTACAAAGCAAAACAAAAAAATTGTTTTGTTTTACAAAGCAAAACCAAAAAAATTTAGTTTCATTTGTGAACAAAACCAAAAAAAGTTATGTTAACAAAACTAAAGTTAGTTTTGTTAACAAAATAACAACAACTCGATAGAACAAAAAGTAATTTATAGAATAAAAATAAATCCCATGCGCATAACATCCGCGCAAACTAAATTCCACGCAAGTATTACCAGCGCCGGCAATTGGACGAAAATTAATTTAGAACAAAATAAATCCCACGCGTAAAACATCCCCGCAAGTATAACTAGCGCCACCTAGCCACAACAAAGACGCCACAACGCATTTCACCAGAAAATGCCGTATCACCAAAAAAAATTGTTTATCGCTCCCTACAAAAGCGCCAAATCCCTTGGCGACAGAAGTACCGTCAACTTAAAATTAACCCAAGCCCCTTATATTGCAGTTGTTCCTATATTATTTATAAGTGTTTAAACTAATTAACTTTAACATCTTAATAATATTTCTGTATTGAATATGTATTGCATGTTCGACTGATGTTTGATTTTTTTCTTCAGATTTTAAAAATGCATTCTCAATATCAAGGTCAAGTACGACCACAAGGTCCTTTCATGCCACCTTATCCACAAAATTCTACAAATTCCTTTGACATGAATAATGCTCCAGGTAAGGAAATTCTTTGATTCTATATGTACAGTGGAGGAACAGAAATCTGCTTCACCTAAAATCTACTTAATTCTCAAACTCGTTCATTAATGGGAAAAAGATTAGTTTCAATTAATACAGATATTTAAGTTGGTCTTTTATAAAAATGTTATATATTATGTTTATATTTTATGAATACTGCTTCTTAAAAATATTCAGTAATTGCATTTTTTTTTTACTTAAAAATCTGAAAATCCTCAAACTCAACTTTTCTCAGATTTCAATCCTCCACTGCAAAAGTTCAGTACATTTAAAATTTACTGAAAATATGCTATATTAATGGTGCATTGAAAATATCTATATTATTTTTACAAAGTTTAAATACATTTCAAAGCTTTCTGTTTCTTCCCATATTACCAATTATTCTCGCAAGTGCATGACTTGTGTTGATTTGTATTTATCCTTAATATGTGTATATAAGCTTAAGTCTGTTTATTCTAAAAATATTTTTTACTTAATCAAAAAACCTAATGCATGTAATATTTTCTTCTAAATTTAAAATTTGGAATTGTTTGTTTAACATCAAATCTAAAATTACACTTAATTTTTTTAATCCAAAGTTTAATAAGTTCTATATAGTAATTCAAATTATTAGTTAGTTTTATTTTGTTTAGAGCATATTTTTGCATGTATTACTAGTTAATTTTTTTCTCACTTTTTATGCTTATATTCAATTATATTTTAATTCAAATTAGCAGCAAACAAAGGTTATCCTCCTGTGCCTCAGGCTAATACAGGAATGCAGAATGGTCAACCCAATTCCTTTTCTGGGCAAACCCACAACCACAATCAACCTGTGCAATCTACTATAGCACCCCCAAATAGCCACATCAACAACCAGGTAGTTTATTGCTCTGTTTTCTAATGCTACATTGTTATTGCCTGCAATATTTTACCTCATAAATTCAATTATTTTTAAAGATTGTCTTGAATTTCCATTTATATTTTTTAATAAAACACAATGTAATTGTAGTAGGTAGTTAGTTACTTTAAATCAGAATTGTTTCTGTCGCATATGTAATATGTGATAAAATATATTAAATGTATATTGCATAATATAGTATGATGCAAGTGCCAATTAATTATGATATAAATTTCAGTATTTGGTATAATTATGAAACCTTTTTTTTTTTGCTTTGCATGTTGCATCATTTGACTTTATCATACTATTGATACCATATCCAATTAATTAAAGTATGCTGACAGTGCTCAAATTTTATCTTAGTCAGTTTCTTTATTGGTTTTAATGAAAACAAATTGTAAATTTCACTTAACTGTTCCAAATATCTAGCATCTGAATAATAAACTTAATAATTTTACAATGTTGATTTCACAGATGTCTCAAGAATTCAATGCCATGCATATCGCCCAGAATAAAAACCAAGCTCTCTTAACCAACAACCAACATCCTAGCCAAAGAAATAACATGCATGAACCCCATGTCCCTAGTATACCAAATCAGCAACAGTACTGGCAACAGCCGCCTAGATCTTCACCTGTACCTAGAGATCAGTATCAGAATCCTCCTGCTAACAGCTATCCAGTAAATGCCAATAATATGCCTTACCCTAATGCCTATAGTAACGAGACATTTGCAAGGGTGCAACCACCTAATAATAATATATTTCCTTCCACTGGGCAGCGGAACGATCAGAACTTTCCAGCTGCTCCACAATCTGTCCCACCAGGACAGAGGTCTTTTACCCCTGGTCCACCTCAAGGGGATAGGACATTTCCTACAGGACCACCTCCTAGACCAGGACTCACCTATCCATCAGGACCATCCCCTACACCTGGCAGCAATAGGACATATCCAACTGGACCCCTTGGTGGTCCAACGTTTACTCCAGTACAACCCCAGCCTGGTGGTCCACTCTTTCCACCAGGGCAATCTCATCCTGGTGGTCCACCATTTCCACCTGGATCATCGCAAGCTGGCGGACCTTCATTTCCACCGGGACATTCGCAGCTTAATGGTGCACCAGGTCAACAGCAAACCGGTAATAGGTCATTCACACCAGGACCGCCTCCTTTTCCTGGAGATAGAACTTTCCCCCCTCCTCCGGTTTCCCATGGAGAACAAATGGCCCCAGCAAGTCAACAAAATGGAAGGGCTTTTACACCTACAGGTCCACCCCTTGCTGACGAAACTGGTTCCCAACAAAGGACTTTTCCACCAGTAGGACCACCCAATGCCGGTCCCCAGCAAAGGACTTTCCCTCCCCAGGGACCACCGATGGGTGATGGTCCTCCAAGGAGACCTGTTGAGCAAACATTTCCATCAGGACAACCACAGCCTCAGTCGTTTACTCCAGGACCTCCTGCTGAGGACCGATCTTACCAACCTGGTCCACCAGGACCCCCGGGCAGAATGCCCAACCAACCAGGCAACTTTGGCCCATCCAACCAGCAACCGTTGTCGGTGTATACCAATGGCACTCAGGGTGCACCACCAGGCCAGTACCAGCATATGAATTCCAATATGCCCGGTCATTATCCACCATCCCAGTCGCCAGTTCCAGGACAAGCACAACCAGCTTCTCAGTACGGGCCTCCTAATGCTGGTATTCAGAACCAGAACAGACTTCCCCAGCCACCTCCTAACAGAAGACTGGATCCTGATAATATGCCTAGTCCAGTAAGTGTTGGTAGTGTGCAAGACATTTACTGTGTTGGTTTGACCATATTTAGACTGTTTTTTAATTACTGTAAAAATTAATTTAAATAATAGAAATGTAATTGACACGTTGCAATAAATCTGGGACTTGTTCCAGCATTTCAAATTTTTAAATC
This sequence comes from Oedothorax gibbosus, assembly GCA_019343175.1. Lineage (NCBI taxonomy): Eukaryota > Metazoa > Arthropoda > Arachnida > Araneae > Linyphiidae > Oedothorax > Oedothorax gibbosus. The sequence goes on from CM033270.1 coordinate 31,931,537, forward strand.
ATTATGTTTTTAATTCATTGGCTTTATTATTTGCAAGTAGAGGTAGTTAGTGTTTACTTAAAGGGATAGACTTAAATGTTTGGTGTGTCAAAAGTAATATGAATAGTTATCATGGAAAACTAACTGGCCATTTAAAGTTTCTACTATCTGCTGATAATTTCGAATTGCATGTTACACTGAGATTCAACTTTAAAAAACTTTGTTCAATTAGAAGTTGGTAACAGATTAGCAAAGCGACGTTATCTACTTTTGATACTTCCCTATTATAATCCAATCATAAAAGTTTATTTACCTATTGGATTCTTGGCATCTTAAGCAATTAATTTTCTTAGCCAATTAAAAGTTCTAATCTGACATTTTTAAATGCAACTAAGCATTTTCACATTCTTTCTTGTATTGAGGTGTGTTTAATGTGTACCACTTGCACCTTTTCTGTAGATACAAGTAATTGAAGATGACAGAAAACTAAGAAGTTGTTGCTTTCCAACAGCTCAACGAGGGCTGGTTCCTCCCTTAGTTACAACCAATTTTACAGTTATAGATGAAGGTAATTGAACTATTTCTTATAGCATAATTTAAGGAACACTTTTATTGAAACTAAACTATTTTTTGCTTGGTATTTTTTTCTTATTATATGTAAAATTAGTTATAGTTTTGGTAGCAGTTTATTATTTTTAAAGTATTTTATAATTGCAATAGATATATGCTTGATTATTTTTCTTTAGGTATTTGTAGTCCAAGGTTCATACGATCGACTATCTATAATGTTCCAACTACTGCTGAGATATTGAAATTATCTTGTGTGCCATTTGCCTTAGCAATAAGTCCGTTCGCACAAGTGCATGAGGATGAAGTAAGAAGGATTCCTTTTATTTTCTTATCTTGTTAATTGCTTAAAAAAGAAACTAATTTTTAACTTTTAAATATATACCTAAAAAGTGAATTTCCAAACCAAATAAGAATTTAAAGGAATTTATCAACATAAATTCCTGATCTCAGTGAAGTATTTTTTTGTCTGATATTCCTTCTTATACTAGTTTAAAGTTGTAATAAATTATATTAAACCATTCTACCTGATCAGTAAAGCCTTAATCCTAACTTCTTTAAAATTCTAGGTTCACCCACATTGCACTTGAGTGCATTTAGTAGCCAAGTCATTCTGTTTAACATTTTGCTTTTAAGGTTTTAGCTCATGTTGAAGAAATTTCGATTGAAAAATGTGTTAATACACATCGTCGAAATAACTACAAACCTATATACGGCCCTTGCAGCCAAGAAAGTACGACGAATAATACTCCATGTAGAGGGAGTGCCCATTAAACAGTCTCCAAAGTCCGCTGTGTACGATGTCGTCCTTAATGGTTGCGTTGGGTGCCTACACAGGTGCAGGCTCGTCACTTGATAGTGGTTCTAAATTATGACGCTTTCGTCAATAACTCTTACATAGCTCTAATGCGACAATATTTAAAACTAAACTAAAGTAGTGTTTTTCTTTTTACACAGTATAGTTTGCCCTCTCCTAGTGGAGGCAGAGCTTCAAAGTTATCTTCTTACTTTTTCCCTCTGAACCAAAATACTTGTTTCACTTGATTTCTTATGTTAACAAATAATTAGATAAGTTTGCCTTCATTCTTTCAAGCTGTTCATAAAAAAAAATAGAAATTATTATTTTCTTTTTTTTAACTTAACCTATCTACATTATCACAAAAATGTATTATTTAATTCACTAGTATAAACTGCTAATAATTGAAGAGCTTAGTGGAAGAACGTGCTAAGTGACAAAAAGGTGAAAACGAGAAAATGACCGTTAAAGTTTTAAGTTTGCATTCGGATCTGTTGCAATCGGTACTTGCAAACCGTAAAAAATATACTAAACTTAAAGTTTACGAAAAAGAGGAAACTTTTTATCGTTAAAGAAGTTAGTAATATGTTTATTAACACAAAAATCTCAATTTTTTCAACAATGTCACTTAGCACATTCTTCCACTAAGCTCTTCAATTGTGTCGATGTATTTCCTTTAGAACCCACCTTCTGTGTCTAACCCTGGTGAGGATGGGCCTGTAAGGTGTCACCGTTGCAGGGCATACATGAGTCCCCACATGCAGTTCATCGATGCAGGGAGGAGATTCCAATGCACTATGTGCAAGACGGCCACGGAAGGTATGTACTTGCTAGTAGTTTACTGTGTACAATACTGGAGCTGGGGAGCCCGGTCGGTTAAGGTGTTCGCCTTGCATGTGGAAGGTCCAAGTTTGGGCATTGCCGACCTATAAACGACTCATGCAGCCAAAAATGTCCGACGAATAATACCCCGTATAGAGGGAGTGCATGCTAAATATGCGTCAAAGTCCTGAAGCTGCATATGATGTTGCCCTTAACAGTTGTGTTGGGTTCCTACTCAGGTGTCAACTCGTCACTTGACTGTTTTTCTAAATTACGACGCCCGTCGCCAACAGCCCTCATGTAGCTCTAGTGCGACAATAATTCAAACTAACCTAACCTATGAACAATTTTTATATTACTTTCGATTACAAAGCAAGCTTCAAAATTACTTTCTTCTCCTGCCCCCTTGTATGATTTTCCAGTAAACGGTGTGATTCTGATTGTCATTGTGCTAAACCTACCTTGTTTGAGGCTCTGCTGTGAGGTAAATTGCACAAACCCAAATTGAAAGCAGCAATGCTCACATAGTTTCCTGGAAAACAACACAAGGAGGCCAGGAAGAAAGTGATCTAATAATAAAGTTTAATGTTTATTGTTATGCAGCTAAGATTCTGAATTGTGTACCAACACTTACTCTTATGTTCTACTAGTGTTCACTTACTCTATACAATATTTGTAAGTAACTATATGTATATATTTTTTTGTGTAGTGCCAGCTCATTACTTTACTCATCTGGACCATATGGGGCAAAGAGTTGATAAGTATGAACGACCAGAACTTTGCTTAGGATCTTATGAATTTATAGTCAATAAAGATTATTGCAAGGTGAATATTTACTGTCTTAACTTTTTTCTGAAAGAGTTTCCTTTAACTAAACTTTTCATTCTGATCTACACTGTTCATCTTTTGATGTTCTATGTCAGGGGAAAAATCCTTAAGTAATCCTTATTGAGTACATACTCTTCAAAGGGCTAAAACCTGTGCCTGTAATAAAAACAAAGAAAGATTAGTTTAGGTATATAATGTTTCACTGAAGTATGCTGGGGCAATTTACTACACATAAAGAATAATCAGAACTATGGTAAGGTGATTATTGGAACGAGTCGAAGAAATAACAAATCTTAAAATTTATGAAAACCTCCCTTGTGAGTATGAAAGTAATAAGTTTATTCTGTTTAGCTAAATAAAGTTACTTAAAAAAAACACAAATTGAATTAACTTTGCAACATGCTGTTTATATTAAACATTTTATTTATTCTTATTTGATCTTCAGTTTATTTTTAGTCTTAGTTTTTTATTTGTTAACTTGTTAATGATTTCTTTCTCTTTTAGGAAGGAAAATTTCCGAATTGCCCAGCATTTATTTTTCTAATTGATGTCTCCTATAACAGTATCCGAAGTGGCATGGTAAAGACATTGTGTGACAACATGAAGAGTGTGCTTGAAAATTTACCTAGGTGGTTATATTTATAAGATGTATTAAATAAGATGTAGCTCTAAGTATAGTCTGCCTGTCACTTCTTAGCATCTCAAATATTTTGATTGTGGAAGAGTCCACTTTGAAAACAGGTAGAGAACCTAAAGGAGCCAGGGTTGCCAATCCTATGCTGTTTGGCGAACATAGGAAATTGTTGGGTCACTTCTTATTCTTAAAGAAATATACGCCTGCAAAAGCAATGAATCGCCAAATAGTAACTGGTTCAAACCAAAATGTTCCTTACCGCTTTTCATTTTACAAGTAACCGTTTGAACTTGTCTAAAACACACATCATAGATGCTAAGGCGTGATAGGAGGACTATATCAATATTCTGCCAGTTGCATTGTTAGACAAGTGTTTAATGTTGATCTGTTTTTAAACTTTGAATGTTTTTTAATAATTTAATAACTCATGATTTTTATATTTTTAATTCCAGAGAAAATGGTGAAAAAGAATCAAAGCTTAGGGTAGGATTTGTAACGTATAGTACATCTATTCATTTCTTTAATATCAACGTAAGTACTATTTTTTGTTGTCTTTACTATTTTTTTGTTGCGACATATTTTATTTTAAATGTTTATTCATGTTATATATATATTTACAAAACAATGTTATCAATATATTTTAAAATGTGTCTTTTTTCACTATAATTGTATTGTAAAACTGTTTGTTGAGATTAGAAACAAAAAATATTGTACTCACAGTAGAACTCCATTTATCCGAAGCAAATAGGACCTAACCACATTCGGATAATTGGAGTGAATCGGAAAAAAGTGTATCTTCAATCAATTACTTAATGTATTGTTGGACTGTGATATCGTGTAGTTCTAGTTTCGGTCGTTATCACTCTCAACTAAAACCAAAGTGTAAGCTGCTGATTTAGAAGATGAATTACAGCTTTTTTATTCAACTTTTGTTGGAATGATGGTTTCCCAGAAGTTTATATGCAACACATACCCGACAAATGTGTTACTTTTTATCTGTTGGATGTCATGCCTAGCAGGTTTTTTTTTTTGTCAGTCCAAAAAAATAGGGTAGGACATCCAACAAAGACAAACAGTAACAGATGGCAGGGAGGAATTTTTCTGACATTCGGATCATCATCAGCAGTTCGGATAATTAGAGTTTTACTGTAATTAAGTTTAAATGTTTAATAATGTATTTATATATATCAAATCATTTTAAATTAAAATGAGCATTGTAACATTCATTTGTTTCAGAAAAACTTAGCTCAACCTCAGATGTTAGTTGTATCAGACGTTCACGATATGTTTATGCCACTTTTGGATGGATTCCTAGTTAACCCCTCTGAAGCTACACATGTTATAGACAGGTAAAGTTTATGTGTTTAATTATTAAATTTACTTTATGTGCTTCGTTACCAGGTTTTGAAATTCACGGTTTCCAGTTGCAAATGCAACCAAATCCTACAATTTTTCCAATTAATTTAGTCACGGTTTTTGGGACTAGTTTTCTTAAATGTCACTAGCAACTTTTTAAAGTGGTTTCCAAAAATCTTGCCGAAAATAATCAGCGTAATATCGCAAATCTCTAGCAATCTGAAATTTGTCAAAATTCTCTATACTCTGCAAAATTTAGAAGATGATGATGAGAATTTATGATCCTTAAATCGCAGAACTCTGCCGATATATAAAATGTGAGACTCCAACAGTCATAAAATCTTAAAACTCTTGAGATCATAAATTATTATTCCTAAAATTTAGGAACTTCGGCTCTACTAAAAAAATGCTAAACTCTGTTGATTCTATGGATACGCAAGTACAACACTTTTAAGAGTTTCTGCATGATTTACATGAAATTGGCTTTTTTTTCTATAAATATTTTACTCAAAACTGCTCACAAAAAAATGTACATTTGCTCCTAGATTATTTAGTTAGTAGCACCAACTGCTTCTAAATTTTTGCATTAAATTTCTAACACTGTTCTTAACTAAAACAGTTGAAAAAAAACTGGCCTTCAATTTCCACTTTTACAATTTGTTTTCAAATTATAAAGAATTCTAACACATGTAAAACTAAACTTAAGAATTTACCCTTTCTAAAAATAATGAATCTACTGAATCGAGTTAGGGATTTATTAACTACATAAGTTAAATACTTGGCTTAACATTTTTTAAATGCATCAATTTCAGAGTCTAATTAAAAAGTTTTTATCAAGTCTTCTGCATATTTCAAAATAAAGCATAACCCAAAAACTTAATATATCATTAGTTCCTGTTTCTAATGAAACTTTATTTCACTATTTATATTATCACTTGATTTGCAATGGTTAAACAAGCATTCCCTTTTAAAATTCAAATAAAATCAAAGAATCATTCATTTTTGTTATTTTAGTTTAATGGTGCAGATTCCAATCATGTTTGCTGATACCAAAGAAACCGAAACTGTTTTGGGTCCTGCCATACAAGCTGGTGTAGAAGCTTTGAAAGTGAGCAACTTCTATTATAGCTTCTTACACAGTGTGGAAATTTTAAGAGACCTCATAACGAATAATGGATTGTTGATTGAGGCCTCTTTTAAAATTACCACCTTGCGTATGATAGTTCATTTGTTTACTTTTGAATTCTTATTTTTTTACAAAGGTACACATACGTGGACCTTTGTAAAATTCACTTCCAAACTTTATTTTACAACTTTTCTTAATACAAACTTTTCTATTATAAACTAGAATGTTCAAGCTTTTTAAAAATTCTGGTACCACAAACAAAACATGTTCATTTTTACCGCTCCAAACCGTTAAATTGACGTGCTCCTCACCAATTGTTAAGCACTGTCTTTGTTTTAAAATAACTTGTGAAACATACTTCTAAATATATAAATAACTTGTGAAACATACTTCTAAATATATAAATAACTTGTGAAACATACTTCTAAATATATAAATATCTGAAAAACATATTTATAAAGAAAATATGTGTCAGACTTTTTTTATGAAGGAAATGTGATTCCTTTCGGCGAGCGTACCATTTTTCGGGGACTGTGTGTCCAAGCATGTGTGTACACATGCATGATACGGTTCGCCGCCAGGGGAAGCTATAATAAGCTAAGCTATAATAACGGACGTCATAAAGCTGACGGGAATATTTGCTGTGTGCTTATATGTGTGAATTTAGTTCAATAAATGAAAAATATATTACAGCATGATTTATGGACTTATACTAATAGGAAAGGCATACATGCAGTTTGTTTTGGTGTTGTACCAATGTTTTTGCTTTAATTTAGGCAGCAGAATGTGCAGGGAAGCTGTTTGTCTTTCATTCTACTTTACCCATTGCTGAAGCTCCTGGTAAGCTTAAAAGTAGAGACGACAGAAAACTCCTAGGGACTGAGAAAGAAAAGGTAAGCAAAAATGTACATAATGAAATATCTAAACAACAAAACTGGGTAGTTTTACAAATTAAATACGTTGAACATAGAATTAAAAGGGGGTCAGATGGATTTGTGTGTCATGAAATGCTAATTTTAAGTGGCTTAACTCTAATGAACTTATCTTATTTATATTTTATAAAAGTTCATTTTGTGTTTGCAACAACAATGTATCTTTCAAAGTAAATTAGTAGTTTAACGTAATCATCACTGATGTGCTTTAGAAACAATACATTGTAGGGTAATTCCATGTGACTGTAGGGTAAGTCACACTTTAAGAGGATATTAAAAGCTTTTTAAATTTTAAAAATAAATCAAATTAAATAAAGCATGTTACATTATTTAGTTTTGATAAGTGTAGATCAGCTACTCCAATATTTTTTTTCCATTTAATGTTAAAACTTGTAGTGATAATCACTTTTTACACATGTGACTTACATTACAGAAAGGATAATTCTGCATGGAATTAACCTGTAGTCAAAATTAAAGGATTGCTGTGAAAGTTTATAATATTTTCAAATTAGTGCAATTAATATTCATATTTCTTTTACATTCTAGACTATTCTTTCTCCTCAAACCACCTTTTATAACAACCTTGGCCAGGAGTGTGTAAAAGCAGGCTGCTCAGTTGATCTTTTTCTGTTCAACAATGCCTATATAGATTTGGCAACACTGGGCCAAGTGTGTCGACTGACTGGGGGTTGTGTGTACAAGTACACTTATTTTCAGGTAAATATGCTTTAGAATCTGTAACGGCTAATGTGGAACATAGTTTTTAATGTTTTGTTAATTTTGTTGACAATGTCATATTCTTGTTGTGAGAAGTTAGATATAATTACAACCAAGGTTCGAAATTCCTGGTCGTTAGTCGCAGAGCGCGACCAACTTTTTCGAATTTGCGACAACAGAAAAAAGTTTAGTCGCGGTTATTGTGACTTGTGTTTCATAATCGTTCACATCAACTTTCTAAATAGCACAACTCTGGCTCCTAAATAACACAACAGTTCTAAAATAGCTTAACTTCCGGTAATCTATAAAATTTGAAACTTCGACGTCCTGTAAGTAACTCCTGTATTTAACCATAAATTAAGTAAATTATTTGACTTTTAGGCAGATATAGATGGGGAGAGATTCGTCGAAGATTTGCGCAGGGATGTCGAAAAACCAATTGCCTTTGATGCTGTTTTGCGAGTCAGAACAAGCACTGGTAAGTGTAGTTCCAGACAAATAACTTAATTTGGCCTAAGATGTAATTATACCTGTTTATTCGCAGAAAATGTTTATACCACCTAAAACTTTCTTATTATAAATATTTAGTAACTTTATATGAAGGCTTATTATGAACATAAAGGTAAATAGTTTGTTAATTTTCACACTTAGTTACCAAAATTAATGCACTTTATGAACTTTTATCCATGTTAAACTTTAGAATAAGTAATTGAAAAATTTCCTAATATACATTTAAACGCAATAGTACTATAATTAAAAATAGAAAGGATTAACACATAGCCTGTGGATAGGTAATAATTCTGATCATTTTCTAAATAACAACTCTGCCAGAAAATTCTTAAAGTCCATCCGATAACAACTAAAGCTTCAAAAGCAATTTCCTTCCCTCCTTTGTGGTTTTCCAAGAAACAGTGTGAACGAACGCCGCTATTCTAAACCTACATTGTTTGAGGCTCTGCTGTGATGTTAATCGCAATTAAAGAGTACAGGGGAAAAACACATTCTTGCATAGGAATCTGTCTGCACTAGGCCTCTTTGGCGACGATAGCGAGTCATTGCCTAATCTGGTGTAAGTAAACCGGTTTCTTACGTTCTTCTTTCGCGGCAACCCTGATTCACCCCAGACAAGAGTCTGAAGCTTGTACTGTGAGAGAAGAAGCAAGGGTGTAACTGATTTCCTGTCGCAAACGTCCCTCGAGCAGATCTGATTACAGGAAGATTCCTGTGCAATCCAGGGGTTCTTCATCTGGACTCTTCAATTGCTTTCGAAACCCTAGTAGAGGTGGGGGAAAAAACAGAAACAGCCACATTCACATCATTTCCTTGAAAACCACACGAAGGGGAAGAAATTGCTTTTGAAGCTTGCATTGTAAAATCAGATGGACTTTAGGGGTATTGCATATATATACTGAAAGGAAAGTATTACTTAAATGCCTAAATATACTTAGGCTTCCTACTAATCATTAAGTGTTAATAAAAACAACAAATTTCATTAATCAATATTGTACAATGATTAAGTACACCACCATTATTTCAAAGTACTTGCCTGCTCTGTGGCCATATTAGGATAGATGGTGACCACCGAATGCATTGCATTGAACTTGCACAACATCCGACTGATGATGTCGTCAGTCGATATTGGGAGGCTCTTGGTCAAATGGCCGAGAGGCCAAGAATGGGCCTTGAATAAAGTAAAAGTAAAGTAATTATTTAAAACTATTTTAATCTCACCTAAACAGGTATCCGTCCGACCGATTTCACCGGTAGCTTCTTCATGTCGAACACAACAGACGTCGAACTGGCCAGCATCACTGCTGACCAGTCACTGGCTGTTGAGATAAAGTATGACGACAAACTCGCAGAAGAAGAGGGGGTGTTTATCCAGTGTGCTGTGCTGTATACCAGTTGTGGGGGGCAAAGGAGATTGAGAGTTCACAACTTGGCTCTCAATTCTTGCTCGCAACTGGCTGAGCTGTTTAGGAATTGCGAGCTGGATACTATACTCAATGTCTTCTTGAAGGAAGGTGGGTGGTTTTTTGTAGTTATTTCATTTTTGCTATGTTTATTGCTTTACCTAATATGAATTGGGTAATTGAAATTACCTTATATGGTATATAATTACTTCTAAATATATTGACACTCAAGGTATTTCAACATATTTTAAAAACTTATTATAGGGTGAAATTCAAGGACTTGTTATACTATTACTGTTAAGCAAAATGATAAATCCTATAAAAATACTTCTCTTTAAATCTGAAATGCAAAGTTTGTTCAAATTTATTGTAACTCGTTTTTTCAGTAAATACATTTTTCTTCAGAAAACCACACTCCTACCATAAAAAGCTTAGTTAGTATTTTCTTGTTCTTTTCTATTATTCATTTATTTTTATAATTTCAACAAATAAAACCAAAACTTAAAACTCTACAAGCCATACACCTTTAAATATGGAAAAAAGTGCACCTTAAACTAACATACTCTATTCTTTCATTTAAAAAAATGCTTCCATCTTCCCCAGGCGTGCGAAGAGTAACGGAAGAAAACCCCAAGCAGATTCGCGAATCCTTGGTTTCGCGCAGTGCTCAGGTGTTGGCCTGCTACAGGAAGAACTGTGCGCAGGCATCCTCTGCAGGCCAGCTGATCCTGCCAGAGTGCATGAAACTGCTGCCGCTCTACATCAACTGCCTCATCAAGTGTGATGCCATCTCTGGAGGTTAGTTCTGCTGTTGGTTTTGTGGGCGTAAATGTTTTCCTTTTTTTCCTTAACAAACTCAAAAATTGTTGACCATCAACACGTCAGAGGCCCATTAATGTTTACTAATCTCCAATCTACAATGTTTACTAATCTTCTATAACTATATCAAGATCCTTCTTTAATTCTTTTTATCTCTTCGAATATACAGCATGATCGGGTAAAGCATTCCACTCATTGATAACTCATTATATTTGTAAAAATGTTTTATTACCTACTTTTTGAAGCAGGAATTTCAAACCATGATATCTGGTTCGACTATTTAAGTTAAAACCTCCCCTCTCTCCCTGCTTGATGAATTTCAATAACTGAATTAAATCACCTCTCTTGTTCTATTTTTCTGGAAATAGTCAACAACTTAATAAATAGCTTTTTTTTAAAAAGTTAAACGATTTTCAGAAATTCCTGTAAGTCATAAAATTTCAGATATGAGCAAGTTTAAAAAAAATACTTTGGCCAATCGAAAATATTTTTACTTTGAGTAATTATAGTTTTCAAGCAGAAAATTAAGTTAATTTTTATGTTGCTGTATAATTACCTTTGTGTGTTAGTTGTTGGTGAATGTTTTATCATATAATCCTTAAGCTCTTTATTGAGTATAATTTTGTGGTTAAATAATCGGTGTTTGTAGGTCCATTATAGTGTTATGTAGAAATGCAGTATTCAAATAGAAAAGAAGTCGTAGGACAAGAATTTGGGCAGGTATAAACAGGAATAACCAGTTACCATTATCTTTATATATTTAAATTAATCAGAAGAATTTGTCCAGAACAAATTTAACCTGTTCTGGAAACTCCTAGAACTAACAAATGGGTATTTTCTCTTAGTTTTGGCACTCTTACCTCTACATACATTCATTGAGTATGCCGATATAAAAAAAGTCTTGGAAGTTTTATGAAATGGAACATAATTGTAAAACTGGTTTCTTTTTCAGCCCAAGAAATATCAACAGATGACCGTAGCTTTATCATGTTAACAGCTCTTAACATGGATGTTGATTCTTCAGCAGCTTATTTGTATCCTAGGCTAATTCCTATGGTAAGCTAAATTTCATATAATTTTGTTTGTGTAATGCTTTGTCTATGTATTAAACATAACTTTATTTAAAGAAATTTTTTTGCTGAAACATACTGATGGTTTATTGAGGCAAGATTTTAATACATCAATATCAAATAGTACATGAAACTCACCTATATAATGAGATGCAGAAGGATAGCTTCCATTTTTGATAACTTTATACTTATACTTTAACTAATATACTTACTGATAACTTTGTAAGTTAATTGTAAAATTCCATATACTGGAATCATAGCTTTAATTTTAAACGAATGTTCGAAGCAGCATGATTCTAATCCCATTAATCTAAATTATTTCTAATGATAAATGTGGTATTTCTTATTTTAACATTCCATTACATTATTTATTATTATTATTTTTTAGCATGAGATCGAACCAAAGCCTGATTCTGTTGAGATTCCAACTGCTATCCGATGTTCCATAGAAAGGTTAAAGGAAAATGGGGTATATCTAATAGGTAAGCATCACTTTTAATGTATTTAAATTGAGGGCTGAAACGTTTGTTTTTAGTGACTTTATTCTGGGAATTTTTAAAAATTACATAGCTTTTTGAATATGTTCAACAACAACAAATTATGGAATAAGTATTAGAATAACACTTGATAAATAGATTTTAAAAATCCATACTATTAACTGAACATAGAGCTGCACACAATTTAGCAATGAATTATAAATATATGTACTTTAAGGTAGTAAATTTTTACTTTTATTATATTGTGTTCCTTATAAGCTTGCAAATAATCTTTTAGTTAAAAGATTAAACATTAATTGAATCCTATGAATTTTAATGATTGAACTAAATTGTTTAAAACTATGGCTGTTTTTGAAATTGGAATGTGTAGCAATATCAATATGTATTTATTAAAATTTGATTTGCTTTATTAAAATAAAGTGTAATTTATTTTCATAGAAAATGGTTTAAGTATGTTTATGTGGGTTGGAATGAATGCAGAATCAAAATGGATTCAAGAAGTGTTTGGAGTTAATACAGTTGCAGGAATTAATATTGAGCAGGTAAGCATCTTACATTAACTCAAATAGTTAAATATGTATTGATTTCTAATGGATAAACTGATGCTCAACTAATATACATGCTATTTTGTGATATTCAAGAATATCAAACAGATTTTTTGTAAAAAGAACAAGTGAAAAAAAAATCAATAATTTTCCAGACTTTTTATTTTGTATTCATTTTAAATTTGCAGTTTAGTATGTCATGAGTATAGTAATTCATAGTTTTCTTTTGTTAGAATAGTTGCATATTTATCAATTCTGATACAATCTCTGTTGTAGTCCCTATAAGTAAATTATTATCCTAGTGTAAGAAATTTTCATTTTGAATTATTTAAGCTATTTTGTATTCATGTGAATTTAAATTATTATTGGTTTATGACAAATTTATTTTTATGATAATCTAAATGTGATTGTTCCTGGAATTAGAGATTTTGTTGTGATTCTTCGTTGATTGTTTCTTCCTTTTTAGAATAAATTTTTCCAATTCAATAATCCTTTATCGGAATGTGTGCGGACAATTTTGAATCAAATTCAAAGTGAAAGGCATAGGCAAATGAAAGTAAGCATAATAGTTTGGTTTAATAAATATTCAATTATACAGTTAATTAAATTTTGATGAACACTACTTGACAATTTGGAAGTAATAATATTTTTGATAAAATATCTTACAATTATGTAAAAGTAATCAATACAAAAAGTGCATTTGAACTTAAGTTTAAAATAATTTTTTTAAAAATTCTTGTTTTGAAGGTCTGCTTTTTTACATAATTTATTTTTAGAATGCATATAATCCTTAAAATTTCTTAGAAATTCCATATTTTTAAAAAATAATTTTTAAAGGGCTTTTTCAGTTTAAGTTTTTATTTTTCAGTTTAAGTCATTTTTTACTCAGGGTGTAAAGTTCAATATTGTATATGTTCAATATTGTATATGTTCAATATTGTATATTGTTAACTCCAAATATTTTAATCACTGAATCAAATAAGCATTAAAAATTTATATTTAATTTTTGAAATGAATTCATATGAGTGTATATATGCTTCTATTTAGACTAATAATAGGGTTAGCACACAATCCTCACTATATATGTATTAAAATTTTTGACTTTTAATAGATCCTCAACTTTCAAAATTTTTTTATTTGATAGATTCTTAATTTCATGAGGTAGAAATGTGTTCAAACCTTGATTGAAATATCTTTTTTCAGCTCTACATTGTCCGTCAAGGCGACAAATCAGAGCTACTTTTCCGACAACTTCTTGTCGAAGACCGTACGACTGAAGGTAGTGCCTCGTATGTTGACTTCCTATGCCACCTCCACAAAGAGATCCGGACTCTGCTCTCTTGAGACACACTCAGCCAATCAAACAAGTTCGAAGAGTGCTCGGTGCTTGTCTGACGCATCTCTTGCCCACTCTATCAACTTCCATGGTGAACTTGGGGCTGTGTGGCACGGACCGCAGAGAATATATATTTTGTACCCCTGTTCGATTTGTTTGCTTGCTTTTCTTGCACACGCTAGGTCGTATGCGATGGAGAGTTTATAGATTAGTTCGTGATTGGATAATTGAGATCAGCTCCTGGATGACCTTTTGTGGTTTTTTGTCATGGTTACAGCTTGTTTCTTTATTATTGTTTTTTTTTTAAATTGGGGAATTTAAAGTTAAGGGTATAGCATTTTAGCTATTAAAAAAAATCTTTTTTTTTTTACATCTCTAAAATTTAAATGGTAGGCATAAATTAGCTACATTTCTATGTGCCTCTGGGATAGCATATGTAAAGAATGATCAATTGTATAACATTTTAACATTTAGCAAAACAAAAAAGGTTTTATTCAAAATGTTTCCTAGCAAGGTTGTTACTGAAACAGGTAACCAGGTCATTTTAGAGCTGTTCAGATTTTATGTATATATAAAATTTAATTATTATATGCTAATGACTTGTTTTATTTTTTAAAAAGCAGTTTTGCCTTTATTTTGATTAGCAGTTTAAAAAAATATTTAAAGGTTAAAACAAAATATTCACACATTCATCTTATTTGTGAGTTTTGTTTTACATGAGTTGATTTACTGTTGACATATGAAGATTGTTCCGATGTATTACTTAATTTTTCAGTTTATTTATTGTAATCCTATTATTCTGAAAATAAAGTTTTCATATCAATAGTAGTTAAATATTATTTATGAATTTTTTTTAATTGAATGTACGAAAAATTAAATGTTATAGTATTTGTTAATTTTTTTTTAAAAGTTATGGTATTTTTTTATATAATTAGCAACAAATACTTAGTACATAAGCATTTTTTCTAGTTTTACAAATTTAAATTAATGTAGGAGTAAATAATTATTAAGAAACAGTTTTTTGCAAATAAAAATAATTTTGTAGTCATTTGGCAGATTTTATAATATTCAGAATCGATCATTTCTTTGACACTTACTATATCCTTACATTCATTAAATTCATATGATTTAAAATAAAAAAAATTCTAGAATCTTGACTAAAAAATCTTAGTTAAACTGATATTTGGTATTTTTTTGAAGATAATGGACATGGGGCACACTCTGTTATTGCTTAGTTCATTCCAGTAAATAATATAAAAATTCAACTTCCCAAATGAAGGTCCTGTTGCGAAACTCGCATTATCTAAAGTATAACATATAGGGGTGGCGACTTTTAATGATGGAAAAATTCAATTAGGCAAAATCACCCATGAAAGAGGCGGTTCCTATATCTTAGTACCTTACTTTAGACAATGAGTTTTGCAAAGTAAAAAATATATTGAAAGTACTACAAACTTAAATTAATTTTTAAAAAAATATTTATTTAAAAAAATTAGTTTCTGCTGAAAAAAAATCTGCCGCCGTACAGCCCTCAAATATACCCCATTAGCCGGATTAATAATAACAGTCGGACAGACCAACACCAACGGTCATCCGTCTTCTCACATGCCTCAAACCTAAACTCCTTCAGCAGCCTAAACAGCGCCAACTTGGCTTCCAGCTGCGCGTATCTCGCGCCAACGCAATTCCTACGTCCGGCCCCGAACGGCAGTAACGCCATGCTGTTAAGATGGGTCTTGTTATCCGCCGAGAATCGGTCCGGGTTAAAAGTCAATGGATCCGGCCACGAGTCCGGTTCGTGGTGTGTGTACCACAACCCGGTGTATGTACCATACCAAATGAAGGTCCTGTTGTGAAACTTTCATTACCCAAAGTATATGATATAGGTGTGGCGAATTTTAATAATGGTAAATTCAATTAGGCAAAATCACCCATGAAAGAGGCGGTTCCTATATCTTAGTACCTTACTTTAGACAATGAGTTTTGCAACTACACCCTTATAATAATTTTATTTATACGAGTAAAAAAATATGGAAAGTACTACAATCTTACAGTATTTTTTTTAATATTTATTTAAAAAATGATGCATTACAGTTGATGGAAAAAAAATCACTGCCGCCGTACAGCCCTCAAATAAACACCATTAGCCGGATTAATAATAACAGTCGGACAGACTAACACCAACGGATCATCCGTCTTCTCACAAGCCTCAAACCTAAACTCCTTCAGCAGCCTGAACAGCGCCAACTTGGCTTCCAGTTGAGCGAATCTCGCGCCAACACAGTTCCTACGTCCGGCCCCGAACGGCAAAAAAGCCATGCTGTTAAGATGGGTCTTATTGTCCGGCGAGAATCTATCAGGGTTAAAGGTCCATGGGTCCGGCCATAAGTCCGGGTCGTGGTGTATGTCCCAGACGGGCGCGAGTACATTGGAACCTTTGGGTACGGTGTAGGACCCGAGTTGATGGTCGGCGTCGCAGTACCGGGTGACGAAGCCTGTGACTGGGGGGTAGTAGCGGAGGGACTCGCTGAAGACTTGGTCCAGGTACTGGAGATCTGAAAATAGGAGTTAGAATAATCGTTATTGAATATATAATCGAAAGGGGATGTTAGAATGGAATTTATTGTTGAATACATAATCTAAAGGGGTATTAGAATGTTGATTTATTTTTTAATGCATAATCTAAAGGCGATGTTTAAATGTAATTATTACTGAATAGATAATCTGAAGCAAATGTTAGAATGAATTATTATCGAATACGTAATATGGAAGTGAAGTGGGGTAATAGAATATAATCGTTATTACATACATAATTTAGAAGGGGGTGTTAGAATGTAATTATTAATAAATACATATAAGAAAATTATTTTTTAAAAATGATTTACGCATATCTACGGGAATTTTCGTTGACTGTGGCTCTAAATTATGACGCCCGTCGCGTCGCCAATAGCCCTCGTGTAGCTCTAGTGAGACGATAATTCAACCTAACTTACGGAAGTTCTAGCACAAAAAGTTAAAAATAGGACAGTAGACAGTACGAACGAATTCATTACACAGTTGTTTTGCCTGATTTGATTTTCATTGTTTTTGGTCAAAACTAAAATGTTTTTTTTTAATACATATTAATGAAAATAGACATTTTTGAGATATTTCAGTGTAGAACTCAGTAGGCAATTATTTGATGTTCTAAAAATGGATAAAAACTTATTATGCTTGTAGCATCAAACTATATTGAATGTTAGCAGTGAATGTGACTGTGTTTGTTTCAGAACTGTGTAAGCGTATATGAATGTTGATAGCTTTATGAACTAAACATCAAATTTGTACTACACCTGTTAATGGAATTCTTGAAAATGTGTGTACCTCTATCGAATTAAAAAGTGATCAAAATATATTTTGATAGTTTTTAAAATATATCTTACTTTGGACGGTGTTGTAATTTACATCTCCGGCTTCTTGAATCTCTTTGTAGAGTTTCTCTTGTATTTCCGGGTGTTTTATGAGCAAATAAAAAGTGAAAGCCAATGCCGTTGCTGTTGTCTCGTATCCAGCCAACAAAAAGATGTATGCATTGGCTATGATTTCCTCATCCGTTAGCTCAGAACCGGTAGAATCTAAAAAAATAAAACAGTGTACACTAATTTTTTTAATCTAATATTTCTCAGGGCAATCCTGTCTTAGAGTATTGACTAAAGTTTTATTATTTTTTATCCGATCTTGTTTAAAGCAGGCCTTCTACGCACAGGATAATACTTTTAAAAAGAGTCGTTTTCCAAACAAAAAATTATATATTTTTTTTACCTCAAAAATGATGAATTTGATATTTTGGGCGATGTATATGTTCAGTTTTATTTTAACCTTCTAAAGAAATGCTGCAGTATTCGTGAATACTCATACTGTATCTAATTCGTATCCACCGTATTTCCTCGTTGCTTTTAAGTGACTGTTACTAATAAATAATGCTGGCGCTTTTTTCGATAAACGCTGGCGAAAAGTTTTTATTCACCAGCGTACCCGGCAGAACGTGCATGAGGTGCACCCCAATGATTTTTTTAGAACTAATCCTTATTGTATATCTGATTTTTGTTAAGATTCTTGTCAAACTTTTCAGATTTTATTAGAAGTCACTCGAACATCTTATGTCCTAAATGTGTCTACGACAGAGATAGTCCTACAAATAATCGTTAATTGAATACGACATCAGTTGTCCGATGCGATGCATGGCCAGATATAAGCTTAGAGAAAATCCATTCAGACTAAAATCTTCTCTCTGAATAACTGCGAACAATCTACTCTTGAAACCATACAGGCTGAGAACCGGCACCACAGGGTATGAAGATAGATGGAGATGGCAAGAAGATCTATAGAAGCTGTGAACATTGTCTTGATACACAGCTTACGCCTACTCACATCTATGAGAGTCCGGCTATGAGCGCCAGCCTGAGAAAGATTGGAGTACTGCCGACTATGCTAGATCCGTATGGAGACAACATCAAGCAAGTCGTAGAAGAAATTATCAAAATTCACGGACACATATAGAGTTCGACTCTCATGGACACGACAAAAAAAATCAGTTGTCCGAGTGTGCTCCCGATTTTAAATACTTCATCTTAAGGAGGATAGTGAATGGAAGTTCGGATGTGACAAAATCCTCCTCCCCAACTGATCGTACCTGGGGAGCTAGTCGGTAAGGCGCTTGCCTTGCATGCGACACGTCCCAGGTTCGGGGCCAGGCATTGCCAAAATTACTGTCGACCTATAAACAGCGCGTGCAGCCAAAAACTCCGACGAATAATACCCCTTGAAGAGGGAGTTCACTTTAAATATGCTCCAAGGTACCCAACGCTCCTAAGTTGCGTTGGTTGCCGACTCAGGTGTCGGCTCGTCACTTGACTGTGGCTCCAAATTACGACACCCGTCGCCAATAGACCTCATGTATAGCTCTAGTGCGACAATAATTCAATCTAACCCTAAAAAATAATCATTATTGAAATATGTCGCCAATAGCCAGCGTATGCTTCCGGGTTCAAATACACTGCTCAAAACAATTAGGGGAACGCATGGTTTAAACCCTTTCACCCTCAATGATTCCATTTGGTATCATCAGCTTCCAATTTTTTCTCTCACTAAGTTGAGCTCGTACTTATTTATCGTTAGATAGAAGAATCATGTCTTTTGAAGAATTAAATAATGTTTGTTTTAATTAAATGAAAATATGAAAAACATAGTAAAATAAAATTCACCCCAAAAAAATTTTATGAAATAAATTGACCCTAAATTCTTCACGCTTGCATTTTTAGATGTTTAAAAATTGATTTTACCTTTTTTTTACAAATAAAGTTTAAAAAAATTATTGTAATAATTTATTCAAAAGTTATGATTCCAATACCCCCCCCCCCCTTAAATTTTAATTAAAAAATTAAGATATTTTCCCTGTTTTTTACCATTTCATTCTGGAAGCATAATGAATATATTTCACAAATTTTAGATTTCTATAATAAAAAATAAGAAGTTGGAAGTGAAAGGGTAAACAAAAGTACGCAAAGTGCTCCCCTAATTCTTTTGAGCAGTGTACTTTATAGTAATTAGGCTATTGAATATAAGTTTGGCTGGGACATTCTCCTCCTCCTACTCACCATTTTCTCTGCTGTCCAGCATCAACTGCAGGATGTCCACACTTTTGATGCTTGGGTCCCGCTTCCTGGCTTCGATGGCACTGTTCACGTTGTCCACAATAAGATCTGTCATTTGTCCTGCTGTCATGTTTTTTGTTACAAAGGTCATTATAGAGCCCACGAAAGGAAACACAATGGCGAAATCCACTGCGGGATTCTGCGCATATTTGAAAAAGTCTCGAACCTATAAGCAAAGGATTGTGTTCATGACCTGGAAATATCACACATGTGAGCTGAACTCGCTAAATCTAAGGTGTTTGTGTGAGTGGGGCGGGGGGGGGGGGGGGGGGGGACTGTAGCCGGGTATCCAAACCAAAGCTTCTTCTCTATATAAATCCGATAGGATTTTTTTTTGGCTGTATTGGATATTTTTACAAACGGTTTTTTTATGTGATAAATGAAGCTGAATTTCAGTGTTCTTCCACTTCTTGAAATGAGTTCGAATATTTTGTTTAATATTCAATAAATAATTATACAAACAATTCTAATCTATTTCAAAAAGTGGAATGGTAGAGCACTGTAAGCCAAATACATTTATCATTTAAAAATCCATTTGTAAAAATGTTCAATACAGCCAGAGTAATTTAAATTAGAACATTAGAAAAAATTATTTTTTCCATTGAATTAACACAAAAAGTAGACTTCGATTTGGAGACCCGGCTACCGCTCCCATTCTCTTTTAAGATTATAGGAGGCTCCATATGTAATGTATGCTCTCACCGAAGTTTTATGCAAGTATTTTTAAAAAATGAAACAATAAGACTGGCGGCTGATCAATAACCATAATTACCGCAATAAGAAAAATATCTTTCGGGTTCTCCTGACAATGAGTCTTCATGGCGAGGGCACAGTCTGCAATCACGTCAAGAGTCAGACCTTGGATTAGTTCGTAGATGTCGAACATTTCGTTCTTGTCTGCCCTCTTGCTGACAACAGACACTGTGACATCTACCTGAAAATATTATAAATTAGAATACCAGAAAACATTGCACACACAGAAATATGGTAACACCATGCATTGATTCTATTTGATTTTAACATGTATTCCATAGTAGATATATAAATTCCTTTATTTCATTAATATAATATGTGTCCAAATTGAAATCACTTAGCAACAACCATTATTTTTGTAAAGTCCCCTTCCAATATTAATAAGGAGTGTTTTGTGCGTATCTTTTATTAAGCCCCTTAATGAAAAAATTACACTCAATAAATACGACTTATGGAGAAACAACATTGCAACGTTCAAAAAAATAATAAATAATAAAACCGAATTCGGTCTGCGCATGAGTAAAAATTACTTTAAAAACTGTTTAGCATCGGATATTTGAAAATTCTATGCAACTACATGTCTTTCATATGCAGTTCTATAATCAGGGGATAGATGAAACTAAACATTTAAATTTATTCTGCAATGCTAAACGTGGAAGTGGTATATGTTAATGATTTTTCGAAATTAGATCGATGACGCTATCGTTTGGTTGAAACGAGCTTGTAATAGTGTTGTTCCAACAGAACTGCGAAAGGTATAAAGTAAATGAAGGGGGATCGATAAATCTACACTATCGTTTAAATAAAAGGAGCTCTATAGAAACGTAATCCCGACTGAAACATGAATTTATTACTTTTTTTAAAGACCGCATTTTTGGCGGAGCAAGCCTTTTGCAGACTCGGTATATTCCCAAGAAATGAGAGCCATTTTTTGTGGAAACAAACATCTATGCGGCTCTCGTTATGAATTTCGAGCTCAGATTAAAATGAATCTGATCTCGCTGTGGATGTTGAAGTATGGTGAGTTTTAATTTCCCAAGAATTTTGAACCCAAGCTAAATGGATACTCAAGGAATCTTTTACATGCCACATAATCATATGACATACGTGTCGACAATTTTCTTATCCTGACGCTCTTCCGGGGCTCAACCCCACGATCTTGGGGTTAAAAGGCAAACACTGAGTCGACTTAACCCGAGAGAAGGCGCGGGCTATTGATGACATATTTCAATAATGATTTTTTTTAGGGATATCTCTGCCGTAAACAAATATAGAACACGAGTTGATCGAGTGACCTTCCAATCAAATGTAAAGGTTTGGCACACTTTGAAAAAAATCAGGTAATAAGGATATTAGTACTAAATAAATCCTTGGGGTATAATATACTTATTGCGCCTTATGCTGGGTTAAGTTTCGAAATCGAATTTATAACCGTGAATAATGAAAGTAAAGGCATATGATCGATGCTCTAGTTCCAGAATTACCTTCTTGTCGACGATGCTGGTCATGAGCTTGATCTTCCCCGAACTGAAGGTGGGCGTGAGGATGGACCGCACCTCCTTCCACCGCTTGTCTTTGAGGGCGAGCAGGGTCTTGTTGAGGGGAGACACGTCCAGAACCATCTCGGGGCGGTTGCTGAACACGTGGAAGTCCTTCACGAACACCTGGAATACGCAAGGGGTAGATTTATAGTTAACATTTGTTATTTAATTAAGTTTTTTAAGTTCCTAAATTAGCGAGACATGGAGGGCTTAGGCTATTTTACCTTAAATTGCCGGACCAGAGGACATGATCAGAAATTGAATAAATCATGCTTTAGAAGGGAGGTAAGAAAACATTATTTTTACAATAGAGTCGTCAATGAGTGGAATTGCTTTGCCAGATTATGTTTGTATAATTCGAAGAGATTGGAAGATTTTAAGAAGAATCTCGATAGTTTATTGGAAACTGCCATTAGTAGACCAAGGCCTGCCGTGCCCATTTCAGCGTACGTGACCAAGGGCTCTGGGGTGCTAGGCATATGCCTAGGTGGTCAACCTTACGTGGAACCTCCAGTGTTCCCAAGTATGATTGGTCGTCATTTTATCGACCCAAGGGATGAAAGGATGAGTCAACCTCGCCCATTCCGGCGCCTGCAATGCGAAGCACTACCACTAAGCCACTGGGCCTCCATTTGTAGATTTGCATAAATCAAAAAGTATGCAGGATCAGTATTTTTTGTTTTATATGAATTCACTCTGTTTATGAATTTTTTTTTTAAGTAATGCACTGCTATGGATAGTGATGATTCTAAGACAACGAAACCATTGACCGTCGTAAGAACGGTATTAAAATTTAACAAGTTATCATGCTTTTAATTGTTTTTTCATTGCTTAAGGGGTTGTATTTAGTTAACCTATAATTTGTAAATTTGCAGGGATCGTCAGAATACAGGTTTAGTATTTTTGTTTTTTATAAATTCAATCTGTTTATGAAATTCTTTAAAAAAAAAGAAAATTACTGTTTTGATAGTGATGATTCTAAGACAAAGAAATCGTTGGCCGTCTTAAGAACGATCTTGAAATTTAACAAGTTAGCATTTTATTTATTGTTTATACCAATGTTAAACGTTAGCATCAAAAGTAACTACTTATGGTGAAGTATGTAAAATAAATTAATTTAATTCTTTTATCAATTTTCGCACTGCATTCCAAAACCACTAAACTTTATTCTACTCTAACGAATTTAATAAATTGGCATTCCTTAATAATATGTCCAATGTGTCAAATACAATTACAAAATATTATATCGGACAATCAAACTCTCTATGAAGGATCATATTTTTAAGACATTTTTTTTTTAATTCCGCAATAGCTGATTAGTATTATTAAAGTTAGTTAAATGTATTGTTCTGACAAAAACCTTGCAAAAACCATACAAGTAAAAAAAAATTTAAAATGTAACCCACCTGTTTCAAAAGATCCAGATCATTGACCACCACATACGGCACCCCTCCTATAAAGTAGCCGAACACATTTCCGTACTCCTTGATCCAGCGTGTGATAGTTTCGTTGGGTGTCTGTCCAGCCCTCAGTTGCGACATGTTGCCTGTCAGGAAACTTGGGTGTGGGCCCGGGATTCCGTACTTACGGAATAATTGGTGGGTGGATCGTCTCTTGAGAGCCCATCTGCCGATCACGAAGCCAAGGTAGGTCGCGATGATGATCAGAAGCGTGGTTGTTACTTCCATGGATGTAGTTGGAGGATTGTGAAGATTCTTGTAGGATATCTATTTTAAAATATATTAGTCGATTTATTGAATTATTTTGCAGATTTGAGGCAATGTAATCTAAGCGCCAAAATTGGTAGCGAGAGCCGCCTCGATGGTGCCACCAAATAATATCTACATTATTAAATTACGGCAGTTCAAAGTAAACTTATGTAATATTGTTTGAGTGTCAAATCTACTAAAATAATACAAAAATCATCAGAACATTACGCAGATTTGTGTATTATTCCGATGAAGCGAAACCATGTCTATTTTTACTTTTACCTAATAAAACTTTTTCACAAATAATCAATATTGTTTTCTTCACGTAATAACATCTAGTTGGCGTCAGACCCACAACTGAAGGGAAAACAGAGTTGTTCTTGTGATGATGCAATTATGGTCGTCAAGAGGCGAGTACGATTCCTAGACTACCGTGGGCAGGTAAACGGCAGTATCTAGACTAAAATGACTTAGATCATTGGTGCAAGCCCTCAATAACCCTAACCTGTAAGAAAGTATATTGAAAGACTGAATATTTCAGAGCATATATTATTTTATTAAGTTATAACATTTGTAGTTTTGCAGGGTTCAGATCTCCAACGGGATTGACAACCGGGTTTGTTTTGTTTTTTGTAGTGGTAAATAATTTGTTGCCGTGGTTAAATTTACCTGTCCATAGAGATAGCAATTGCGTAGCTCTAGTGAGATGGTAATTTAACTCAACTCAACCCTCCCACGGCAAATTAGTCGATTTTATTGAATCATAATGCAAAATTCATGCAAAAATATAATTTTTAAGGAATACATCTATCTTCTATTCATACGCAAAATTATTGCACTATCACGACCATTAAAGCTAAGTGTCCACGTGCAAGAAAAATTGCACAAGTTTCATGCATGAAACTTGCTTGAGTGCGTTTAAATAGAGCTTGCAATTTTTCTTGCGGCAAGGCTCTGCAAGATATTTTATAGCTTTGTTGCACGTTTAACTTGCAGAGTAGTGTCCACGACAGTACTGTGCAACCGTGGTTTGTGTCAGTTATAAACATAAACAGTGATCGGAATCGTCCATTCCATCACCATTCGCCATGAATAAAAGGAAAGCTGTCGCTTTAATATTAATTGCTCATACAATTAAAAATCAAAATGCCCGTAAAATGCGCAAGTGTTGGAGAAGAATAGGGTTCTGAAAGGAAATGAACTAGGATTTTTTAGAAATTTATTTCAGGAATTTTCTATAGAGGACCACCAGCAATTAAAAAAAAATATGCATGTCGGCATCCGATTTGGAAACTTTTTACTGAAGATGAAGACCAAACTTGCGGCAGTAGGAGAATCCGTCGAAACCATCCCCCCCCCCCTAAAAAACAAAAGTAGAAGCTATTATGGCACGTGTATTCCAGAGATCAAGAGCAAGCAAAACAAAAACAACCATGCACCTAGTCCTAGCTATACACAGTTTGCAATAAGCTTGCAAAAATTTCCAATCTGTTGGAACCGAGTAAGTTGAGTCGCACAAACCGGTTACACTTCTTCAATTTCTTTACGCTGCAATATTGCTGAGAGTTCCTGCTAAGTGACTTGCTGGGATGCATACACGGGCAAGACGGGCTGAAAACTTTAACTTGCAAACAACTTGCGCAAGTTTTCTTGCTCCGTGGACACTAACCTTAAGGCTTGCTTTACTGCATACTAACTTAATGCATAGTAAAACAACTTTTACAGTGATGATAGATTTTGCCCTTTACGAAATACAAAAAGGCCCCGGGTTTATATGGTGTTGATGTTATTATTGCGGTCATGTTGTTAAATTAATTACTTTCGTTGGAATAGATTTTTATTAATTAAAATTGAGTAGTATTTTTCTGAAATTTAACTTCTACTTAAAAAATTAAAACCCTTCAAAGAGAAAGTACTATGCTAGGAAAAGCATTCTAAATTCGACTTATTTTTTCCACGAAAGTAAGTATTTACGAGTTTGCAAATTGAAATACAAAAATTTTACAAT
Organism: Oedothorax gibbosus; assembly: GCA_019343175.1. Taxonomy (NCBI): domain Eukaryota; kingdom Metazoa; phylum Arthropoda; class Arachnida; order Araneae; family Linyphiidae; genus Oedothorax; species Oedothorax gibbosus. Next base: position 31,957,178 of record CM033270.1, read on the forward strand.
CCTTTTCATTAAAATTTGACAATTTAGAAAACAGTTTTTCAAAAAATTTCCAAATTTTTTCAGTGTATAGCTAATATCTGCATCCTTCTAATCATGATATGTATAAGGTACTGATCAATAAATTGCATTTTATTACAAGGAAATTGAATCTCTAGCTCCTGGGCACTCCATGCAATAACAATGCCTATTTCCTAATACGTTTCAATCTATTGAGTCCATAGATAGTAAAAATCATTCATAAATGACATAAGTTAATTACAGTTCAATAAAATAATTAACTTGCCCTTAATGATTTCTAGAAAATTATCTTCGCTTTTATAAAATGGTTCTTATCAGTGTAACATTCAATTTAATCAATAATAAACCATGAAACAATTTCGAAAGTATACTAATAAAATTTCTCGTTTGGGAACACGTGTACCTCAAATACTGCGCAAAAAAATACATTCGCTATTTCTGAAAAGAAACACATTAGAGGAAAAAAAATTCAAGTACTATTTTTTTATAGCTGTGTTTGCAGTGGCACGAAATTCTAATAAAAAAATTTTTTTAGACAAATGCTTGCAACACATGCTTACTTATTGCTATATAGTTACTTATTGACAAAAAATGGGTGTGTTTCAATGAAAATATATTTTGTGTTATTGTATGAATGCTATTTTTTCACTACCTGTGAACTCAATAGATTGAAACCTATTAGAAAATAGGCAAAGAAAACCTATTAGGAAATAGGCATTATTGTTGCATAGAACGCCTAGGAACTGGAGGTCCGATTTCTAGAAATAAAATGCAATTTTATTGGTCGAATTGCTTATTTATATCTTATTTTGCAATCTTATTGCTAAAATCTGTTGTTCTTAATTTGTTCTAAATGTTGTTGTTGTTTTTTTAATTTAATAAGCCTTTTGTAATTAATTTTTTTGGGGGATTTTTTTTACATTTATTTACATATTTCACTTTTATCGGATGATAACTATCAATTCCTCCTTTTGTTATTGATTCACATATTCGTCGCGATATGCATTTTTTAATGAAAGTTTCAACAAACTAGGAAATTGTAATCTTGTTTACGCAACTTTTATCAAACATCTACGCTCATATGATAGAGTTACAAGTTAAGATATTATGTTTGTTTTGTTTTCCCAACGCAATAAAATCTATTTATGTTTTTTTTTAAAAAAAAGCATTAGAAGAAGTGTACCATTTTTTAAAAACCGAACCTAATATTGCATAGATGAATAGATATCCAAATTTATCTAATTTTAACTCTACAAGTTTATTTTGTATTTTTATCTGTCACTTTTCAAAGTTTGTTATCATGTATTTTTTGTATTATTATTTTTATTTTAATATTTATTTTTAAAACTTTAAATATTTATAATTATTTTGCTTTGGCACAAACTTTTATGAAATTTAATAATTTTTACGGACCTGAGTTTTATACAATAGAAACGAACTCTTTCATTGTATTTTTTTTTAGAAAAAGTACTAAATATTTGAAAAAAAAAACCTATTTAATGTACGGTACCGGCTGACCAATTTTGGCTAATTTGCCTTAGTTAAAATACGATTAGTCATTCAGGGTCACGGAATTCATTTAATTATGTAATACTTCAGAATGGTGGCGCCATCTACAGGGCAATATTATTCGATAGAATTTAACGAATACTTATAAAAAACAATTCCTTACTATACAAAACAACTATATATCAAAACAAAAGAACTTACCTTAGTATATTTTAAAGTCTAAAACCATCAAAGAAGCTTAAACTTTGTTTCAGATGAATATTTCAAATTAAGGGCGGAGTATAATTTATAAACAAACCTTGTGTCAACTTCCATGGAAACGATGCCAGATTGTGTGATAATTCTACTCCGCCAAATGCGGCGCCACTGTTCAGTGGAAGATAAGTGTTAGACCGGTTTCTAGGGTCGTAGGAAAAAAATGTCCCTTAATGGAACGATAATTTAGGAAGTGATCTACAGTTTAACACACATCACACGCATCGTGATAATGTAATGGAACTCTGAAAAAAGTATATGTTAACCCTGCATAAGTTAAATAGGTAACGAATTTTTAATTTTAACATTACGAACACTTATTAATTTTTAGATTTTTTTTACTCACACAAAAGAGCATTAAGTTTATTTTGAAGACAGTTAATTTTTTTCTATTAATAAATTATATTTAATATTACTAAAACTGTAAAAAATAATATATATACAACGCAAACAAAAAGTTTATTTTGGCAAGGCGAATTTTCTTGCCATAAAATCGTAGTTAATAAGTTAAGGCTGTTGTTTAACTTCTTTTCATTATTGATTTGAGTGTATAAAGTGGGTGGTGGGGTGTTTTAATGACATATTCGATTAGCTCGCATAAATTGTCTTACTTAATTTGCTCTTTTGGTTTAATTATCAATTGCACGGGTCGACCATTAAAAAATGCGAACACAAATGAAAAGATTTTTTAATAAATAAGCTAAAAATAGTTAACTATCTTGCCGCAGGCAGGTTGGGTTAGTTTGAATACCGTTGCACTGGAGCTATCAAGAAGGCTATTCTGTCTTGGGCAAGTAAACAGCAGTATCTAGACTCTAATGACTTGAACCATAGTTATCAGCACTCAATAACTCTAAACGATAAGAAAGTTTAGTAAAACACAAACACTGATATTTTCAAGACCATAAATAATCTAATTCATTGTTGTGGTTACTGCAGTTTTCCTGACCTGCGCACGGCAGTATACGCGTATGCCTAAAATATGTTATTGATTATAAAATAAAACATAATCAGCCATTAAAAATAGAAACAGGGTTTATTTATATATGATAGATTTAAATTATTTTTTTCAAAAATATAAAGTCATCTGTACAAAAGAAGAGGCGGAACATGTGACCAAACATTTGACGTTTAAATGCTCGTCCGATCAGCAACATTTCCTCTTCTTCTTTTCCATCTCTTCTTCTTGGAGCTTGAGAACGTGTTCCATCGCCTCGTCTTCCTTCGTCTTCAGAATGCTGGAAAAGTAAATAACGTCAATCTCTGTTAAAACAACCTCGTTTACGAGACAACTAGTTTATAATGTAATAAATACATTTCTTTTGAATTTTCGATAGGCCTTAATGTTATAATATCTTCCATATAACGAGAATTTTTAATTAACTCGTTGGATATTACGCTGAAATTATACGTTTAATATACAAAAATATAATTCAAAAATTCGCGTAATTTGAAATTTATTTCCCGTCTAAAAAAGTATTGACTTGGGAAGCAGAAAATAAACTACTACTACTAACAGCACCACTTCCTTTGTTTTCAGAATGCTGAAAGAGAAAAGAACTACACTAAAAATACCGAAAGGTAACTTTAATCAAAATTAATGGCGAATGAGAGCGACTGACCCCGGGTCTCCTAACCTAAGTGTCTCTGTGTTAATCCAATGAGAAAAAATGATTTTCGCAACCAAATTTCTTCGACTGTATTAAATATTTTTACAAGCGGTTTTTTCTGTGATAAATGTGGCTGATTTATTGTTATTTATAATCCCACTTTTTGAAATTGGTTCGAATATTTTTTTTTTTTTAATTTTCAATAAATAATTTTACAACAAAATATTCGAACCAATTTCAAAAAGTGGGATTAATAGAGATCTGTAGGTCAACTACATTTGTCATTAAAAAACGTTTTCAAAAATATATTTAATACAGCTGGAGCAATGCGACTTAGAAAATACTACATTTTGAAATAAGTTAGAATATTTTTTTGCAAAATTATACTTATTGAAAATTAAATATATATATATATATTCGTTCACATTTACCATATAAAAAACCATTTGCAAAAAATATTCAATACAGCCGGAGTTATGGAGCTTAGAAAATCTTTTTTTTTCAATTGGATTAACACAGAGGCACTTTGGTTTTGAGACTCGCGGTCATTCATTTTGGTTTGGAGATCCACGGTCATTCATTTTGGTTTGCCTTATAAAACAAATAAATTTTTTTTACATAATCAACACAATACAATTTTACATGCTATGAACGAACAACCAAGCTCTGTTTGCTTGTTGTAATTATTAGTCTATTCTAACATTTTTTAAAATTCAAAATGGCTTCCAGATTTTAGGCTGAATTATTTTTGCAAGACTTTCGAAATCATGTTCGACACTTTTGCTACGTCACTTTTTTTTCAATTAATTAGCCAACTGCCTCGGTATCAGTAATTTAAAAAAGCATTCTAGTTTCTAATACAAAAGTTAGCATCAAGAAAAATTGTAAAATGAAGTAGCGAACTGTATCCATGAAGATTCACGTATGTGTACCGGAGCGAAGAGGTTAATGTTAGAGTAGCTCGGGCTCAGACTTCAAAGTGTAATGTCCGAAGAACTTAAGCAAAATAAGTAATAAGCATCAAGACTATGAACGATAAGGCACTATTTAATTAAAGTAAAATTGTGCATACCTGGCCAAAGCATCAATCGCGTCAGATATACTATCACCAGTCTTGGCACTTGTTTCAAAAAATAATGACTCGTATTCCTGATAAAAGTAAAGAAAAACTATCAGAAAATACAGATTTAGATTTAAAAAGGTAATTTTACAGATGATAGTGCTTGGTTAAAGCGAACGAAAAAAAATAAGATTAAGCTATTGGAAACTATTAAATTAACGAATAACGTCTGAAGAAAATACCACTAATTTGTATATTACTATAATATCCAAGATTTATAAAACAAAAATACAAATAGTGATTTAAAATCAATTAATTAATATTTTTCTTCTTTTTGAAACGAAATTTATTCTCGAAAAATTATAATCCAAATTAAAATTTATATTTTTTAAAAACTGTTTTTAATACAATAATTACTTATTTACATATGCTAATGCATATCTTTTAAATCCGGATAACATCGTCATTTACTGTACTTGAATATATGGAAATATCATTTCAGTAAATTGATAATTCAATTCGAAATTATTAATGCATCTAAGTTGTTTTATTTAATGATGAAAGGAACCACTTCAGATGAAAAAATGAGTTTGAAGCAATTTTAAACGAAACTGCTTATACTGACGAAATTCTCAGTTATTCAGATAAAATATTTAAGGAGTGTTTTTTATTTAATAAAAATAATATGAAATCGTATAATCACTAATTCTCTTATGAAATGAAAAGGTCTAAGTATCACTGAAATAACGTTTCAATTTCTAGGAAAAATTAAACAAAATACATTTTCGATAAATTCTTGAATAAACATTTGTTTAAATGATGGACATGCATCAGTTTCCTGTATATTTTATATCATAAAGAGGATGTAATAAAATTTTAAACTTTTTTCTAAATATAAGCAAAACACTTAAATTAAAATATTTACGGTTCTGTAAGTATTAATTCATAGTTTAATAAATTAGAATAAATTATTGTACTTATTTGAAGTAAAAATAATGGTTCTATTGTGAAGCAATTTATTTAATAGAGGTTAAAGCAATTTTCTGAAAAAGGTTTATTTTGCTTATTCATAATTGTTTGCAAACAAAGAAAATTCGAATAAAGGTGTTTGATTGGAAAGGAATGTGTTAAAGGAATTGCTAATTGAGATTAGTAAACGTGACTAGTTATTACATTTGCAAGATTCATGTGTAACTCTAATGTTGATGTTTCATATGCAAATCTATTTTTTATATATAATGTAGAGAAAAGCGTTTAGCATTAATTTATCAAATATCTACTAATACTTATTGATTTATTATAAAATGAATGAACATATTTTAAAAATAATTAATAAATTATTTAATGTCCATTGCTCAAGCTAAAAGTTACAAGAACATAAAGCGTTTTAGTTTATTTAAAGTTATGTTATGCATATAAATAATTAAATAAGGTATCAATTTTAAGTTACTTCTGGTTGAAGTCCCCCTTAAAAAAAAACTCAGAAAGAAAGCTGTAAATGAGATAGTTTGTATTTGTACAAAAAGTTATAAAAATATGCAGTATGTTACAAAACTTAAGTCCATAGAACTAAGTCAAGAAAACTACGTACACGTATCAAAAATGTAGCATAGTCACTAAAAGGTTTCCATAAATATATGAAAGTAATCCTTTGAATAAAATATAATTTATAAAGAAAGATACAATAAACTACAGATAAATAATACATTAAAAAGTGAATCTATACGTAATCTACGCAAAGAAAACTTTGTGCATAAAACCAAGTCAACAAAAACGGACATGCATCAAAAATTTAACGTCAACACTAAAATATTTAAAACTAACACATTAAAGAAAATATATCATGTTGCTTAAATATAACAAATAATGTAACAACAATAAATAAATAATAGATTAAAAAAAGCAACCTACGTCTGCCAATCTTGTTCCATCTTTTGTCCTAACCACTCTGTCCGTCTCGTAAACGCAGAGGTCCACCTTGTTGCCTAGCAACATAACCATCACACCCTCCTGAGCTCCTTCCTAGAGGGATAGAACGAATGTTTACGTTTCATTTCCTGTGCTCCCTTTCTTCTGAATATTTTAAGAGTAGTATCAATGTGTGTGTTGTTGGGTTGGATTTGTGTTGGTTTTGTCTAAAAAGGGGTGTTTTAAATTTATAGACTTTGGATATTTTGATGTACAAGGTGTCCCAATCAAGTTTATCAAAACCTCAAGTGATATTTAAAGGAACAGTGTAAATGAAAAGACTGTAATGGGCATGTTTCAGGTACCGAGTGGTCACCGAAATGCCTAATGATACAACGAATGTTTAATTTCCATTTTGTGATCCTCTCTTCTGAATATTTTAAGAGACATTTCTATGTTGTTGGGTTGGCTTTATGCTGGTTTCGTCTAAAATCGTAATTTTAATTTATAGACTTCGAATATTTTGGTTGTTTTGATGCACAATTGTCCCAGTCAAACTTAGTAAAACGTCAGATAATTGAAGAAACGACGAAAGTAAAAAGAATATTTAAACCAGAACATCCTTTTTAGCTTCCACACTACGTTTATAACGTAAAAAGTTGAAGGTTTTATAATCGTTCAGTCCGTCTGTCCGTCTGTCACCCACTTTCACAGAAAGAACCACAAGTCCCACAGACAAGTGGGATACGTCATTTTAAAGCAAAAAATCAGATTAGGCTACATTCCAAATTTCATTAAAAAATTTAAATTAGAAGTTTATTTAAAATTTAAATAACTAAATTTTTTTTATCTACATTGAAATAACTTGCAAATTCTATTTTTATTATATTTTCACTGTTGTCATCACAAGTCCCACAGACAAGTGGGATACGTCATTTTGAAGCAAAAAATCAGATTAAGCTACATGCCAAATTTCATTAAAAAATTTAATAGAAGCTTATTTAAAATTTAAATAACTAAAAATTTAATCTACATTGAAATAACATGTCAAATTCCATTTTTATTCAATATTTCCCCTGTTGCCATTTCGTTAAACGTACGAGAAACTTTTGTTAAAATAAAAATACACTTTTGAAAAAATATTTATTTATGTGATATAATTCGGTTTGGATTGTTGTATTATCACAATAGAGTTCTTTTAATGGTTCTATATATATATATGTATGTAGAAAGATGCATAGAGAATTCTAACTTGGCATAAAAAAATATGCTAAGTTTCGCTTTTATTTTTAAAGCATCAATTGTACAAATTATAAATTTTTTGAACTGTAAATTAATTTAACAAACTATAAATAAGTGAATTTTCGAAAGAAATGTAAATGGGAAATTGTGGCGACAAAAATATTTATTAAAAAAGATTACATCATTATTCTTCGAACTTCAAACAAATTTAGCAAACGATAAAGTCTAATTATTAAATCTGAGAAAGAAGATTAATGAAAATAGTTAATTTTGGCGTTTAAAACTTTGAATTACAAATAGCTAAAGGCCCTGTTTTTATTAGAATTAAATCACATTTGCCATTCGCAACAATCGCTCGAGAAACTTTAATTCTTTTAGACAATAAATCAAAATAAATTTATTTTTGCGACATCGATCAGTTTGAAATGACGTCAAATATATTTCACTACGGAATCCTTGTATGTTGATATGAAATGTTTTCATTCTATTTAAAAGCGAGGAATATGACATATTTATTCTTTAAAATATAAATTAATTTTTGCAAACGATAAGTAATAATTATTGAATTTTCAAAATAAAATAAATGAAACTAGCCAAATTTAGCTTGTAAATGTTAAATATAGAATTAATGTTGTGTTTGGCGCGTTTTTTCCTGTTAAACACAAATATGTGGAAGTGAGTTAAGTGACAGATTCTGTTACAAACCTACTTGTTTCTTAATTAGAACTCTTATTTTTATTGTTTTTGTAAGGTAAGCATGCTTCTTTCAGTCGAATACCTTCCCTTCCCTACTGCATTTGTAGTTATTGTGATAGTTTTTTAAACAGTATTTACTCCTTGAAATTCACTCTTCTCAATTTTTTTTGTTTAAATTAATATTAATTCTCACAAGCAGTTTTTAACATAAAAATCGGTACCAAAAACACCTATGCCCTGAAATGGACCAGAATATATGAAACATTCAACAGAGACTGATAATATATGCTTTTTATCAAACAAATTTATCTGAGTAGGTAAACCTAATAAGAAAATCGCATTATATAGATTCGTTATTATCTAATGAACAGAATTAAATAATTCCATGGGATACAATTAGCTCGCAATTACCATGACACGGACCAGACGTTCGAAATGACTCATTTAATAGCAATTAACTTCTTAACGGGTACTATTTATCTGAACTAATAAGAGTTTCAAGTCGATTGTAAACAGTGTATACACTGCTAAGTCAAACTTAATTTTAAACTTAATTAAAAACTAACTAATCAAATCAACTTATTTTTTTATTGATAATTAATGAAACCTCATTATACTTTGATATTGTGCATCCAGTTTCGCACATTTCTAAAAGTAGATTCGCTTGTGACGTCGTACACTACTATGATGCCATCAGCTTTCCTAAAATATTGGTGTGTCATGCTCCGAAATCTGAAAAATAAACATCCATTACAAATTTAGCTAGAATGGGCTTGTTTCACTTTTGACCTGGCAACAGCTCTGCGGTCTTGTTTTCATTTTTCTCGAATTACTTTTGTTGATATTCGAAATTGAGTTTTCTAAGAATAAGTAATTTTAGTTGTTATTTTTTAAAAATAACAACTTCTTGCTGTGCTGTTGGTTGTTTTAATCATTTATCAAGGAGAACTTGCATTGAAAGAAGTTGGAATTTTAAAAAAATAACAACTAAAATATTCTTAGAAAACTCAATTTGGAATACCAAGGCAAAAGTAATTCGAGAAAAATGAAAACAAGACCGCGGAGCTGTTGCCAGATCCCTCGTGAAACAAGCCCATTTTTCAATGTGATTATATATATTTTTCAATATCTTTTATTGGTAATTTGAATTTAAATCTTAGTGAAACATTCTGTGAAGTTATTAACTTAACATACTTCACTGGTACGTAAATTGAAACTGCTTTTATTGAGTTAACAAGGTGGAAGTTTTGGAAAAATACGAATAGAGACAACTTTTCTGTTACTTTAATACTCACAGAAATTATAGTACGAAAATGCAGAAATACTAAAAGAATAATGGTAGTTATCTGATTTCATACGTTTCAACCAAAATAGAATTTTTAAAATCCGATTATGAACGGGAACTGTGTGTGAAAAGAAGATTCGGACAGATAGACATATTAAGTTTAACAATACCATACCCTAAATTTTATTTTCAAATTGGAGGTGGAAGTTCTGAAGAATTAAAATGGCCTATTATCAAGGTTACTTAAATATTAATTAAATATTCACATAAATTCTTATGATACTAAGAGACAGATGGAGAATATATATAAAAGATCGCTATCTGATGTCATACGTTGAAACCCCCCCCCCCCCCCCAAAAAAAAAAGAATCCTATCAATCCGATTATTAGAACTTGCATTGTGTGTGTGAAAAGAAGATACGGACAGACGAAAGATAGACAGACATGGGACAAATCTGCACGATATCAATACCATACTTTTTATTTTTAAATTCTTTGTAATAAAAAAAAGATAGTAAGCTATAAAAAAAATTACCTTTCTTGTCCTGCAGTGTCCCACAATTGAAGCGCTATCCTCTCCCCATCCACTTCGATAGTTTTCACTTGGAAATCTACGCCTGTAGTAAATATTTATAATTAAGCATCAGTTGTAACTTCAAAACTAATTATTAAAGTAGTTTGGGTTAAAATCATAATAATATAAAGTATTAATATAACAAAAGAAAAATGCACATTGAAACGTAAAAAATATTTTTAAAAAATTCAAATTCACTAGTATGATACAGATAGTGAACTGTATTTTATCTATCATTAAGAAAACCTTGTTGTTAGTTAGACTACCCATTGTGAATAAAAAGTGTGAACATTCTACACGTTTACCAAAATTTATAAACTTCTAAAAGAAAATGAAGAAAACGCTATCCTCTAAAATGAATTATATTTGTGTAACAAAACTGTTTTCTACACTAAGTACATGAATTGAACGAAATATTTGAATTTTAAAAAAAATTAAAAAAAAATTTCAATTTAAAAAAAAACACGCTATGATCTTTAGCACATACTTTGTCAAACATTCTGGTCTAAATTATGTCTATTTAAATTTAATTTTAAAACGTTAAACATTTTATGAGCCAGATAAACAATAGGAATTCATTATTAGCTTTTTGCTATTAAATATTATATTTTAACTGTTTCAAATAAGTTTCTGAAAACGCAAATAAAAAAATTATAGAAATAATAAAAAGTGTTTTGGAATTCCTCTTGACTATTATGCTTTATAAACAAAACATTCCAAAACGTTTTTCCTTTTTTTTTCACATTCTAGTTACTCCCTGAAACAGACATAATTTATGTACGAAAATGTGCAATTACGTTTTTTGACAAGTGTTATAAATAATCTTTAATACGTTACTTCGCAGTTTTAAAAAGTGTCAAATACATTTTAAGGCTGTAAAGGGTTTACAATTTTCTGTCCAACCCTTGTAAAGTAGTATATATTACATAGTCATAGTTTATATTACCTATGGTAGCACTAAAAGTAGATTTAAATGTGTCGGTGCAGAACCTCTGTAGTATACTGGTTTTCCCAACTCCGGAATCTCCAACAAATACTACTTTGAAAACTCGAGTGGGGGCAGCATCCTAGAAATACACATAAAAAATACACATACTTAGGTTTGAACTTATTTTGCAAATTCTTACATTTTTAATTGATGCATCATTGAAGGCAAGAAATTTGAATATAATAATTCTTAATTTTATTTTTATACTCTCCCCTGCCTTCTGTTTTTTTTTTTAAAAAAAATACCCTCTTAAACCTTATTATACCCGGCGTTGCACGGATGTACCCTTAATAATGCTCCATTATATAAAAAAAATTACAGAAAAAGGCTCGGGTTGATATTGATGAAAATCGTGAATAAATCAAGTTTAAACTTTGACTACTTTCTGCTTTCGAGAACACATTAAAAAAATGCTAAACGTAATAAAAACGACATTGCTTTTGCAGTAATGATAAGTGTGACAATTCAGGCGAAAAATGTTTTATCAGTGTTATTTTTATTTACTTTTAAACTCAAGTATTCAAGTAATACAATAAAATAATAATTTATTGGAATAAAATGAAAGAGTTATACAAAACAAAAGACACCGTGATGGGCAGCTAAGGTCCTTACAGAGGTATAGAATTTACTAACATAAAAATTGTGCAAAACGGAGAACAAAAGAAAAAAAAATAAGTGATACAGTACATAATACACAAAGAAGAAAATCTGGACAACCAGCCTTCGAAAAGAAAAAATGTACAGATTTTATCAGTGACTAAAATAAGTTTTCTAAATCAGTGATACCAATATGTGTTACCACTGATTCATTATTAAGATCTTTAAAATTTTCTTAAAAACTCTTTGACTGTTACATTTCTGGATAGGAACTGATAATAAATTGAAGAATTTAGGAGCTAAAAATTGGAAGTTTTTTTTTAAAAAAAAGTTCTTTAATCTTCTCTTAATCTTTTCTTAATCTTCTCTTTAATCTTTTTCTTAATTAAAAAGAATTTCTTAATTTCTTTTTTTTTTCAAGTAATACACTGTGAAATTTTGGTAACTAGAACTTCTTTGGTCTCTAGATATTCCTTTGTTTAAAAGTGCAACTATTCATATTTTAAATAAAATGTACGCATTACATTAAGAAAATTATTACTTTAATTAAAGTATTTATTTCATTTTAATCATATTTTATAACTTAAATTTAAAACATTTTTTAAAAAAAAATGACTGACTTATGAAATTATATGTTTTATCTCCAAGTGTAGTGTTACCTATTTTACAGTAATAAATTTACATTAGAATCCATTAGGTCTTGTGTGAAATTGTTTTTGCTAAAAAAAGTTTTAATGAAAGCAAAAGAGTGGTTTGTTTAAAACTCTAATCCAAGAAAGATACAGGAGAAAGTTAATACTTATAAAAAATTATAAAATCATAACTCCTTTGCAAAACAAATTTTTTTTTAACAAAACCTATTTCTTCAAAAGTAGTATGTAAACACTATAATTAATATAATTTCTTTTAATTTTTATAAACCAAAACAATTATTGGTTCTTTAAATGTTGCTATATTACACAGCCAATAGCCAATAACTATATTTAAAAATGTTTAAAGAACAAATAGAATTACTAATAAATTAAAAAATATATAAATTTTTTATTGTTATCAGCTGAGGGAACTTCATATATCATTTTCTTCAACCCAATTGAACCCAATTATTTAAACATATGTTAATAAATGAACAATATTTTTAGCCTACTTTTCTTTTTTTAATTCGAAAGAATTAAAAAAATGAAAAAGTAGGTATTGCATGCGGTCGATGTCCGTCTTCTGTCTGTCTGTCCGTAACCCCCTTCAAAACGGTTCTTCCATCGGATCTTAAAAATTCTTTTTTTGTTAGAAAGCTATGACCTCAGATACCCAACTTTATACTTTTGTTCGTTGTCTGTACGTCCGGACGGACATAAATCTACTATCTTCGGCGAATTTCCCTTGAATTAGCATTGAATTCAATTTTATTTTAAATCAACGAGAAAATAAAGCTAATTCAAAATATTTATTTCAGAGGTCTTAACTATTATTCATTAGTATTATAAAAGTTATTTCAGAGTTTAATTCTAATACATATACTTCACCAATACGAAATACTACATGCATAAAAAAACTTTATTTAGATTAATTAAATGCCTTACTGTAAAAAAAAAGCTTGATTTAGATTAATTATATGCAGCACTATACTGATTAAACCTATTCAAATATTCCCAAATCCCTTTTCATACAAAATAAGGTAATTTTTTTTCATAATTCAATGCCAGAGAATAAATTTCATCGTGTAGGTATTCAACCAAAATCAATACACATTACTACACGCGTGAGAAAGCTTTTGTTAAACGTAAGCTAAACAGAGGAATATCGAAATGCTATTCCTTCCGAAATACACATTAGACTGTCTTATTATGCATGATGAGCTGTATTGATTTGACAAAGTGTTAACAAACAATCGAGTGATTTTGAGGAACATATGGATATGGCAATTAAGGGACATGTTTCACGTCTTGGGTGGCAACAGTGTCACAAGGAAGAAAATAAGGTTTTTCTCAATTCTTTGGGCCGTGGATAGCCTAGTGGTTAAGGCATCGTTCTCGGAATCGGAAGGTCCACGATCGAGTCCCGATACCACTGAAGACCCACCGAGTATATGCGGAGTACGTGCTCGTTAATCTGTGGGTACGAAAGTCTTGTGGGCGGTCATGGCGCAGTTTCCCACAGGTCCCTGGAGACTATTTCCCTCCCCTTCAGGGACATGTCTAAATTGTGGAGGTGGCGATAGATGGCAGCATCTGTCGCTTATGTGTGTGTTGTGTGTGTCTGTCTTACTTGACGAAGGTTTATAAGCGGGTCTCTGACCAAGTACACAAACCTGAATATATATCTACCAACCAACCATTCTCAATTTTTCTCCCCCTCGATTTGTGTTCTGTGCCAGAAAATGAAATGACCGGAGCTTACCATGTAATATCAACAATCACCGATACCACTAATGTAATCGCGGAACGAAGCGGGAAGGTGCTACGTCATGTAAAACACGCTAATTATCACATAGAGGAAAATCCTGCCCCTTTTCCAAAACGTGTTCTACCCGACAGATTTTAAAAGTTTTTTTGTTTTTGGACGGACATCTGGCAACCTGTCTGTCGACGGTCTACTCATTTAATTAGCTTTAAATTTTTAGTTTTGTTTAAATCGCTGTCGCCACCTTAACAATAGAATGAAAAACTTTATTTATTTAAAACCAATATTTGATTGATTTTTTTTTTACAGAAATCAGTTTAGAATGACGTCATAATATGTAGCACAGTATGATTCTAAGATTGTTTATTATTTGTTTACTTAGAAAGCAGTAAGGCGTTTCATTTTCTTGCATAAAAAGCTGATTAGTTTTCAATATACAATTACTTATTTATTAATGCAATTTGAAGTTGTTTTATATTTTGTTATAATTAAATTATTGGAAAATATCGTTTTTTTTAAACCAATTTTTATGTTACTACTTATTTAAGAATAAGAAGCTAGCTTCTTTCAAGGCGTTGGCGACATTTTCCAAACGTGCATAATTATTCCTAGAACAGTAGCGTGAAGCGGTACTACTCAACCAGTGGCCCTATTTTTTTCTTCTTTTTTAGCTTCCACACTAGGTTTATAACGTAAAAAGTGGAAGGTATTATAATCGTTCAGTCCGTCTGTCAAGCACTTTCATAGCCTAAACTATTAATGCTACTGACAAGTGTTTAAAAAATTCAGGGTATAGAAATTATAAGACATTGAAAATCTCAGAAAAAAATCGAATTAAAATTCGAAAATTTAATTATTTAAAAAACTGCAAAATTTAATGCTCATTTAACACTTTCGCTATGCAGGATTTTTGTTACCGCGTAATATGTGATGGGAATATCATTATCGAATCTTTAGTTGTACGGCCGTCTGCCCGGTTTAGAAGTAAAAGGGTTAAAAGGCATAAGAAGGCATTTTTATTAAAATTAAATCACCAAAATAAATTTATTTTTACTCAGCTTGAAATGAATGAAATGAATGATTGCTTGAATGAATTAAATCAGCTTGAAATGACGTCAATTATATTTCACAAAAGACATTCTTTGATTGTATGTTGATATAAAATATTTTGCTTCGATTTAAAAGCGATTTATTACATATATTTATTTTTTGAAATATAAATTAATTTAGCAAACGATAAGAAATAATTATCGAATTTTCGAAATAAAATAAATGAAACTAGCCAAATTTGGCGTGTAAATGTTTAATATCGAATTAATACAATGTTTGGTGCTTTTTTCCCTGTTAAACACAAATGTTGTGTGGAAGCAGTTTGAGTGACACATTCTGTTACAAACCTACTTGTTTTTATTCAGACGTGTTAATAATATTACTTTTCCATACCGCAATCAGGCGTTCCATGTAAATATCCTACACAAGTTTTGGCAAATGTATCCCAGATAGAACTTTGTCATCCCAAGGCAGTCGGTATATGTTGTTGAATTTCTGCCTTGCGTGCGACCGCATTTCAATCACAATTTGGAAACAGTGGGACCATCCAGAATGCATCCATTATCCAGGAAGGGAGGTGAAACGAAGCTTTCGAGTGCATAAAATGTCTTTTTCGGAATATGATTGATCACGGATGCTCTTAGCAGATGCGAATGCGAGGTTAGCGGGAGTGCCCTTAACAGGTATAAAATACATTAGAACTCCAGTTATCCGAAGCGTTGCCGAATTAACCGAATATCTGATATATTTCAGCAATTATCTTTTGAATATGTAGTGTAATCAATTTCAATATTCACCATATTTCACCTTTCAGTATTCAATTTTCAATCATTCACCATAGTTTTTAAAAGAAACCAATATTCCAGGGGCCCGGGTGGCCTAGTGGGTTTGATCGCAGCCCATTACGCTAACAGTTGCGCACTGTACCGGGTGCAGGTTCGATTCCCGCCTTCGCCCTGGGTGTACTTTCTCTCTGTGTCTTACTTGACGAATGTTTATAAGCGGGTCTCTGATCAAGCACACAAACTGGAAAATACATGTACCAACCTACCTGCCTTACCAATATTCCAACGTAATTTGAATAGAAAAATACTATTATAAAAAGCTATAGCTCAAACTACCAAACGGCTTTATACTTTGGTTTTGGTTGATGACGATCGAAACAGAAACTGCATGATCTCACAGCCCAACAATAGATTAAGTTATTGATTCAAATATACTTGATTTCCAAAAGTCTCCAATTATCCGAATGTGGTTAGGTCCTAATTGCTTCAGATAATTGGAGTTTTATTGTACTACTTAAACTCGGCATGAATTGTTCTTGATGTTAATAATAACGAGAAAAAAAGGTTTTAAGAAAAGTAAACTTGATTTAACATTAATTGGTTATAATGTGTTTTAGATGGAATAAATTAGATAATTTATTTGTGGTAGAGTATCTTACAAGTAAATTTTATGATACTTTCTTTAAGAAAAAATCCGACTTGTTTTTTTTAAAGTAAAGCAAATTAATCCCAAATAAAATTTTATAGCTTTTCTACACTCTAAGTCACTACGAGGCCGCGTGAGAGGGCACTCAAACCTCTAAGGGTGATTGATAAATAAGTTTGGAGCAGTAACTAGCTGCATTCGCTTCATGAAACGATTCCAACAATTCAGTTTCGAGTTTCACCCAAACCAAGTTTAATTAAAGATTTCCCGCTTGAAATTGGATATTTCAATTAAATTTGTTGTACAAAAGAATTTTATTTGTTTTTAGTTATGAGAACTATTTCCGCACATTTATTTTAATTACATAATATAGATTCAAGAAATAGTACCTATTTAAAATAATTGGACACATTATTTAGCGACTTAAGTACAAATTATAATGTAAATTATTTCAGATTACAAATTTTTATCGACATCTTATCTAAAAATCTAAATTTAAAAATAAAAATATATATTTTTATAAGTAGATCTTTTTATTATACTAGGGGGCACGCCCCCTTCTCGCTATCGCTCGCCAACCCCCGGGAACTGCTTACGCAGGGGACGCCTAGCGATCCAGGATCGCTTCGCTCGCTCACAGTTCATTAAAATTTTTAGTCTAACCTTAAGAAACATGTTCGGCAATTATTTCGCCAAATTCGTATTATGGCAGCAAAAATCGCCAAAGATTGTATTTTAAGCGAATAACTATCAAATAGTTCAGTTTTTGTTTCTATGTATCCTGTTTGCATTAGAGAATTTATTTTGCTACTGTTTATAAGTTGATCCTGTCCATTTCTTTCATCTTTAAGAATTCATAAATCATATTAAATATATTTTAAAATATTATTAATCATTAATTATTAAATTAAAAAAATATTATTAATCATTAATTACTAAAATAACACATTGCTTATATTAATTTTTGTGCATTGTTTTTGAACTTGCAGCAAACTGTTGAGTTCTGATTGTCATTTTGACTTGGCGACATTTTTCGACTGGCGCCAAATCCGGACATGGTCTTTTAGGTTAACCGCCTTTAGTATCCTTTTAAAATAAAATAACTACAAATTAATGCTTATAAATTAATGGTTATTATTGAGAAAATACTTCGCTGCTTGACTAAGATCCATTTGTAAAAAAATTGGAAACCGTGGTAGCCGTCAACGCTTAGAAACTATATATAAAACCAATTTGAATGTTTCCTATTTTATAAACAATTGTGTTTGGTTGTTTAGTTAATCGAAATTATAATTTAAAATTTCAAACATTAAACGTCCCTAATATTATGCATCTTTAAATTTAAACTTACTGATTCTATCCAAAAAGTGTTTTTTAAAAACTAATAACGAATCTTGTATAACGCTTAGAGTAAATCAAAATCAACTTTTCTTTACCGCAGTCGAAAATGTAAACAAATTCGATTGTGTTGCTATTGCAGAGTTAGAAATATAAGGAAAGTTGGAAGCCGTATAAGAGAATTATATACATATAGATGTTTTTCTGCCGTATCGAACTATGTTTTGTTCAATTTTTTAAGCCATTCCTGAAGAAACACTTTTTGTTGTTTTTAGTCGGCCATTTTGAAATTAGTTGTATTTTTGTTCATTTCGATTGTTGCCATTCCAGAGATAGAAATATAAGGAAATTTGGGTTCCGTATAAGAGTATTATATATATAGATTCTGCAATCCAGCCATCAATTTAGTACTTCAATGTCACATCAATTATAAATTTTTTTTAAATCATTTGTTAAATGGCATTAATTGAAACAATTGAATTTTTAAATTTGAAAGTGGGTGACGGACAGACGGATCAAGACTTTCTTAAAGTTTTAACTTTTTATAAAGCAACGAAGAGTAAATTAGATAAAAATTACTGAAGAGTAAAATTATATAATTAAATTAGTGTAAATTGATTAAATAAATTAAATTGCAGTAAATCGCTTAAAATTAGACGCGATTACATTGAAAGCTTTTTGTTTTGCTCTGGTTTATTCAATTAATTTTACCCCAGAAGTTATTTTTCTCTACGAATTCAATGTAAGTCAATGATTAAAGTTGTTACATATCAAATTTAAAAAAATGCTAAATTAAGCTAAGCGATATGCTGGTGTATTTCGTAAAGAAATATGAAAAACAATTTGACAGTTACGTAAGGCTTCTGCAAAATCGAAAAGACAATTATTAAATTATGATATTTGTACGTTAATAAATATTGGTAGAATAGATTAAAATATAATACAGGGCTACAGATAAGTTATTGGTACCTACGGTTTTGATATATTTAGCGACTTATGTTCATCATTAAAAACTACGTAAGAACCATATATTATATTTTTTAAAACGTTCAAAACTAAAATTTTGTTGTTGCTTTTTTTAAATTTCGAGCATTTCTTTGACGTAAGGAAAGTGAATATCTTAACCTGTTGAACCGTTAAAGAAAAACAAATTTCTTTTTTAGAATCAGTGATTTAAATGTAACTAAAATTAATTCTGAAATTCTATTCACCCAAAAATTGTAACCCTGTTTTGTATTTAATCTATTCTACATATTTATCCATATTAATCTATCTATATGAATTATTATCCACATTAATCTATCTATATGAATTATTATCCACATTAATCTATCTATATGAATTGTTATCCACATTAATCTATCCATATGAATTATTATCCACATTAATCTATCTATATGAATTATTATCCACATTAATCTATCTATATGAATTATTATCTACATTAATCTATCTATATTAATTATTATCCACATTAATCTATCTATATTAATTATTATCTATTCTAAATATTTATTTATACGTATGAATAATTATAATTTAATAGTTATTCATATTGTAGAAGGCTTTCGTAACAGTCATTTTTTTAATATTTCTTTACGAAATACAAAAGCACGCTTAACTTATTTTAGTATTTGTTTTATAATTTGATTCTAGATCTAAAACACATGATTTTACAGAGCTTTAACCAGAAGGTTAAATTTTCTGCTATTAAATTCGTTTAGAAAAAAAATGATTTGAAATTTTAAATAATATTCAATGGCACGTTTTAGTTTTTGCGACTACAGACTATACTTGCCGTACGCAAAATGCTTTGAAGATAATTCCGATAAATTTATTTCGAAATCTTTGTTCGTTAGATTTTATTCTTGGAATTGGTTTCATATTTGTTAGTTCCATGAGGATATTTTTGATGAAGAGAAAATAATTATTTTTGTGTTTTGTATAAGAGATTATTCTGATAATTATATTTTATGGTTTTAATTTATTTCAATTTTTATTAGTTGCATAAGGATATTTTTAATGAAGAGCAAACAAATTTTTGTGTTTTGTGTGACAGATTATGCTGAGAATTCTATTTTATGGTTTAAATTTATCTCAAATTTAATTTAGGAATCAATGCATATACAAAAGTTTATAAAATTTATTAGTTTCATATCAGCAAAATGAACTTTTCTGTTTGAAATTTCACTCATTTATAGTAATTTTTTTTCAAATAACAAGAATATTAAATGTTATTTTTCTAAAAAGAGGTAAATAAAAAACGGAGGGTTAAGAAAAGACGACAAGGAAAAATGTTGCAATTTTTGTAACAGGAGAGAGTAGCAGAAAGGAATAGAAAAGAAGAAAGATAGGATACATAAAGACAAAAACATCGAGAAAAGACTCCGACAACTTACAAGGAACATTAAGTAGACACGTTTATTTGGAACTAAGATTAAAAACACACATCAAGAGAATGAGAAATAGTAAAGCATGCAAGAAAATTTCCCAAGAGTGGGGAAGAATAAGGAATGAAATATAGGTAGAAAGAGTACACATATGTTTTTAGTTAAAAAGAAGGACCATGGAGGGGTTGGAGACACACAAAGAGATATAGTTCTATAAATACCTCTAAGACTGACTTGTGTTTCGTTAATTTATACTGTAATGAAGGTTTCCTAGAGATGTTTGATGCCTCACTATTCGGTCTGCTTTTGCATCTGTAATTAAAAATTTAAAATCCTGTCAAGTTTAGTATTATTATTATAAGTTATTCCTCAATTGAAACGTAGTCTGTTTTAACCCATAATTTCCAAATTAAGTATAACATACTATATATGTCAAACATTAATTCCCCATGTGTCCCGCAACAAAGAAATATCTTAAGTCAAGGCCGAAATAGATATGCATTGCATATCGTATTACATACAAGCTCTGTTCAGGGCGAAATCCCTGAATGTATAGCCTATTTTATGTATAAGCTATATTAATGGAAAAATATGTATTTATCTCATATTAAATGTAAGCTAAATCCCTGTAACACATATTGGATATACTCTGTCCAGGTTAAAATCCCTGTTTGTCTTGCACTGTAAAAAAGAATCTTGGTTATTTTTTTTTGGCCGTCATCAAAATCCTTGCCAAATACATATAAATTAATGTTTTACGGTTGGCCATAAAATTTTTGTGCAGCTCATAAACTATCTGTCCGTTATATTACGTTCGGTGTCCTTAAATTAATATTGTACGCCGTGAGTAGTTTTTCTAGTGCTAATTCGTTTATAGGATGGCTGAGTTCAACCCGGAACCTAATTCTTTATAAGAGGAAAAGGATGGAGAGAGGTTTTGACAACTCCCGGAAATTGAGACTTAATTTTTCCCCCCTTCGTTCTAGGTAGGAGATCGACGAGAATGAATATCATGGCCACGTGACAATATTTACTAGCCATTCAAATCGAGGCTAAAATGTTTAGTTTCAGAAATGTATACGTAATGTATGTAGAGATTTTTTTCAAAAT
The DNA here is from genome assembly GCA_019343175.1 of Oedothorax gibbosus. Classification (NCBI taxonomy): domain Eukaryota; kingdom Metazoa; phylum Arthropoda; class Arachnida; order Araneae; family Linyphiidae; genus Oedothorax; species Oedothorax gibbosus. The sequence continues at coordinate 31,978,636 of CM033270.1, forward strand.
TATTAAATCTATTTTTTTTTCAGCTTCAGTGCACTGTACTTATTTTTATATATGGTTTAAAAATAACACCGGTATTTTATTTTATTTCTGAGCTTTTTCGGCTGTTTTCGGCTGCCCGGTATACAAGGTGTAGAACTTTTGTATGAACAATAACTCCGTATACACGGTGGCAGAACTTTTTTACAGAAATGTATACGTAATTTTATTGGAATTGCTAAGAAATGAGGTGAATGATGAGCAAATACGGTTCGTCTGTCATATCGTAAGAAACGGTATTGAATGTATCATTACTAAACAGGCGATGGCATATATATATATTAGTTTTTTTATAGAGTGTATTAGACACCTTATTCTGAAGTCAAAAAATACATTGAGCCGGATAACTCTGCACTTGAACAAGAGTAAATATTACCTCGAACTATAGTTGAAGATAAATTCAGGTATGATAAAACGAGCATACAATTCCATATTTCACTTGTTCAGAAATACTGGAAGCATAATAAATGAAGAACAAAATATTAACGTTGCTCAAGGTCAGCAAAGACGAATAAACATTAAATACAATGTTGCAAGCTAGTTAATACTTCATTTGTGTAGAAGTAGTTACATCCCATTTCACTCAGGGAAACTCCAACTAAAAGACTATAGAATTATGCCTTGTAATGTACAAGTGACGTGGTCAACACCTGAGATGATACTCAAAAGAACTTCGAACGACATCGAACGCTAATGCCATCATAAATTTGGATCCCATTTATTTAATGAGCACGTACGTCCGATTGTACTCGGGATTTCTTGGATAGTTTTATTTTTAGCAAGACATACTCTCCAAAAGGTAGAGGGCGAGATTTGAAAATGGCCTTTCTCGAGAAGAAGCGGGGGTTAAACCCACTCGGACAAGGAGTATCCCCAAATAATGGACAAAACTTAATAAATTTCCAAAAACTGGTTCATAGGGACATTTTATCTCCTTTCTTGTCAAGGTCGCAATAAAATTAGAAAAAATTATTTTTATACTCGGCTTCAGTGTGTTAAGGACAATTTTCATGAAGAGACAAAATACAACCAGTTAGAAACTTTAGTGTGAAGATTGTGTAATTCAGGACAAAAGTGGTCCAAATCAGTTATTTACATTTGTTAACCTGTCATTTGTAACATAATCAATGATATACGTTATTTAATATTCCCTACAATACATTATTTTATTCAAAATACAAAAAAAAAAATACTAAATCGAGTTATAAAAAACCCGAAAACAATTCCCAGTTCCCTATATAAAAAAATTTAATATTAAAAATAAATTTTAATCAAACCAGGAATATTTTCGTCAAATCTATTTAATGCTTACAAACTATGCGTGTCTTTAGTCAATTAATCATTTGAAAAGTCGAATTTTTTTTAGATGCTGCTTATTTCAAAGAATTCCAAAATTAATTATTTCCAAATATTTAATTAAATGAAATGATAGAATTTAGTAGAGAAATGAAAAATAAAGTATTTATCAAATTACGAAGTAGTATTATGAATTGAAAATTCCCCGTTAAACTTATTAATGCTTGAGCATTCAAAAAGATTTTTTTTAAATATAAGGGATTATTGGTCTATAATTATTTTTAAAAAAATTTCAGTGGATTAAAAAGTTTAAATTCGTGACTTCATATTACTGAGCAAATTATTACAATACATAGATTTATTATTTAAATAAGTAATAAATTTTAACAACTACTATTTTTATATTTTAAATAAATACTGTCAATATTTTAACCAATTATTCTTTACATTGTGGTCCTGTTTAAGTGTTTCAGAGATAATATCATAATTTTAACCAAATCAAATTGGTAATTTTCATTGATGGGAAATTTTAATAATTCATTTTTAGGTTTCAAATAATTAGTTTTTACATTTAATTTTTATTTTCAATAATTAATATTTATATTTGAAATAATTGATATTTATATTTGAAATAATTGATATTTATATTTGAAATAATTGATATTTATATTTGAAATAATTGATATTTATATTTGAAATAATTGATATTTATATTTGAAATAATTGATATTTATATTTGAAATAATTGATATTTATATTTGAAATAATTGATATTTATATTTGAAATAATTGATATTTATATTTTAGACAGTTAATACGTTTATATTTGTAGTGTTTGAGGTTTGCATTGAGATTGGTTTTAAATTGTTTAAGTAATCTTATAATTTGAATCGAATCAATTGGGTTTGTGGTTTAAATGAGAGATTTTAATATTCCAAATACGTGCTGGTATTATTTCTATTTTATATTACTTAACTATTAAAACTAATTAACTTATTGAACTAACATTAATTTTATAAACTAAACTATGAACTATTTTATATTTTATAAACTAACTAAACTGTCCTTAATTTTATTCGTCTTACATTTATTCTACCTAATTTCCAATCAAATACTGGGTGAGTTACTATAGAGGTTAAGCTATAATTTTGAATTTAAACAAATTTCTTAAACTATCAATTAAATATAACCTTTTTTTATAATATATTCTAAACTTTTCAGTATTCACGGAGGAAACAAAGTATATTATTATTGGTGCAAATAGTTTATTTGTTGGTAATAAATTTTTACCAAAAAATAAACTATTTGCGCCAATAATATACGTTGTTTCCTTCGTGAATACTTTTATGTTTCATGCGCAAAGTTGAAGATATTTTCTGAATACATGTATTCTAAACTGTCATCAAAACAAGATAGCTATTAAATGGAACAGTATTAAATAAAATGTTTCAAAGTAAAAAGAAACCAACCAACGAATTTTACCATAATAAATATTGTAAGGGCGAAGTATATAAAGTTTATCCTTTAAAATAATTATTGTTAAATAAACCAAACACGTTTTATATAGCTTTCGTGCTAGTAAATTTAACTTTCAGAAAATATTTATTTAATGTGGTTCCAAATATAAAGAAAACAAAAATGCGCATTACCTCATTAAGGACATTAACTAATAAAAATAATTAACATACATAAAACTATTAATGTAAAAATTTTACACTTTACTTCTCTACAAAATTTATTATTTTATCATACTTAAAAATTCACGCATCCACGTCATTTTTATTATTATCGTAATCGTTTATTTCTAGATAAATATAAGTATTTAAAACAAAAATATATTTAAAAAAATAATTATCAATTAAAAAAGCACCATTCAAAATACTCTTCCTCTTTCTAATATTTTTACTAAGCAATTTTATATATGCGCAAATTAGCTACCATTATACGCAAAATTTGTATAAATATATTTATGATTTTTTTTATTCCGATTTATTTATCGACAAAGTATTTCATTTATTTTATCTTGCACAAAATGACGTTATACAAAGTAACTCTTGGGAGATTAAACAATTTTGATAAATTCTTAAGTTCGTTTAAGAATTTTCTGTGTTATTCTTTTATGTCGGCGAAAGTAAATAAAAAAAATATCAAAGCACATTCTTTTGAGAATAATTTAATTTTTGCTTTGAAGCATTTTATTAGCAACGTAACTAAAAATATTTACTGATAAAAAAAATATTTAAATATGCCCATCAAATACGATTAGCATATCTTTACGGGATTCCCCTTTCCTAAAATGGTCTTTCCATACAATTTGTGTACATGAACTTTGAAAAGCCTAAAGTCGAATGTAAATAATGTATGCAGCAAAAAATTAAAATACCTCCAGTTGATCATTACCGTGCAATATATTTACCTAATTAGATGCCCTTTCTTTACAAACAGCCGAAAAAGCTCAGAAATAAAATAAAATACCGGTGTTATTTTTAAACCATATATAAAAATAAGTACAGTGCACTGAAGCTGAAAAAAAATAGATTTAATAATTTTGAAAAAAATCTCTACATATCATAATTGAACGATGGAGTTTGATGCGCAAACAAATACGAAATTTAATCTTAAAATTAAAAACTAAAGCAATTGAAATGCGATGTCAATAAATCAATAAAAAATAAATACTATAATTATGATTGTCATGGGGGGGGGGGGGGTATTTTCATTTATAAGACACATTTAAAAAAATTGTGTATGGAAACTTGAATTTCGTAAATTAACATTAAAACATACACTGCAAAACTTTGATGGAACGTTACTGCGGTGTCCCGGTATACACGGTGTAGAACTTTTGTATGAACAATAACTCCGTATACACGGTGGCAGAACTTTTTGCCAGCTTCCACCGTGTTTACGAAGTAACACTCCAGCAAAGTTTTGCAGTCCACCGCAGAATGAAATAGATTTAGCTCCATTACTAAATATTAATCAGCCTAATTATTTCTTTAAAAAAGTTATCAGTTCATTCATAATTTATAATCCGCGTATTTTAGGTGACGTAGATCATTCCTGCTTTCATTCCAGGATGTCATTGTTGGTTTCGATGATTGGAGGTATGACATGGTAAGCTCCGAACACTGCATTGATTAACCATTCGAGACCTTATTTTCATTCCTATTTAACTGTTGCCACTCAAGATGTGAAACTTGCCTACTCATGCATTATTTAATAAGTGATAACGATTAAGTGTGAATTAAAAAAAAATTTCAGTATTTATTTATTCATTTATTTATTTATTTATTTATTTAAAACACTTTGTACTTTAATTATTCGATTGGGCAACAAAACTGCATTCGCTTAATAACATATTTAAATAAATAATGTGTTATCTTTTATATATTATTATCTACATATTTATACATATTAGGATTTATGTATTTTTAAACATTTGCATGTTTTTAATATAGCTTATACAATTTTTCCGTTCATTCTCTTTTTCTGCTGATATCATTTATGGATGAAACACGTGAATTCAGAAGGCTAAAAACTTATTCCTAATTCTGATGTAATTAAAGAGCAATTTGCTATTGTACAAATTTTCGATTTTACCTAAAAATGAACAAAAATTATTAAAATATTAAAAGTTAGCAAAAAATCTATTAATACTAAACAGGATCTGTTATTATATTTATTTAGGCTCCTTATAAAATGGGGAGAATTCTGCAATATTTTTTTTAATGACAAATAAGGTAATCTACATAAAAACAGAATCTGCCACTTAAACCGCTTTCACGCAACATTTGTGCTCAACAGGAAACAAACTATTTATACACCTCAGAAAGAAATTCGCCAAACAGGGCCTATAGCTTGTTCTAATTCGAACTTATAATCGCCAAAATTAACTATTTTCATTAATCTTCTTTATCAGATTTAATAATTATGTCTTTATCGTTTGCTAAATTTGTGTGAAGTTCGAAGAAAATGATGTAATTTTTTTAATAAATATCTTTGAGTCACTACAATTTCCCCTTTACATTAACTTTCTTTCGAAAATTCAGTTATTATTTATCGTTTTTTAAATTACTTTACAGTTCGGAAAATAAATTAGTAAAATTGACGAAAAATAACAAGTAGCTTTGTTACAGAATCTGTCACTTAAACCGCTTCCACACAACATTTGTGCTCTACAGAAAACAAACTATTTATACACCTCAGAACGAAATTCGCCAAACAGGGTCTTTGGCTAGTTGTAATTCAAACTTTTAAACGCCAAAATTAGCTATTTTCATTAGTCTTCTTTCTCAGATTTAATAATTAGACTTTATCGTTTGCTAAATTTTTTTGAAGTTCGAAGAATAATGATGTAATCTTTTTTAATAAATATCTTTGTGTCGCCACAATTTCCCATTTACATTTCTTTCGAAAATTCAGTTATTTATCGTTTGTTAAATTAATTACAGTTTGAAAAATATTTAATTAGTACAATTGATGCTTTAAAAATAAAAGCGAAACTTTGCAGATTTTTTATGCCAAGCTAGAATTCTCTATGCATCTTTCTTCATACACATATAATGAACAATCAAAAGAACTCTATTGTGATATTACAACAATCCAAACTGAATTATATCGCTTGAATTTTCGCTTTTAATTTTAAAGCATCAATATTTCGAACTGTAAATTAATTTAAAAAACGATAAATAATAACTGAATTTTCGAAAAAAAAAGTTAATGTACATGGGAAATTGTGGCGACTCAAAGATATTTATTTAAAAAAAACATCATTATTCTTCGAACCTCACACAAATTTAGCAAACGATAAAGACTAATTATTAAATTTGAGAAAGAAGATTAATGAAAATAGTTAATTTTGGCTTTTAAAAGTTTGAATTAAAACTAGCTAAAGGCCCTGTTTGGCAAATTTCTTCCTGAGGTATATAAATAGTTTGTTTCTTGTTGACACAAATGTTGTGTGGAAGCGTCTTAAGTGACAGATTCTGTAACAAACCCACTTGTTTATTTTAAATAAAATTAAATAAAACAAGAGTTTTATTGAAGCTACCATTTATTTTAGTTCGAGCAGTAGAGTGGTTTCAGACAAAGACAGGCGGACCAATGTTCAACAACCACTTTTTTAAAATCAGCACCCTCCATAACGTGTAGAAAATACAAAATCTCCTTTTCGTTTTTTCGACCACACAGATCACAATTCTTTCTATGATTGAAAGTAAATAATAATAAATTTAGGAAATATTCTACTTTAGCGCCTCTTCTAGGGAAAAACAGAACTTTATATCCTAAAGGCGAATGCTTCTGCATACAACGCGATTTAAAGGGAACGGGAAAAGAGTTTTCTGAGTAAATAGGCAGCTATCCTGTTGCGCATCTTCTAGCCAATAAACTTCACTCAAGTATTCTCAAATTACGGAAAAATAACTGTGAAAATAAGAAAATATACTTGTTTTTAAAACTAAGAATCATTGGTATATTAAGATATGTATTTGAAAAAAAAACTTTTTTTGTATTTACTTAGCGATTGAATTTTATGGTATTTTTTTCTTTTTTTTAAAACTCGTTTTAAGATTATTGGAAATAGGTAAAACATTATTTTTTGATAATTTGTAGATTGTAGTAAGAGAATTTTTTTGTGTGTGTTTACTTTCGAGATACTTATAAAGAATTTTCATGCGATAGCACATAACTAAACTATGATTCGTTTTATGAAAGTCTTAAGACTGTAAAAAAAATTAGGATTTTAATTTATCAATATAATAAGCTTCTTACAAAAATTTTAAAGTTTTAACCAGTTTGAAAAAAAATTAAGAGTTTTTACTAAGAAGATTCCCGGGATGTGTGTCAAACAACCTTATACACGTGCTCGAAAATTTAATAGTATTTTCATAAAGTAACAGAATGATTAATTATTTTGAGAGAAAAATATTTTATGTGAACGGATTACTAATTATACTATTTACTTGAAATTGTTCCTTGGCTTCGAATCTATAAGTTTAAACTTAAGTTGTTGTTTTTTCTAAAAAGAACTTTAAAGAAGCTTATCCATAAGTGTTCAATTATTTTAATTTATAATTTATACTATATTTATCTAAATATGTATTCTTATTATTTTATCGAATTTATTTGTAATAAAAATTACTGATTTGAAACATAGATGTACATTGTACATATTTTATCCTTCTGGGGGGAAAAATCTCTATGAATATGTGTATTTTTTTTGCAATTACAAGGGAAAAAATCATGATTCCCAAACACGTTATCACTGTCAACTTATGGTTGAAGGAGAGAACGCGGTTACCCAGTAATATATTGCAAACAAAAAAAACTGACCTCACATTGGATGGGAGGGGGTGCACTTTTTTTCTTTAAAAGAATGGTTTGTATTTTAATTGAGATTCAAAAATCGATCTTTTAAGTTGAAATTTCAAACCATTATATGCGTATTATTTTTATGAAAAAGACTTTACACGTATTTATCACCTGTAAATACAATTTATTTTAATTTTTATTTCATCAAAATATGTATTCATATTTTCAATCGAATTTTATTTTTGAACAAGATTTATCGTCCAAAAAAACTTTATTTGAAACTTTAATTTTATAAATATAGATAAATTTTGTTTGCATTAAAACAAGAAAAAAGAACCTAATTACCAACTCTGTCAACTTATGGTTCAAGCGAACCAAACCATACGGTGACCCCGAACCTATTGCAAACAAGAAAACTGACACTTCATGAAGGTGGGTGCATTTTTTCCAGTAAAAGAATTGTTTACATTCTTCTAAATACTCAAAAATTGAGTTTAAAATTTAAACCATTATGTACTAATTCCTTTTATAAAAGTATATGCAAAATATTTATCATCTGTAGAAATAACTTATTTTTAATTTATCAAAATATGTATTCGTATTTTTAATCGAATTTATTTTTGAATATTATTTTTTATGATAAAAACCTACATGAATGTGTATAGATTTATTTTTTTTACAATTATAAGAAAAAAACCTAATCCCCAACACTTCAAAGCTGTCAACTTATGGTTCAAGCGAACCAAAACCATAACTTTAAAAATATTTATCACCTGTAGATATAACTTATTTTCATTTTTAATTCATTAAAATATGTATTCATATTTTAAACCGAAATTATTTTTGACCAAGATTTTTTTTTCCAAAAAAAAAACCACTATGAATATGCAAGCATTTTTTTCTACAATTTCAAGAACAAAAATTCAAACTCTGTTAACTTATGATTAATACTAACCAAACCATGCGGTGACCCCGGAACATATTGCAAATAAGAAACCTGACACTTGATAAAGGCGGGGTGCACTTTGCTTTTTTAAAAAACAAATAATCGTTTATATTCTTCTTAAGACTCAAAAATCGATCTTTTAAAGCTTGATTGTTTAACCATTATGAACATTTTTTTTATAAAAAATATTTAAATATAAACATATTTATCACCTGTAGCAATCATTTATTCTCATTTTTTTTAATTCATCAAAATATGTATTCATATTTCTAATCGAATTTATTTTTTACGAATAAAAATTATTTTTCATTCAAAAAATTCTCTTTGAATATACATTTTTTGCAATAAAATAAGAAAGAACCCTAATCCCCCAACTCTGTGAACTTATGGTTCAAACTTAACAAACCATGCGGTGACCCCGGATCATATTGCAAATACGAAATCTGACACTTGCTGAAGGCGGGGCACATTTTTTTTTAAAGAATGGTAATTAGATTCTTCTTAAGACTCAAAAATCGAAAGTTTAACTTTTATACCATTTTATGAAAAAATTCCTTTTTAAAAAAACTTTAAAAATATTTATCACCTGTTGAAATCGCCCTTTCTTATTTTTAATTCATCAAAATATGTATTCATATTTTTTAATGGAATTTTTTTAAGAGTATCGAATTTATCAAGATTTTTCATCCTAAAAACCTTTTACGATTATGTCTAAATTTTTTTACAATTACAAGAAAAAAAATAATTCCAACTCTGTCAACTTATAGTTCAAGCGAGCCAAACCATGCGGTGACCCCGGAACATATTGCAAACACAAAAACTGACCTCACACTGGATGGGGGCGGGGTGCACTTTCCGAACTCCTTTGGAGAATAATTCAGATTGTTCCTGAGATTCGAATCGATCTTGGCAGACGAGAACCCTTCCATATCTTCTGGTCGACCACCGTCAGACGACCCCCGTTTCAGGACATGGCTGGAACGAAGAAAGAATGCAACTGTTGAGTTCGAAGAGGAGTGTTGGGGGTGTGAAAATTGATTCGGAGCGTGTGACGTCATGCGCTCGAGTGGAGATGTTGTGGGGGGTGTTTTTTGGCGGGAAAATGGAATTAGGAGAAACCACTTGAGGGATAAAGATGTATAAAAACAGTTTAAAGACTTAGTTTTTTAGCGACCCAAAATATTTTTGAAATGTTATAAATTTTATAATTTTAAGAAATGAGGGTTCTTCAAAGAGATTTACAAAATGGATATACAATTTTTCTCTCATTTTAATCAATGAGTTAATTTTATAACTTTAAATCTTGTGCGATGAAAACATGTTCACAATTTTGAGATAGTTCGCTTGAATAGTGAAACTCGCTTATTAGAGGGTTAAGGATACATGAATGTTGTTTTCCCCAAAATGTAACTAAGATATAGGGAGTTTGATTCGATGAAGTCACAAAGGAACAGGCCGTATTCTATATCTTAATTGTACTAACTTTGGATAATGTGAGTTTTTTTAATAAGTTTAGAATTTTAAAGAATGATATAAGTCTTTTAAAATATTTACTTAATAAATATGCCATTTTTTCTCATTTTAATCAATGAGTTAGATTTATAAATTTAAAACTTGTGCGATGAAAACATGTTTACAATTTTGAGATGAGCGACTATACCCTTGATTTAATAGTTGTTCTCTTTGCAAAAAAATACTATTTAAACGGGTTGATTTTTTAAAAAATATATTCACACATGTCATTTTAATTTATAATAGACCCCAAAAATTATGCCTACAGTTACATTTTAATTTACTGTTTATTAACTATGTAATTTGTTGTGATATATCTAGCAATTACACACACATACATACACAGACATACATAAATACATACATACATATATACATACATATATTTGAAATAAGAACATAGAGTTAGGAATGTATTGGATGTTCTCATCATTTTTTTAAAGTTTAAACATTAATTTAAACTTTATTAAAGCTTTAATTCTAAATTATTATGAAAAACGATTACAACTGGATTTTGAGTATGCTCCATTTTTTAGTCAAATTGGGGGGGGGGGATGTAAGCTTAGAACAAATTAATACTTAATAATAGTGTAACTCTGACAATAAAAGAACATTCCAAGAATTTTATGTAAAAAGTAGAAAAGTAAATTTGATCTACATTAGCCTCAAAACTATTTAAAGATACAATGAGGAAAACTATTTGAATAGAAACACAAATGCACTCCATTGATTTGCACGCAAATATGACATTAATAGCAATGCTAAAAATTATTTTAATTATTAGATTCATTAACAAAAACAACCCTGGGAAATATGTTGCAAAATTAAAAAAAATATTTTAACAGAATTATTATAAACTGTTTTTGCGCTATTCATTTATTACCATGTATATAATGAATAACTAGTAAATATCAATCAAAATTTGCTTTGAATCATCAATTCATGTTTTAGACTGACTTTTATTAGTTATGCATAAAATTTAAACAAATTATATAACTGTAGAAACTATGTATGTACTGGAAAAATACGACAGTATATTCAATAAACTAAAATTTATAGCATGCTATTCAGTATGTAAATAAAAAAACATAGGAAAATTTATAGTTACACATTTTGTTGCGTAAAATTATAGATATTTTACATTATTTCACATGGTAAACTACTTTAATCATTGTTATTAGAATGAACATAACTTGAGCTCCCATGCAAGAAAATATCGATCAATAATTTTCCTAAAAGGATAGACAAAGGATAGTTATTACTTATGATGCACACAACACCAAGCTCTCATAGTTATTTTCCATCAATCTCCAATTTAAATAATATACCACGGTGTGCACTGAGTTTGTGTATTCTACAAACTTTATTTTTGCATTAAATAGAATAAAGTTTAGTGCTCTATTTAATAATATGAAACCTCGGCTTTTCCTAGAAGAAATTTTATTTTTGCTTTTATGTCGCAATAACAAATTTTTCTATTAAACTATTTTTCTGATAAATCTTGATAGAATAGATTTAGTATTCTTCGTTTCATCCAAGAATATTTTTTAAAGATAAGATATATTGAATGAATTTTATTATTTATGGAATGACGTTGTTTTCAGTTACTTGAATTTTGTTCCATTTTTTATGTCTATTTGTTGGGTAGGGGTAGGTACATATATATTCTGGCTTGTGTGCTTGATCAGAGACCCGCTTATATAAGCCTTCTTCAAGTAAGACAGACACAGAAAGAATTTTTACTGTCACAGAGAAAGGAAATTACACCCAGGGCGAAGGCTGTAATCGAACCCGCACCCGTTACAGCACGCAGACTGCTAGCGTAATGGTCCATACCACTCGGCCATCCGGGCCCCGAGTGTTTATTTGTTATGGTCAACTTTTAAGCATAAAATAGGCAGTAAATTAATACCTGTTGTCCTTGTCTAAAAACACATCAGAATATGTTCTGTCTCTATCCAAAGACACAGTGTGAAAAGATTTTTCGTAGTTACCTATGAAAAATAAAATATTACATCTAATAAAATACATAAAAGAGTACAAGCATATGATAAAAATAATGTTGCGCTTGTAAAAAAAAATAGAAATTATACGTGAATATCAATTATCTGCAAACTCTGTCACACCTTTTGAATATCAAAAGTAGATAAAAACAAATTTAAGTTCATTCAGTTTTTTAAGTTAAGATTACTTTTCTATACAGCATTCAAAAATCCCAAAACTAAAATATAAATAGAAATACTAGTTTCTTTAATTTAAATATTTGAAATGTATTTTAATATCAAAATATATATTTACATATAAATGGAAAGCAAACATTGTTTAAAGTAAATTTCCATGTTTAGTTTGTCTTGGTTTGTTATATATTCTTCGATGAGTGCGTATTTTATTTTAAAAATGTTCTACTCTGCACAAATCACCTTATCCTTATTGTAAAGTAGAAGGAAATATTTTGCTCTAGAAATGATTTTAGCGAAAACGTACAACATTTACAGAACGATGTTTACCGAAAACCGCTTCTGTGTCAATATCAATCCCCATCATAAATATAATTTCTATGGTTTTTAAAATGTTAGAACTAAAAATACAGCATTTGTTTATTTTCTGTAATACAAACTACTGAAATATGTAAGAATTTCAATGTGTAGATTCATCGATCTCAGTCATTCTTTGTTACATGAGGCATAAGTTATGAGAAAAAATCTCAAAATATTTACCTAAATTATGAAATGGTTGATCACATTTCAAGTTCAGTTCTTTAAAAGTCTTGTCCGGTTCGTCATTCTGATGATTTTCAGGTGATTTCTATAAAAACTAAATTTTATTAGTTGAACTAAGCGCACATGCTTTTGGTACCATTTTTATGTACACATTTTAAAAAAAATGAATATATACATAATACGAAAATGGGTAATATTAAAAAACCTTTTTTAGATCCATAATTTCTTTTGAGTAACGAAATTTTTAAACTAACTTAAAATAAACTACAGTAACATTTCTATTTTATACTCTTCATTATAGTTTTCAAGAACATGCTTTTTAAGTTATTCTGTGGACCAAGTATGCACTAATTTTCTAATTTTTCTGAAATTTGGTTTTTAAAATCCATGCAGATATCATATATTGGAGTAGTGCAGACCAAAACTCGGCTGAGATATTATCCTTCTCTGGCCTTATGAGTAGAGTCGGCCATACCTGATCTAAATTCAGAGTCTCATACTCAAGACTCATGTGGATCCAAAATGACAAGGACTTGATCGGAAAAAAACGAATGCATTTTTCGTCTTACTCAGTAATTGGTAATTTTAGATGTTGTTTACATGTTTCGGCAAGACTCAAAACGCTTGCCTCCATCAGAAAGGCACACAACACAAACTAACAGTCGACGAAGTTAGTGCTGAAAACCTATCAGCAAAGCCTTATAAAATTCAGCTTTTTTCAGCACTTTCAGCACTATTTTAAAGCATCGTCGACCATTAGTTTGTGTTGTATGTCTATGTAAATTTGTACTAACAAATAAACTATTTAGATGGTGTTGTCAGCACTCAAATACTTATTCGTAGTATACTTAAACATACGCATTCACTTAATTTAATCTCTTGCACATACTTAAAGCATATATACAGTAATTTAATAAAACCATTAACATTGCAAATTAGGGAGCGTATTTGCTAATGTTGTTTAGCTAATTTTAAGCCGCTTTAATAAAATGAAAGTGGTTGAATGGTGAACAAACTGATCTTTGTAGAATTATATTTGAATCATTAGAGAAAATATTCCACGAGTTGAACAATAAGCGATGTTAACTTTCTATAAGCTTAAATTTGATTGACGTAACATTGAAAATATTTTGTCCATTGTTCTATTTAAACACTGAATGGAACCTTCGATGCTTATTTCTTAAAATAAGCGCCGAAATATTCTTACATTATGTTTAAAAAACACTACGCTAATACAGGGTGGCCCAAAAGTAGGCTTACAGTTAGTTAGGTATACAGTTATTTATACAGAAACAGTTATTTATACTTTTAATACAGGTTTAGTTTAGTTTGGCTGAATTATTTTCGCACTAGAGCTACAGGAGAGTTATTGGTGACAGACATCGTAATTAAAAACAATAGTCAAAAGTGACAGCTTTATTTACATACATATATTTACATACTTAATCCGGAAGGTGCTCAAATTGTCTACCTTCGACATTGTACATTCCTGCAACCTCTCCTCGACACTCTCACACACAGTATACGACACAAATTCAAGTTGTCAGGACTGTCCTTAAAAGCATCATCAATGAATTTCTTCAACTGATGGCGTACTACTGTGGCGGGTTTTCTGGAATAAACATTATCCTTTACTACTATCCAGAAAAAGAAATCCATGGGAGTTAAGTCCGGGGAACGTGGTGGAAACTCAATGATCCCCCGTCTCCCTATCCAATGATTCGGGAATGTCAGATCCAGGAATCGTCGGACCACCAAAGAATAATGCGGTGGGGCACCGTCCTGTTGAAAAAACAACTCCGCAAAGTCTGTCCGTGCTTGCAGTTGTAGAACTTGTATCAACACATCCAGACACGTGAGGCCATCAACGGTTCCATCGAAAAAGACAGGACCCACGACACCATCGCAGGATATGCCACCCCACACTGTGACGCCTGGCTGATTCAAATGCGTAGTCAAAATGACATGTGGGTTTTCGTCGGCCCAGTACACAGAGTTATGTCTGTTGAAGTGGCCAGACAATTTAAAATAGGCTTCATTTGTCCACTCTATTTTCGAAAGCAGGTCTGGTTGTTCAGTCAGTTGATCGCGCATTATCTCACAAAACTGTAATCTGCGGTCAGGATCGTCCTCAAGAAGGCCATATAACATTCTTGGGCGTTACGGCTTAAGGTTCAGCTTTTACATCAGGCGTTGTAATGATGGTATCAGGCCCTCGGGATCATCAGCTCCCGAGACGCTTGTCGCGTAGACTTCTTTGGACTGTTTACGAATGTAAGGGCTACATTCATCTCATTTTCTTGTGTCAATGGTCGTCCAGACTTCGGTGCATTGGCGGCGGAACTCCGTGGTCTCAAACTTGTTTCTGATGCGGTAAATCTCTTGACGGGACGGCGCAGGCAAATTAAACTCATTTTCAAATATCGTACGCACAGTCTCCGCATTTTCATACTTCCAGTAGGTTTTAAGGATCCACGTCGGTGCTCCTCGCTCAGATTTCTAGCCATGGTTTACACTTATAAACAACAGTACAAATTTTCCACCAGCACAAATCCTTTTATAGGATATTTGGCAGGTGACGGGATTCGAAGTTACGTCCTCTGGTGACATTATTTGCATTTCTAGAGCATCAAACAAATAAACCGAAGCTTCCTCAAAACTAAACCAAACAAAGTCCACAAATCGCCACTCTTTGGATTTGATACGTTTTAGTACGGCTTAATTTTAGCTAACCAACAAAACTAAACACGACCCTGTCAAATACCTGTTCTAAATAACCCAAAGTTCTTACCAATGGTACATTTGGGCCGGCATTAACTGTAAGCCTACGCCACTCTGTATAAGTAAGATCCACCTTTATGCAAATAAGTATTATATTTCTAAATGGTAATAAAATTTTAGTTACGCTTAAAAAAATATGTATATATAAAGTGCATAAATAGCTAATATCTAAGCAATAATAATAATACCAATATAACAAATTTAAGATTTATTATACTGATTCTTATAAATATTCATGTATAGATATGCAATTTTTATGAAAATATAAAGACAGTGTGTCACACCATCCGCAATAGAAAATAAACTTCACCAACTTCCATTTTTTATGAAGAAATTTTATACATTTCATTGTACTTAATGTAGTAATGTGTATGTATAATACTTCTTGTATTTTCAATGTATTGTTTAATCTTTTATAAGCAGAAAATCAAAAATGAGACATTATAATAAGTATTATGTGTTGAGCAAAGTCAAACAATTACTTTTAGAGTTCTGCATGGCGAATAGATAATTGTTGGGGTGTTTTGAGCTGTGCTTTGAACCAACTCATCCTTTTCGTCAAGTAATTTTTTGTTAACTTCTCTGAAAAAAAAAGAAGTACTTTATGATCATGATTTGATTACTTATTTTTTCGACATATCTGGCAAAAATTGGTAATTATAGTCACCTTAAACTCCAAATGTTGTTCTTTTTTAAGGAAATGTAACGTAAGAAAAATTTATCACTGTGTTATATTTCTAGTCTCTATAATAATACTTCACCACTAAGCAAGAAAAAATATATAATATATTTATCCTAGTGCACTTAGTAAAATTTCAGAACACATAGCTAAGAAGAAAATCAAATATAAAGTGACAACGCAGTTTCTAAATGAACTTACTCTTCCGAAACTTCCTGCAGAAAAAAAAAGTTTCGTTAATAACTATAAAAAATGCAATAATTGCCTTTGAATTTTTTTTTAATGTATAATTATTTGCACCCCAATGATAAAACAGAAATAACACTTAGAATAAATACCTGTCTTAAAAAACAAATTTTTCCATTTTCTTTACTTAAACACTTTTGTAAAGATATTAATTAGTACTTGTGAGGCATATATTATTTTCTAGAAAGTAATACAAACTGTTCGTAGTTTCAAATAACTAAATTTTTGAATATATTTTTAATACAATCGTGTTAAATGAACTAATTAGATATTAAGCAAACAAATTAAAACTCTTATAATTAAAAATAGTATTAGTAACTTTTTTTTATATAAATAATGTCTTTTTTCACATATATTTACGTAGAGAACTCATAGTTTGTAATAAAAGTTTATAATAGATTACAAACCTAAATGTCAAAAAATATATATTTAAGTTAACAAAAACTAAATATTAAGATTTTTTTAAAAGTTAAATAAACATTCAAATATTCGCATCGAACATTTTATTCTAAACAAAACAAAGCACGCATTTTAAACATTTCCTACCCTCAATTTTTATGCACAAGGACGAAAACGTGCTCAATTTAAGGAACTTTTCATTTTGTTCCTTTTCCAATTCCCCATTCTTTATTTCTTTCGTTCTCTTTTATCCGTCGTTCAGAACCATTCGGAATACTTCCTTTTCTATCTTGAGATATTTTTATTTCTCAGTCCCTAATATTAGCTTCGTAATAGGTACTATTAATAGCATTAGCAAGATTTCCTATCTTTGTTACTTATTTTAGATTGGTAATTATTGGTAGTCAGAGAAAAATGTTAGGAAATTTTTTTAACCTTAATAAAATGTGTATCCCATACCCAATTTGATTGTTTTTGAATTGGAATAATTATTTGTTAGAATTTTTAAAAACTTGTTCTAAAATGCAGAATTGGAATCGAAATTTTAACATATTCCAATTGTTTTTTTAATATTTAACAAAACGTTTAAAAGATATTTTTTAAATAATTATAAATTTATTTAAAATTTTATACTGATAGCATCTTCTAGTTTCACACATAAAGTTAAATAATTCAAAACGCTATTTTTATTAATTTTTAATGTATTGAATATTTTATATAGGTAATCAGAGAAAAATGTTATGAACATTTTTTAACCGTAATGAAAAATATGTATCCCATACACGATTTGAAGATTTTGAGTTGAAATATTTATTTGTCAGAATTGATAAAAATAGTTTTGAAAAGCTGAATTCTCATCAAACTTAGACCTATTCCAAAAAAGTTTAATATTTAACAAAACTGTTAAGGTTTTTAAAACTATGTTTTAATTTTATTTAAAAGTTTATACCAATAACAAATCGTAGTTCCACACTACCATGTCAAAAGTTATTTTAATTTTTTTTTTAATTTTTAATGTATTAAAATTTTTAATTATATTTCACTATTTTGCCTAGTTTATTGTGTTTTTCGAATTATGTAAGACTAAAAAAATAGACTTCTTTAAAAATTAAATTGTGAGCTTAAACGACTCTTCACACGTTTCGAAAAGCTTTTCATTCAATTCGGATTAAACTTGGTTAGGAAGAATAAATAAGTAATTCGCTAAGTGAAAATAAATAATCATTTACACAATCATTTTAAACATTTATTTGCTTTATAAATCCGGCGTTGCACGGGAATAACCTTAATAACGGTGACTTGTATATTATGTACAAAAAAAATTATGCCAATCGGTTGCCCTCTTCACTGGTCAACAAACCATTAGGATATTACTATTACCCTCCAATATTGATGTCAGCATTTTAATTTCAATGTTCAACTAGATACCGTTCCTTCAAGGAGTTTGAAGTCTTTCTCGTAGACCACTGTGCCAAATAAGCATTATTCTTTAATATACTTTTATAAAAGTTACATTAAAGTATTAGTATTTAGTATGATATTACAACTACAAATGTAAAGATAAAAGTAAAATACATGTAATATCAATTTGTAAATAACATGTAATAGCGAATTTAAGTAAATAAAATATTAATTTCATTCTTCCAAACATAGTTTAATACAAATTGAATGAAAAGCTTTTCATTCAATTCGAAGAGTTTTTTAAGCGACAAGTAGTTTTTAAACGATTTTTTTTATCTGTCACTTTCGATCCTGGTTTCAAAAAAGAACATGTTACGAGAAAAAAAACGTTATTTTAAATCCAATAAGTCATTAAACATCACTTCTCTTTTAATTTCAGAGTATGTTTTGAAGATTTTTTTAGCTACAAAATGTTATGGTAATCTCTTGCAGATCAAAATACTTCATTTAATAATTTACCGTCAAATGATGATAACTTCGGCCCAAAATCCTAGTTTTTTTACAAGAGAATTAAACATTAAGCTACAAACAATATTTAAACACTTTGAAATCGCTATGCATTTATTTATTGAACTTTTAGGAATACAATGAGGAACTTGCATCCTACCCAAAATGACGTACTTATGCCATTTTCTGGAACATTAGAAGCTACAGATTCTAAATATCAGCTTAAAAATCATAAAAAATATTAATTTTACTCGAAATATGCCTATTAAAATTCCATGAAACTCACGTCACCAAAAACGGCCTCTGACGTAACAACACACCATTTGGCGATATTTTCTAAAAATGGCACTACGGTTAGCATGTCCATAATTAAAATAAACATACAACGTTTCTCAAAACTTTCTATTTAAAAGAACAGACTGCTCACTTAAACCAGCTTTTGATAATAAATTAGAACTGCTTGTTTCTTGCTTGGTTGTTGAATTTAAAATCGTACAAGAGCGCGCTGTTGACACTTCAGACCTAGTCAATTGTTGGATCAATCGAAGTCTTCGTAGGAGATCTACCAAGTCTGATGAGAATAACTGGAACTTGGAAAAACTACTTATTCTAAATAATTCTATTCCAATATGGGATCATTCAAAACACATTTTGTATTTTCAACAGCTGTATCGCACAGAAGTTGGCTAGAAATTTCACGCCAATGGACAAAAAAAGCCAAGTCTGACGTCATTACGCACTGCAAGAGGATTGTGAGTGTTTTTACCGGAAGTGACGTATTCCCTACTTAAAACTCAATTACTGACTAATTAATAACTTTTTTACTAGTGTGAAAAGTAGCTTTCGACTTGTTTTTAAAAGGGTTATTGTCTGCCAATGAGTTTGAAATTCATGCAACTACAACTTACGACCGCGGAAACCGAAACGTTGATGGGAAGGAGTGTTATGATCTGAACACTTGCACGAACGACGTCAGTTGTAAAAAGACAATAAGAACAATAGTTTAAATACCAGTAATTTTGTGACAACTAAACTATACTCCATGTTCTCTTTATACATTTAATTTCTACCTGGTATTCGTATTCATTCTGTATTCTGAACTCATTAAACTATGTTCTAACAAATCCGTCCTCCTCCTTTTTGAGTATGTGTCTCCTACGAGTCGTCCTTGGTCCCGTCTACACATCGACTTTGCGGGACCATTCCAGGGTCAAGACTTCTTCATACTCGTCGATTCTTTCTCCAAATGGGTGGAAGTGAAACGAATGCCTTCTACGACGGCTAGTGCGACCATTGATGCTCTTCGAGAAATCTTCGCTACTCATGGTCTTCCAGAGGTAGTGGTCTCCGACAATGGCCCTCAGTTCACCTCTTCAGAGTTCAAGTCTTTCCTCGAACGAAACGCCATTCGTCAGGTTCTGATCGCTCCTAGACGACCAGCTGCCAATGGCCAAGCAGAAAGAACTGTCCAAACAGTTAAAGACTCCCTGCGTCGGATAATTCAAGGATCTTGGAAGAAACGAGTGGCAAATTTTCTTCTTCAGCAGCACTGCACGCCAACCACAACTACGGGAACCAGTCCTGCAGAGCTGTTGATGGGGAGGAGGGTTCGCACTATATTGGATAGTCTCCATCCGGATTTAACAGAAGAACGGAGAGCTAAGCAGGAGATGGTCTATCGCCAGGGTTGTGCAGATCGTGGCCCACGACACTTTCTAGAGAATGACTCCGTCTTGCTGAGAAACTACAATCCCGGCCCACGTTGGATTCCCGCCAAGGTGATAGAAGCCACCGGTCCTGTCTCCTACCAGGCTCGTACCGAAGATGGACAGATCAAGCGATGCCATGTGGATCAGATGTTAAGGAGGAATGCCGAACCACCAGTTCCAACAACTTTGGACAATCCTGTTTCGGATGAACCACCTTCTTCGACAAGCCCTCCAGATCCGATTCATCCTACAGAGCAACAGTCCGGTCCTGAAGAGCAAAGTTCCAGTGAGGAGCCTAAGAGAACCATCACTCATCTTCCGGACTTAGCTAATGAACTACCTAGACACTCCTACAACTTACGACCGCGGAAACCGAAACGTTGATGGGAAGGAGTGTTATGATCTGAACACTTGCACGAACGACGTCAGTTGTAAAAAGACAATAAGAACAATAGTTTAAATACCAGTAATTTTGTGACAACTAAACTATACTCCATGTTCTCTTTATACATTTAATTTCTACCCGGTATTCGTATTCATTCTGTATTCTGAACTCATTAAACTATGTTCTAACAAATCCGTCCTCCTCCTTTTTGAGTATGTGTCAACTTCCTCATTAGGACACTGTTAGAAATCGGGGCGAGCGGTGGGGATTACTTTACTGTGCTACAGAATTAAATAATAATATTAAAATGTCTTAACTTAAAATGTACAAAGTTATAAGTTACAAACTTATTGAAAATGGTTTTATAACTTAACATTTACATTACGTTGCATCGTAGAATGACATTACACTATGAATAACACTGTTGATCGCCGTTTAAAAGAAACAAGAAGTTCTTAAAGAACTAAAATAGCCTACTTTCTTGTTACTTTAAATACTTACTGAAATTCTAATCGGGAAACAACTAGGTTCTTAATAGTAAATATCATCAACAACCGTTTTTACACTAGATTTAAACACATTAGAAAAAAAATCGCTAAACACGCATCCAGCTATAACATAAACTTCTAAAAGCCAAAATCAACTATTTTCCTTAATATTTCTTCGCAAATTAACTTAATATTATTTATCGTCTGCTCGATTTATTTTGTAGAATAATTAAATATTTATTAATAACAAAAGTAATGAAACCACTCCAAACTGCATTAAAAAAATACGAAATGTAAATTAAAACTAAGCATAATTGTATGCAAAAAATATGCCTTGCCGCTTTCTTGGTAAACAATTAATGAACAATCAAAGAATCACATTGTGCTACATTTTATGACGTCATTCCAAACTGATTCACAAAAAAATTCAGACAGACGGAAATCGACCGCATGTCAATGCCTACTTTTTCATTTTTTTAAAATTTCTTTCGAATTAAAAAAAGAAAAGTAGGCTAAAAATGTTAACTTCAATTTTAATAATGGAACATTAACTTATTTTTAGAAACAAGATTAAGTAACAAAAATCCTCATAAAAAATAAAAGATTTTGTTATATATTAAAGGAAAACAATCATATATTCGCAATTAGGAATTTGAAAATTTTTACATTTATAGGCATTAGCGATTGTGAATGTTGTACTTTCTCAAATCTTAATCTTACCTTTATCTTATTATTTTTTAAGAATCATCTCAAATATGGATAATCAATCATATTAGTAAAACTTCTTCAAAAATAGTCAAGCAAAATACTCTTTTTCATACATTTTTGAAAGTGAAGTTCCATAAGGACCTAAATCCTCACCTTAAAAGTTTCCCTGATTCATCATCAAAAGTTTCCCGTTGACCAATAATAAAATATAGCGCTAAAAAGTATTCATCCCAATAGATAAAAGAATAGTATAGAGTGTGCATGTTTTAAGATGTTCTAAATATTTTTTTTAGATGTTCTAAACAAAAGTTTGAAGAAATAAACTTTAATTCATTAAATCTTTGTAAGAATAAAAACGCTATTTGTGGTTTTGCCAAAATAAGAATTTGACATGAAATGAAAGCCACTGTTGCCACATTTCCAAAAATGTAAAAGAAGTTTAGATAGAATAATTTTATGAAGAGAAATCAAGAGACAAAAAAATTTCCAAAACGCTTGGATTAAAGTTACTCTATTCGACGGTACGCATTATGATATATTTTAAAGTCTTGCACAGTTATTCAAATGAATATATATTTTGACTCTGTAAGGCTGCTTGAGTATTGAATTTATCTAACAATATTATGATATCATATTGACAGTACACAGTAAGTCTATTTAATTTAACATATTTTTCAAATCCAGAACGGAAGATTTCATGCGTTTCTCTACAGAAATAAATAAAATTTTTGAAGTATTTCGTTTTCCATATTAAGACTATATAAAATCAAACAGTGAATTCAAACGTATAGAGTCCCGATAGAATTAGAGTTTGCATTGTATCTTTTGACGTATTGTCATAGATTATGTCCGTATTTATCATATAAAATATGGTGTCTCGCCTGTAAATTATTATTCATATTCTTTTGGGGAATTGTTTCGACGATTGCACTCATTTTTATATTCCAAAAGTCTTTCTAAAGTATGTTTATTAAAGAATAATTCTGTTTTAACCCTTTCAGTCAAAGTGATTCCATTTGGCATCATCATGTTTCTGATCATAATTTAAAAAAAATAATAGGGCTGACATCTATTGGGATTAATAAAAAATATTTTCTAATAGAAAAAAGTTTGAAGAATCGAATGATGTGCTTTTTGATATCATAAATGGCTGTAGACGATCAGAAAAAAAATTCTAAAATGATGATGCCAAATTGTCATTGGGACTGAAAGGGTTAAATAATAGAAAACTACCGTCCAAGAGGATATCTTTGGCCATGGAGGGTAACTTTGGTCCACGCGTCAGAAAATGATTTGTTTCTTAATTTCTCTTCATAAAATGATCCCATCTTAAATTGTTTTACATTTTTAGAAAGGTGGAAACATTGCCTTTCATGTCATGTAAAAAACAATTTCATTCTAATTTTGGCAATACTGCAAATGACGTTTGTATTCATACGAGCATTTAATGACAAAAATCTATTTCGTCCAACTTTTGTCTGGAACACCTAAAAAAATATTGAAAATAGCTAAATAGAACACTTTAGACTATTCTTTTATTTATGGGGATGAATATTACACCATTTGTTTTAATCTAAGTTTAATACTTTTTATGCTATATTTAAATATTGGGCCACAGGGAAACTTTTGCCGCTGAATGCGGGTAACATTGGTCCACGATGTAAAAATTCCTTTGTGGAACTTTGCACTTTCAAAAATGTATGTAAAAGTGTATTCTGTTTAACTTTTACATACATTTTTGCCCATTTTGAGATGATTTTTAAAAAAAATCAAACTATTTTAAACATTAAAAAGATAAAGATAAAATGCAAGAAACGTGCAACATTCAAATTCGCTAATGTCGAAATGTAAACATTTTAAAATTCCTAATATATTATTGTTTTCCTTTTATAATAAAATCGTTTGCTTTTTATAAAGATATTTGTTCTTAAATCTTGCTTCTAAAAATAAGTTATTTTCCGTAATTAAAATTGAAGTTTATTTTTCTTTTAAGCGACAATCAATACAGGTATTCATAGTGTAATATCATTTTACGATGCACTGTAATGTAAATGGTAAGTTATATACCATTTTTTATAACTACGTATCGTATAACTTTGTTATTTTTATTTTAAACATTTTATTATTTTTTTAATAATACTATTATTGTAATATTTAATTATTATTTTGTTAATAATACTATTTAATTCGGTAACACAGTCTTCAAGGATGTTAAAAAGTATGTTTCTTATGTATTTCATGCTTGTACCAAAGTTACCCGCCCGGATCCGAACCGTGTCCAAATTTTTTAAACTAACACCAATTTTTTTAAAATTTAAATGCTTGGAAATTATTCCTAAAAGTACAATGCCTGGAATGCATAATGATTTTTAAGTGTTTAGATCGTTTTTGTACTTTGATTTTTCTTCTTTTGTAAAAAAAACTATGATTTTGGACCAAAGTTACCCGCTCTGACGGTACTTAAATTGTTATTAAATAATGTTTAGCTACTTTCGAAAATAAAAAATAAGTTCTTTTTTGGAAGTTTAAATAAATTTAACTTATTTTCTTGTTTACTTAACAATTTCCATAAATTCCATCGAACAAACAATATTAATCACATTATTTTAAAAAGCAAAAATATAAATTCAGTGGGCGCTAAAAATCGTCTGTCTCTAGGCTATAAATAAACATTGATTTGGTTCATTATTTGAAAGCTCTGCGGTCTGCTTTTTAATACTCAAAGGCTAATTATGTATAGACCGGACTACAGAAAAAATGATTAAGAATAGATACGAATACCGTTGCCGGAAGTATTATTAAACCCACGTTTTTATCCATTCTAGAGGTCAGTGGGTGTGCGTGACCATTCTCTGGCATTTGTAAATTGGCTTGTTTCAGGATCGTAGTTCCTTCCAGCTTTCATTCCTGCATTTCATTTGATAGTTACTCCAATCCCACATGACCTTGATTCACCGATTGAGGCTTGAAAAAGAATTCATTTTCATTCAGCATTTCTGTTGACACTCAAGGTCCGAAACACGTCCATTGTACTGAATGTTTTAGCTAAATTGGAGAGCACCACGGTCTATATTTTTTCTACTCGAAGTCAATATAGAACGGAACTTTCTGTTTGAAAATGATTCAATTTATCTACGAACATTCATTGCAGCAGCAGGATAAGAACTCACAAATTTCAAAGCTGAGGGTGAGTGCTCTACCACTCGACAATATAATCCGGAGAGAATTGATCATGCACTGCAAAAAAAAAACTTCTGTAAAATAAACTATTTAAATAAAAAACACTTTTTTTTCAATTTTTTACCGCGTAAAGATTACTGGACTGTTACTGAACAAGCCTTTTAACTGTTTGTGGAAGCTTCGTGTGTAGAACCAGCTCAGTTGGGTAGCGTTGGACTGGAATTCTAAAGGTCCGTGGTTCGAACCAGGGTTGGGCAGTTTATTATTTCTTTGTAGTTGTGTGGTCAATATCCCCGCCTATCACTGGGGTGAAGGGGGTATTTTTCGTTTCTTCTTTACAATTTGTCTGTTAAAGAAACAGATCTTGCATTGAAATTGAAAATTGTTCGTATAAAATTAGCATTATTTCTCTGTAAATTATATGGCATTTTTCCGCCACACCAATTGACAGTTTTCTTCTTTTAAAAACAACAGACTTTTTATAGTGTATTTACAACGCGTAGGGAGAACGTTACCCCCTACGTTACAACGGGATTTGAACTCACAGACTTTAATGCTCTATACTTCTATACCACTCGATCATATAAGCCAGATCATAGTGAAGGAAGTAGAAACATCTGACTTACTTTAGATGATGCAATTCCATCACAAGGTTTTCTCTTTCTAGGGCTATTCCTTCAGATCTCCTCAGGGCTGACCTAAGCAAGCAAAATGCGATTTAATGATACTTTGGAAGATTAGAAACTCATCTTTATGTACATAAATTTGCCTCACAAATAATTTCCGTACCCCTTGGAAACATTTTATTTCCATAAAACTCTTCACGAAATTGGAAAAAAAAAGATTTAAAAAAGAAATTCCGTAGTAGCACAAATTATTGTAAGATGTCTTTTTGGTAGATATCCAATACCATTCTGAAATATCAATATCGTTTCAATATCGTTGTGTAGTCAAATACTGTTAAAAGTGGGTTTTAATTTGAAAATACATAGTTTTCGAATTTAAGACGATTCGTTCTTCGAATTTGAGATCATGCATGTTCTCAGCTTTGAGAATGATTGTGAAAAAAATTTAATCGGATAGTGGGGGAGAAGGGGGGGGGGGTGGAATGGCTGACAGTCCTGAAGTAACGGAATAGATGACTATACTGGAATAGATGACTATACTGGAATCACGTTTATGGGACACCAGTTTGAGAAGGGGTATTTTATTTCATCGACTAGCGGGGTCGAATTCATGGTGCAAGGATACCAGGTAACCCTATTACAGAGTGTAATCCAACTGTGTCATCTAATGGCAAGCAGCAGTTGCAAGCAATATTGAATTTTAAGTATGTATAATCTTAAATTAAAGCTTTCAAAGTATTTGTTTTGAAAATATTGTTGCTCATAATAAAATGAAAACATCCTAGTAATTTTTAAGAGTTTTTTTTATCAGTGTACGATATCGAAGGCTAATAGGGTAACTTTTAGTCCTTTTGCACATGCGCACATGTAATTTTCCTCTAAAACGAATTGTTTAAACATTGCTTTTTTATAACTAAGTTTCAATACATTTTAAAAGTATTTCTATACTATACAAGGTGATTTCAATAACTTTAAAATTATTTGCTTAAAAGGGATTTTCTCAAAAACCTTATTATGAAGTCCTACAGGTACTGGGAACCCGTGTACCAAATTTGTCCGTAGCCGTTTTAGTTCGAGTTTTAGAGGGATTTCAGACCGACAGACCAATACAATGTCCAAAATCTACTTTTTTAGAATCAGCATCTTCCAAAAGTTGTAAAAAACACGAATTATCCATTTCCGATTTGGGACCCCACCGCAATACTTTCATTACGTAAGTTTCATATTATGTAATTGAAAGTAAAAAGCTATAATACAATCCCAAGATTACTAAATGTGTAGGGGCTGGGGAGCCTAGTCGGTTGGGCATTCGCCTAGCATACGAAAGGTCCCAGGTTCGGTTCCGGGCATCGCCGAAATAACTGCCGACCTATAAACGGCCCGTGCAGCCAAAATGTCTGACGAATAATACCCCGTGTTGAGGGGAGTGCAGGTTAAATATTGTTCAAAGTCCTAACGCTGCGCACGATGTCGCCCTTAACGGTTGCGTTGGGTGCCTACTCAGGTGTCGGCTCGTCACTTGACTGTGGTTCTAAAATACGACGCCCATCGCCAATAGCCCTCGTGTAGGTCTGTGCGACGATAATTCAAACTAAACAAAACTTACTGTGCTCTGTTTCTCCGTTCTTCTATACTTTTCTGGCGAAGCAGCTTCAGTTGATTTTTCATATCCGAAAGCATGCGCTCTGAAGCACAAAGCCTTGACTCCAGCTCATCCCTATCCTTAAAAATTCCTTCAATTTAGTTTAGAAAATACATTTGTAAGTAAAAGTTTCAATCTGAAAAATTTACACTCTAAAAACGACTTTTTGTAGCAGTTATGATATAATGGCCGGTCTTGATTTGGGTTGCGTAACGTTGCACAGCAACAAAATGCTAAATCTGGTAAAAACTCTCCACATCATATTTCATGCAACTCGATAGGTGTAGTTACCCTGCGTTATTATTTGATTTTATTTGTTTGTTTTTTGTGTTTAAAATCTATATTTGATTTTTAATGATTGATCGAATTTACTCAACTCGATTCTAATTATGTTTACGAAATCCATTTAAACTTGGAGTGGAAATATTCAGGAATGTTTACTCATAATTGGGGAGTTATGGTGCATTGTTAAGGGTACACTCAATCACTCATGCAGTTCTGAGTATATAAATCTGGTTTATACTCCAGAACAATATATAAAACACAAATAATTTGCAACAAGTTTTTATTATAAAGAAATTATGGACTAAAATTGACCATCGTAAAATTAAATGCGAACAAATTGACTATCCACCAAATAGAAATCTCTAATCTCTAAAGAAACTGTTAAATTGCAATAACCCTTCATTAAAATACCAACTGCGTCTAAATTCTATGGAAAAAGAGATTTAATTGAAAAAAAATCATTGGACTGTTTATAAAGAATATTTTAGATCAAATAAGATTTTATAATTTAAGAAAATTAGAGTAAGGGTAGAAAACCAAAAAATTTACCTACCTTTTCAAGATAGTAATAAATTATAATTAACGATATTTTTTGCATCTTCGTTTTTAATCAACACGTCCAAAAACATAAATAGAAAAAACTAGATTTCTTAAAGAAGGACATTAAAATAATTTATTAAGGAATTTAATTTAAAAAATTACCTTTGATATTTGCATATTTTCATACTTCTTAGCCGAGTCTTCGGAGTTTAATTCGGCTAATTGAGATTCCATCTAATTCAAAAGTTTTGCAATAAGATAAATTATACATTTTTGAAATTATAACATCATTATATACTTTTTTGGAACTTTAAATTATAATTTGAGAGGATATTTTTGCACTGATGAACCAACACCTTTTTAATTTTTAATAAAAAATATATATATAATAATACATAATGTATTAAAAATATGTAAGGTATAATATGTAAATGTATAATATATATAATAAAAAAAATATTGACAATAATTTAACAGAAATTGTTTCATTAATATTAAAAAAATATATAAAACCATATTCTTATAAAAATTTAATAAATCTCCGTTAATAAAATTTAGACGAAACAAGTGTTGCTTAAAATTTTATTTATTTTACGGGCACATACACACAACGTTCGATAATGTTTCTTTTAGAAAATCCTCTGATAAAGAAATGCAAAAATCTTCATCTTTGCTAAGTCTTTCCTTAACGCATAGATTGCTCTTAAATTCTCAGATATGAAAAAGCTTAAATTTTAGATTAGTAATGATATTCTACTCATGAATAAAATATCGCAACATTATGACAAAAAAAATATCTTGACAGTTTTGTTAAAAAATATTCGAGTAACGTTTTAGCTCCCTGCCGAGATAAAAAAAAAAGTGCATTATTTTCAAAGTTAACACATGCATAGTTTTAGGGCATGGAAAATTGTGACTTTTTTATGTTTTGCGCATAATTTCGATGCAGGAAAATAATATGTTACAGAACATATGTAGCTGATTAAATTAAAGTCGTACTTGTGTTTCACAAAGAGTAGCAATTAAAGCTGGTTCAGGATGCAAAGAAAAATAAACAGTTACCTAAGCAACCTTTAAAAGAAAAAAATGCTGCACAAGGGTTAATTTGACCGCTGCTTACTGCTTAAGGCCAACAACTATTTAGAAATAGAAGTTTGAAAAAACTTGGCATTCAAAATGTAGTTTTTGAAGCATGATATTTCGGAAAGGAATATTAAAACTTGTAATTGAAAAATGAGCTTTACCATATTTTAGCTCTTTTGGTAAATCAATATTATAAAATATTTTTTTAAAAAGTAAATGTTGTGGGAAAGTGATTAAAAATTGCCCTAGTTACCTAAAATTAACTTTGTTACCTAAAATTACTCGAGTTGCAAAACTCTCCAAAGTACAGCTAAGGTAAGGGAGCCTGGGGAGCCATGGCCAAAAGGGAGACTTGGCCCACCTTTAAATTTTAGTATTTATAAATATTTTAGCGCCCACCTTTAAATTTTAGTATTTAAAAATATTTTAGCATTTTCTCATTAGATGGTACTCAAAGCTACTGTTGTCAGCAGATAGCCGCCTTTTTTTTATTGAGCTACTTTTTGCATTGAGGAGAAAATAAAAAAAGAAAGTTTCTCACCCCCAAAAGTAAACATTTTAGATATATTTTTGTAAGATTTTTTCAGAAAAACCAATTCAATTAAGTTTAACTATATGGTATTTTTAAAATACTGTTATATTAAGGTTTTATTTTAGCTATAAAGTTTGTGCAATGAAGTAGGCTTCAAAGCACCATGTGCCATTCTTTACGAAATGTATAGGTGGGGAGGGTTGGCCACTCTATGTAAGGGAGGGTTGGCCACTGGACCATGGCTCCCTAAGTGAACTAGTTATGAAAATCTATACATAATGTTTATCAAATACACGGTTAATAATAACGTATGATTATAACTTTATGAAGGTAATAGATTGATTATTAGTATTTGTACTTGTTTAGAATAAAACGAAAACCTCAACTAAATCAAACTTATCATTTATGACCAAATATCGAACTTTTTCTGCGAAAAACTATATAAGTTATTAATTCAAGTATAATAATACTCCAGATTAATATTAAGATATTATCAATTTTTCTTATAGGGGAGGGGACGAACGATAGTTTTGAAAGTGCGCTTGACTTGACTTTACAGTTCAGTTTGGCCGTAAATAAAAAAAATCAACTGAGCTATATCTGTGCTTTAATGGGTACAACTGAATAAAATATATTTACATAATAAAAAAAAATATTTGTTATGGAC
Source organism: Oedothorax gibbosus (assembly GCA_019343175.1). Lineage (NCBI taxonomy): Eukaryota > Metazoa > Arthropoda > Arachnida > Araneae > Linyphiidae > Oedothorax > Oedothorax gibbosus. The sequence continues at coordinate 32,009,319 of CM033270.1, forward strand.
ATATTAGATTTTAATTCATAAATACTAGAAAATGTATACTAAATATTACGGTAACATGATTTAAATGAGTTCAGAGTGTTAAATATAATATAATTTTAACATTTAATGCTTACAAATTAATTGAAATATTTATTATTTCCCTTAAATGGCTTTTGCATGGCCAGTCTCTTAATAGGAACTTGGCCAAGTTTCTAAGTTTAAAAACAATATATTTAAAAAAGAAAAAATGCTTATTAATATCACTATATATTTGTGCCATAATTCTTAATATGTGCTATTACATGAACTTTAGTGCAAAAATAATTGTAAATATAAATTCTGAACATGGCCAAGTCCCAGTCTCCAATATAGGTTTGTACAACTTCTGCGTGTTTTTCTAGGGTCTGGTCCGTTTATTAGCGACTTCGTCCTATTGAATTTACGATTTTCAAAAGTCGCTAATGAACGGATCGGTACTTATACCTTAGTTATACTTTAGAAAATGTAAGTTTTGCAAGTAGACCCCTCATATACAAGTATACATTGCACAGTACGTGGAAAAGTGAAGTATCTCTAAATATGTTAAAATGGCAAAATTGCAAAAGCTTCACTTATCCACTTAAGTTGCGAAATGTTCCCGGCTCATAACTTGAAATGTATTTTGAACATACTTCTGCGTGTTTTTCTAACAGGGTCTTGAGCTGATTGTCTTTGAGAGATAATTCTGTTTCTAATTCACTGCGCAAACGCTGTTCTTTTTCTTGCTCCTGGAAAATGCACACAGGGAAAAATTATATTTGGTTATAAAAAAAAATATAAGGGACTGCGTTGGAACTGTTATATGTAACGCGTTACATGTAATAGTTATTTTTTAAGGAAAGCCGAGTAACGCCGTTGGATTTTTCAGAAAGTAACTGAAACTTAGTTATTTTTAGAGGTAACGAGTAACGAAAAATTTCGTTACTTTTCGAAGGCAGTAGGATGCCAATTTTGAAATGCACAACTACTTTACAATTACTAAAATTTCTTTAATTAATTGTAATTGCAGTGTTTTGTTTGTGCTTATATTTCTTTAATATTGGTTCTCTTTGTAAAACGGTAAGATGGTTAAATTGCAATTTATCTTATAAATTGAAATTTCTAAAAATAACTGTAACCAGTTATATTTTTAAAAAAATAACTGTAAAGGTAACAGAGTTACTTTTTAAAAATAACTTTTCAATCTCTGATAAATACTTATAAAAGCATTTATAAATTGGAACAGATACACTAACGCTTAATGTGTCACTTTTTCACACGTATTATTTAAGTAAATTTTTTCATGCAACCTATATAAAGTTCATGTATAAAATTATTTCTAAGTCACTTAATATACAAAGTATGATTATTATATAAATATTGAGATCCTAAACTGAATAAGTATTTAAAATCTATTAACATGTTTACAAAATAACTAATTTATTTGGCTTATGATAAACCTTATCTTTCTTTAATATGAATGTGTCTAATCTAAGTTTTTTCTAGAATGAAGTAAAATAAATGGAATAATAATAACATATTGTTTCAAAAAAATTAAACACTGATTTCGATAATATGCATTTACCGCAAAACCGTGCTGTATAACGTTAATCGATGAAAGCCTATCAACCTTCGGTTTCACGGAGATACATTAAACAAGTACAGAACATTGATATATTTTGCAGTGTAACGTTATTCCATAAATTTATTGTTACGTTACTCCTTGAAACCGGAAGGCAGCCCTTGGTGCCACCGATTTTAAGGAATAAACACTTCTTTTGAGCAAAGTTGCTCCATAAATAACGTTACTCCATGAAACTGGTGTAACGTCACACCAAGGTTTTACAGTGTACCAAAAAGTAATAAGTGGATCGAAAAGGTATAATCCTTTCGCGCTAAGCTGCTCATGTAAATCTGAGTAAAAATAATAGACAGCAGACAAAGCGAACTTTCCATTGTTCTTACGTCTGAGATATTCACAGATTACTTATGAAAGTAAGAAAGAACGAATCATCTCCCAATTTGGACCCACGAATATTAGTAATAGGGGATGGTTTGAATGTAGGTTTGGAAACTTCTGTAAGTTTAGCAGACGCAATGACGCATTATCCGAAATAGTTATGTTTCATTATTGACAAGTTCTTGTTATGATCGAACAATAAATAATAAGCTACATGTGAACCGCTAAGTATGAAAAATAGTATGTCCAAATATGCATCCAACGTCGATAGAATAAAGCTCATGGGGAATTCGTCTATGAAACATAATCTTTATATGGATTTAGTGATTCATTTAGAGAAAAACACAAATATATTCTTGTCATAAAAAAACAATCTACGGTTATGCAATATGCATGCATGTATACATATTCGGCAAATACTCAATAAATGCTGTATTAATTTTATCATACTGATATTATTTCAATTGAATAACTAATAACTAAATACTCAATATGAAGCTGAAAAAGCATTACTAAAACCATCCACAACAATAACTATTAATATGCTCCTTTACTACCCAAATTAAACCCAAATGATCTAGATTTTCACTGTCCTTGGTATTAGCTTTTCGCCGACAATCGATTTCCACGCTGCCCGCAGCTATGAGCCGAGAAACTAATTATAGGCGAGAAGAGCTTTTATTTGCCCTGAAACTAATACTCGAGACCCTGTTGGAAACGCCCACGTGATGCCTTTTATTGCTTAGTTGAAGCCCGCGATAGGGTAATTTTTTGACGAGAAAAAACTGCAGAGGATTAGTGCTTTTTTAGTGCAATAATAATGTTCCGAATTGTGTTTGTAATAAAAAAAATTGGTTTATTTTTATAGTAGGCACCCTCTTAACCGGCTTAACTGGGACCGAGAGTAAGCAAGTTAAGCAAATATATGGTTGAACCGGAGATGTAAAATTAATTGAGGTGTGGATGTACATTTGATTACACATTTATAAATTGATGATAGTGGCCTTATAAATGCAATTAAAGTAATGCGCCTTTTTATTTAATCTATTCAAGCATTAAAAGTTACATTAAAAAGTCCGTAACCATCTTTTTGTTGAAGCTTAGAAAATTAGAAATTCACCGCATAGTTCAGAATGTTTTTTGTATCAGCATCATATATTCATGGGGGATCGATAACGAAATAAGTAATTTTTAACTATTTTTTTTATATTTTAAAGATAAAAAAAAAGATCGGTAGGTTGAAGCTAGTGAACATCAGATTAAACGTAGTCCGGTTGAGAGGGAGCCTATACTGTATTTTATTTCAATTATGCGGGTCTAAAAGTTACACCCTTGCGGGTCTTGTTAAAGCTTCTAATAGTAGTGTGGATGAAGTAGAACAGTGGTAGACCACCCTAAGAGAGTACACTGTTAAAAATTATGCAATTTGTTTCACCAAAAATATGGTTCCTAGTAGCTGTAACGGCTGTGTGGTGAAACGTTAAACCATATTTTTGGTATTCGGTTGAATCATTTCTCAGGTTTTTGTTTCCAAATCCAGAAAAATGGTTCAACCAAACACCGAAAAAAAGGTTAAACATTTCACCACACAGCCGTTGCAGCTACTAGGAACCAATATCATGGTGAAACCAAGCACAAAATTTTTAACAGTGTACTTAGAAAAAAATTGCCTCATCATTTAAAATTCTAGACTAATACTTTAGAAAATAATGTAAGCCATACGCTTCCGCTGATGCTCACTCGGTAGTGGGGTTAATGGGAAAAGAAAGACCCCTCCGTTGACAATAGCACACCAGATGGTTGGTCGATACGTGCCTCCAATTGGCTTGTTTTCTGGGGTGTAAATCATTCCTACTTTCATTCCTGGATTTCACTTGTGGTTTCGATGATCAGTGGTATGACGCGGTAAACTCCTCCCACTATCCTTAATTAATCAATCGAGACCTGCTTTTCGTTCCTGTGGAACTGTTGCCACTGAAGACGTGAAACATGCCTATAGGTTGATACGGCTATGGCAAGTTATGCTTTGGGCGAGCAGAGCGCTTCAACATATCACAGAGTGAAGTGCAAGCTATACCTTGAAGTCACGTTCTACTATGAAGTGTCCATGTTGTTGAACACGCACACATAAAATGTTATTCTTAACAAATAAACACAATTGAAACAGTAATTTTATGTTCCAGTCTCTTAACATATATCGGCAACTGCCCGTGCTGTATTTTTTTTTTATCTCACTTAAACCTAAACAATGTAGTTTTTGATATTTTAAAACCCAAGTATGTTCTGGCTTTACATATTTTATCGTGGGCTATTTTCAAAAACTTGGGATGTGTGACGTTATACGATTTCAAATACCACTCTATAAATCAATACATTAAAAGATAATTCTATACTTTCTAAGGTAATTTCAATAACTTTGAAACCAAAAACGTTCTATGGTCAGCTACCCTTAAGATGCTTGATTTTCTCGAAACCCTTATTAGGACGTCCTTAGGAAACCTTATTAGATACTGGAAACTCGTGTACCAAATTTGGAGCCTGAATCTCTTTTTTGTTTTAAGTTCGTAGATATTTTAGTTCGATCTGTGGAGTGGTTTCAGACAGACGGTCAAATGTTCAAAAACCACTATATCAGAATTAGCACCCTGCAAAACGTGTAGAAAACCACAAAATCTCTATTTCGGAGTTTCGACTCCATCGCACTACTTTCATACCTTATATTTCAGATTAGGTAACTGAAAGTAATAGATAAGTTGGGCAGTGTCCAATGGGCAACCATAGCGCCATGTTTCAAACGGTTTTCTCACTATTTAATCTGAGAAAATTTAAGAGGAGGATTTTAATGAACTCCAATTTGTATAAATTTTATTTACTTGTTGAAGAATTTTTTCCTTTTCCACTTTAAGCTGCTCTTCCATTTCCATATAGAGAGACTGCACTTGTGTCTCATGATCCTGCTTTCGCCTGAAATAAACAGTAATTATAATAATAATGATAATGATAATAATAATAATAATAATAATAACGCTAATAATAATAAAAATGATAATAATTAAAACAATAATAATAATGATGATGATGATAATTATAATAATAATGATAATAATAATGATAATGATTATAATAATGATGACGATAATAATAATAGTAATAATAACGATAATGATAATCTTTATAATAATAATGATTATTATAATAATAATTAAAACAATAGTAATAATGATGATGACAATAATAATAATATTAGTAATAATAATGATGATGATAATGATTATTATAATAATAATGATTATTATAATAACAACGACGATTATGATGATGATAGTAATAATAGCAAATTAAATTTATAATTTGTAATCCACCTATTAACGTCCATGTAAAATTTTTGCCTTATGCTTATATTTTTAAAATCAAATTAAATTATTCAATAATGTAGTTGGTTTACTGTAACTAGTTATACCCATCCATTAGTTTTATCCCAAGTTTTATTCAAAACTTTAAATTATGCGATTGTATCAAAATTCTTTAATCCAAAACACATTTACAAATAAATCATATTTTTATGTGTTTATGAGTAAATAAACTTCTCGATAAGAGTTAGACAACAACAGAAAACTTACAGGATGCGGAAGTAGAGATAGCGTTTAAAGAAACGCTTAAGATAACTTTAAAAATATATTTTAGACGGTTATAATTAGACATTGTATTTAATACTTAAAAAAATATAAGAATAATATAAATAGTTTGGTTTATTTTATGGGATATGTTAAAATCACATTTCAAAATTTGTTAACGCTACACTCTTAAAACAAACGAGCGGTTTTAACTCAGTCTGAGTTAATTTCCACTCCTTTCCGGTGACGAAAATGCATTTCCCTTATAAGAGTGGATTTCACTCTTTTGTTTTAAATTTTCACCGCCCTCTACTCGAACCGTAAATAGAACGGTTTGGCTGAGTTTTAACCGAGTTAAAGGCAATAGTAGTAGCTCTAGAACGACGTTGTTTAATCCAAACCTAAATTCAATCGTAGAGTCTTCTGATTTCCAAACCAAATTTTTATTAAATTATGATAGATATTACAATGTAAGAGACCGTAATTTAATTTTTAATGATTTTCCTAGTATGTACATCTGTAAATTATTCCATGAATAAATCATATTAACTTGATACTAAAAAAAGCATCAATTTATATATTCTTTAATAATAAAAATTGTTGTGAAAACAAAAACGTCGAATTTGTTTTAACGGTATTATACTTTAGGAGATGCATCACAAGCTTTCTGGGAATATATATTATTTATAAACTCGAAATTGATAAAGAGAAAATTTTAATTAAATGAAATATTACAATGCAAGCACAATAATTATAAAATTTAAAGAAACGTAAAATAATGACTTTTTCATTAACATTTTTATGATAGAAATATTTTGCTTCAAGGCTTTAGAATTTGTTGCTTTAAATATTTCATTATAATTTTATGCAAATGAATTTCGAGCTATTCATTAAATTTAGGTTTTTTTAAATTTAACTTTTAGCAGTAACAAATGTTGTTAGAAACAACAACAAGTAAAATGCTTTGGAAAACATTAACTAAATTTCACTAAATGTACGAAATAAAATTTACCGTGCCATTGTTGAGTGGCAACGGTGTTAAAAATAATAAGTTTCTAGTGCAATTTAAAGGGATAGTAAAATTATTAACTTTTAAGTTTTAAATATACACTTCTAATTGTAACTTTTTAATGAAATTTGGTATGTAGAAATGGTCGATTTTTTACTTTAATTTGACGTATCACACATGTCTGTGGGTTTATGGTTCGTCGTGTGAAGCCAAAGTGAAGCGAGGTGTTCGGAGTAGTATATGTTTGGTTCCTAGTATTGTATAAATGTTTGCAAGAATGACGTTTCTAGTTAAATGGATGTAGTATCTCGACATAGTTTTCTATCACTATAGGTCAAATATAAAAAATTATTTTATTTATCGCTTAGATATATTTTGATAACGTTATCTATTTGTATTAAAGAAATAAAGTATTAAAGAAAAGGTATCTTTTAAACTGGCTGTCTGCTGCTTCTTACTGGCTGTCTGCTGCTTTATATTTTCCGAAAAAATAACAAAAGAGGGAACGCACAGGAAAAATGACGAAAAATTGTGGAAAAGGCACATAAATAAAAAAAATACATCACTGTAATGTATAACGAAAATGTGCACAAATTCGGGACCACCTCGGGATTGCTTTTGAAAAAAATAATATTTCTTTTCAATTTTTTCTTATTATACTAATAGACTGGTCCATTTATAATTGCAAAACGGAATTTTAAAGCAAAGAAACTCCAAAAAAAAATTAGGTTACAAAACAATGCAGAAAATTCCTTACCGTCACATGTATCGAATGTCAAATTTTTAGTTTAGTGCTCAAACTAACACATTTTTGAGCTAAAAATTAGATTCATTTGGATTTTAAATTGAACTAATACTATATCTTAACAAATTCCTTCCGTAAAATTTTGGCTTTTAATAATTATAATGTGTATTTCTCTTCTCCTAACTTTGTCCCTGGGTTTTGGTACATTCACTGACCTCATTGCTAAAGTGGTGAAGAGAGGCACCGGATGGAGTAACACTGATTCTTCAATCATGAAAACTGTATTTCAGAAAACCCACATTTCAGTTGGTAGCCGCATTTTTTGCTATACTTTACCAATAAGCCCAAAAGTTTAAAAAAAAAAAAACTCAGAAAAATGAGCTGCGTGGCTTTATTGCTTTCCTTACAATCCCCCACGGTTAAGGTTAATTTTGGATTGATAATTTAAATTTTTTTCTATAAATATGTTTAAGTGGAGTATACGGAGTAAAAAATCCATTTTTATTAAACTGGAGTTAGTTTCAACACAAAAAATACCGGAAAACATCGTGAATTTCCTCACCATCCGTTCCTTACCTTCCGTTCCTAACCCTCACAATGAACTAGGGATGGAAAACCGAAACCAGTTTTAAGACTAACCGGGTTTTTTTGTGACTTCGGTTTCATTGAAAAATAGTTGTTTTCGTACGGCCGGTTTAGACCGGTTTCTTTAGCATCGTTTTTTTAAAAAGAAACTGACATCTCTTGTTATTATTATTTTTTTTTTACAAATGAGCTTTGCTAAACTTTTTTTCGTAATTTTAGAACCCTTATAAGCATTTTTACACACATTTAAAGTAACTTTGAAAAAATTAATTTCACGTGTTTTTTGTATCTGAAATTAAAAATTATGGTAGAATTGCCCATTAACCATATTTGCATAGAAAATTTCATTTCTTCAAATGTTCCTGTAGTGCTGTAAAGAATTTTAGACACGTTACGAAAACTTCTATACACTAAATTTTTAGAACCTCTTGCAAAATTTTCTAAAGTTTGAAATAAATTCACTTTAAATGTGTTTGTAAATAAGTTTGGATTTCACTGTATAACGAGAAGCTTCTCAACTTTATCTGGTGAAATAATAAAACTACAAATAGTGTGTTTTTATCTTTCTTTTCACACAAAACTTCTAGTCTAAGAGTGGAACAATACAATAAATTGCCACCTGGACCAGGTGCAAATCTTAATAAAACTCTATGTGCCATTCCGTAGAAAAAAAATTCCGAAAAAATGAATCCTTTATACTTCCGAAGAATTTTTTTTAACTTTAGTATTCGTCTTATTTTCTTTCCCGCTCAGTATAAAAGACATAGATAATGCAAAATTCTGTAGGATTTTATTTCTGAATAAAACCAAAATCATTCTATAACTTTCGCAATTTCTAAAGAAAACAGATGCATGCGAGAAAAATAATAAACGGAAACCATAAAGGGATAACATATTTCTGAATAAAGTGTAATATATATATATTTTTTAACATGACTATTTATAATGTACGTACTTATATTTTCTAAAGAAGCACACAACCAAGTTTATGAAAGTATAGCTTAAATAATAAAGTAAAAATTATAGAATAGCTTTTTCTTTGTTATTTCTAAGGGATTATGCAAAAATATAATGTCTTGTATGTGGTACAATTTTTTAAATTTCACTGTAAACATAAATATTTTTAAATATAATTTATGAAATTATTTGAGTTTTAAGTTTGAATAAATTGCTATTTTCTTGGAAAAAGTTGAAATAATGAACAATTATCAGGAGAGTTTAAAATAAATCATTGTTATATTATAAAAACAACCAAGAAATAAATTTTAGAATTTGTTTTAGTTTAAATAAGTTTTTAAAAAATCTACAAAAACGTTAATAGAATCAAAAATATTATTTTGTCAACTGGGTTGTTTAAAGTCGTCGGTGGCAACAACTCCGCGGTCTTGTTTTCATTTTTCTGGAATTACTTTTGTTTTGATATTCGAAAGTGAGTTTTCTAAGAATATTTTAGTTATATTCATTTTTTAAATCCCAACTTCTTGCTGTAATGTTGGTTGTTCAAATAATGTATTACAGAAAGCTTGCATAGAAAGAACAAGTTTTTTCAACTATTTCAGAATTCTGATCCCAGATAAAAACAAGTTGCATGTTGTAAAGAACTCAGAAGCAGACGAAACGTACGTTCATTTTGAGAAAACGAAACATAAAATGAAATCGAAGTACGGGGGAAAATTAAAACAAGAGCCTTACATCAGCTGAAACATTCCCATTCAAACTCGGTGGAGAAAGTTGGAAACTCGAATGATTTTAAAGAGAGGTAACTATTTATTTATATTACAACATTGAGTTTGCAAGTGTCAGCTGTTCCATAAAAGAACTATATTTTAACACAATCTAAGTAAATTCATATTTTTACTAAATCGAACAATTCATGTGAGATTCTTGCAAATAAATTTATACTTTAATGAGTTCTTTAAATGATAAGCTCTTTCGGAAAAATTACTCATCTCTACAAAAACATTCCAATGAACAGAATTTCTCAAATTAATCCTAAAATACGATTAACTATATTTTCATTGATAGGCATGTTGCAGGTCTTGAGAAGCAACAGAAATGTTAATAAAAACAAATTCTCTCTCGAGCCCCGATTAGGGAATCCATGTCACGTGGGAACAGATAACCAATCGGAGCACCGATCGCAAGAATGAAAGCTGAAAGAAATGTGGTCAGCTGAAACCACATGATTGGCGATTTGTAATTTAATATTTTTAAACATAGATGTGTCTATAAAGATATTTTCTTAATTTAAATAATTAATAAAATTGATTCTTTAAAAATAACAAGTTGGTTTGTTACAGAATCTGTCACTTAAACCTCTTCCACACTATATTTGAGCTCAACAGGAAACACTATTTATACACCACAGAAAGAAATTCGATAAACAGCGCCTTTTGCTAGTTGTAATTCCAAAATTAACTAATTTCTTAACACTATTTATTTAGTCCGAACTTGAATGAATTCCAAAAAAGGTAAATCTTTCTTTAAATAAAACAAATTGCGTTCACGAGCCACCTAAAAAAGAATTAACTTCCGAGACAAGCAATACAAAAGAACATTCTTTTTTTAAATGAAACAAGCCATGTGAACTGTTTACTAATGAGATGAAAGTCTAATGGGATCGTTAAATAATGTGAGCTCTTTCGGTAATTACGCGGCTCTACCTTAACCAGAAAAAAAATTAAAAATAAAACTATACCAATTAAAGTTCTTTTTTTGGACTTCGTGCTTAACTGCTGAGATAAGAGAAATAATGTCATAGATAACACAGTATTTTGTACCGCAGAATCACTTAGGGTGAATGCAAATGTGATGCTGTTAAATTTATTATAATTTACCTTATGTAAGGTATATAAAATGTCCTAGCAGTCTACCATAAATGCGTGTCTTCGTTAATATTTAAAAAGGCTATATTTGAATTGAATTAATTATCCATACGACAGGGATTACAGTTAAGATATCTTGCATTTAATTTTTTAACTTAATTTTCTAATCAAAAAAGTTGGTGCCTAAATTATCGATTACAAAAGAATCGCAAACCGACACAAAAGTAAATATAAAGAGTAAATTTGTGTTAATTCTTAGTAAAAAAAATATACTTTAGAAACAATATAAGAAAGAGGAAAATGTTTTAGCTATCTACTATGATGTAACAGTTTTCAGTAAACATATTTTAGCTTCCACACTACGTTTATAACGTAAAAAAGTGGAAGGTATTATAAACTTTCAGTCCGTCCGTCTGTCTGTCCGTCCGTCCGTCTGTCACCCACTTTTACAGAACGAACCGCAAGTCGCATACACAAGTGGGACACGTCATTTTGAAGCAAAAAATCAGGCTAGCTTACACCCCAAATTTCATTAAAAAATTTTTAATTCGAAGTATATTTAAAATTTAAATAACTAAAAATTTAATCTACATTGACATGCAAATTCTATTTTCATTCAATATTTTCACTGTTGCCATTTCATCAAACCTACGAGAAACTTTATTTAAAATAAAAATAAAACTCTTGAAATATATTTATTTATGTGATATGATTCAGTTTGGATTGGTGTCATATCACAATAGAGTTCTTTTGATGGTTCATTATATATGTATGAGGAAAGATGCATTGCGAATTCCGACTTTGAATAAATATATGCAAAGGTCGCTTTTAGCTTCCACACTACGTTTATAACGCAAAAAGTGGAAGGTATTATAATCGTTCAGTCCGTCTGTCTGTACGTCCGTCACCCACTTTCATAGCCCAAACTACAAATGCTACGGACAAGTGTGATACGTCAAAAAATTCAGCGCATCGAAATTAGAATACATTGAAAATTTCAGAAAAGAATTCGAAGTACTTCAATTATTTAAAAAAACTGCAAAATTTAATACTCATTTAAAAAGCATAGGAAGCCATTTTTATTAGAATTAAATCACCATTGCCATCGCAACAATCGCTTGAGAAACTAATTCTTTTAGACAATAAATTAAAATAAATTTATTTTTGCGACATCGATCAGTTTTAAATGACGTCAAATATATTTCACTACGAGATTCTTCGTATGTTGATATTAAATATTTTCCTTCTATTTAAAAGCGAGGAATATTACATATTTATTCTTTAAAATATAGATTAATTTTTGCAAACGATAGGTAATAATTATTGAATTTTCGAAATAAAATTTGAAATGAAACTAGCCAAATTTATTTATTCAATATTTTCACTGTTGCCATTTCGTTAAACGTACGAGAAACTTTATTTAAAATAAAAATAAAAACTTTTGATAGAATATTTATTCATGTGATATAATTCAGTTTGGATTGTTGTAATATTACAATAGAGTTCTTTTGATGGTTCATTATATATGTATGAAAAAATATGCATAAAGAATTCTAACTTGCATAGCATAAAGAATATGTAAAGTCTCGCTTTTATTTTTAACGCATCAATTTAATTAATTTATTTTTGAACTGTTAAGTGGTGGCTACTAAAAGATATTTATTAAAAAAATATATCATTATTCTTCGAACTTCAAAAAAAATTAGCAAACGATAAAGATTAATTATTAAATCTGCAAAAGAAGTTAATTTTGGAATTACAACTAGCTAAAGGCACTGTTTGTCGAATTTCTTTCTGTGGTGTATAAATAGTGTTTCCTGTTGAGTATAAATGTAGTGTGGAAGGCGGTTTAAGTGACAGATTCTGTAACAAACCAACTTGTTATTTTTAAAGCATCAATTTTACTAATTATTATTTATTTTTCTCTTTTTCGAAAAATTTTGCCGTTTAAAAGTTTGAATTAGAAATAAATTATTAGCTAAAGGCCATGTTTGGCAAATTTCTTTCTGAGGTGTATAAATATTGCGTTTTTTTTGTTGAGCACAAATATTGTGTGGAAGCGGTTTAAGTGACAGATTCTGTAACAAACCTACTTGTTTTTACTCAAGTCTATTTTTTTCCTGAATAGTCGATAATATTTCAATGTTTTATTAATCTTGAGTTTTAAATTGACTTGTTTTACGTGACGTAAAATCATTCCTGCTTTCATTCCATGATTTCATCGGTAAGCTTCGTCTACTACATTTATTAAACAGTCGATACATTATTTTCATTCCTGTGTAACTGTTGCCACTCAAGACGTGAAACATGTCTATTATAAGGATTCATAAGAGATAATCCATCATATAATTAAAAAAACATGTTTTAATTCCCTCTCTTATGAATAAAACCATTCCATAGAAGTTGGTTAAGACTATTGAAGTTATTGTATACCAAACTTTACCTGTTCATGGTATTCTGTAATTTCGTTCTCTCTTGAGAAGATTCTTTAAGATCGCCGGCCATCTTAGAAATGAAATTCTCGAAATTCGAAAGCATCACCGGATCTTGTTTGCGAACCCGCTGCCACATTTCACGAAGATATTCTTCACTGTCAACAAAAACAGTTCGATGACAAATAAATTGCTAAATATAGAAAAGGGTTAAATCCGTTTTAGAATTTCCCACTCCGCTTCTTCTTTTTAACATTTTAGTGAAAGAAAAAGCGTGTGTGGAAATCTTTGTATAGACTTACCCTTTTTACATTTAGCAATGAACAACTGGAACGGCTACGCCTACAGTAACCTCATAGTTCTGTCAATCGCTGTCTCAAACCCCAAATTTAAAATACCCGGCAGTTAATTCGTCTAAACTAGAACGGTTACGCCTAATGTTTCTCACAAACAAACCATACTCAGCCTGGCACGTTAGAATTGTCCATTCAATTTAATGCGAGAGGTAGAAAAAACTTTTAGGTTTTATTAACGATATAGTAGCTATGGTAAAACTACCTAATTTGAATTGAAATAGCGTCTCATTAGATCTAAGCGAGGGCTATTGACGACCGGGTGCGGTAATTTAGAACCACAGTCCACAGTCAAGTTTCGAGCCGACACCTATTCAGGCACCCAACGCAACTTTTAAGGGAAACATAGTTCGTGCCGTCGAGACTTAAAAGCATATTTTATGTACATTTCCTCTACACGGGGTATTATTCGTCGGACTTTTTGGCTGCATAGACTGTTTATAGGACGGCAGTTATTTTGGCAATGCCCGTGCCTGAACATGGGATCTTTCACATGCAAGGCCAAGCGCCTTAACCGACTGGGCTCCCCAGCCCTTCAAACTATCTGAAGTGGCATCGTACGGTAAGAAACTTAACCGTCGATGTCAAAATTTATCGCACTTACTAAATGAGAGGAAATCGTTTATGTAACCGTAAGAATTTTTGGTACTTGTGTGTTTCCTCTACCGCAGCAGAAGTTGCGTCAATAAAGAGGAATCTGATTGAGTTTTTAAATTTAAGGGGAGTCGGATGGGTATTTGGGTCAAAAATGTCGATTTCTGTTTTTCTTTTGTTATCCCAGCTAAGAAAAGCAGCAAAAAACCTTGAAAAAAAATTGAAGGAAAGCTGCAGGAAAACTGCAGGTATTTGGAACCAAAAACCTTCATCAAAAAACCTTTATTTTCCCTTCATTCGAAAACCTGCAGGATAAGTGAAGGTTTTAGGTTCCAAATACCTCCATTTTTCCTTCACCAAAAAACCTTTATATTTCCTTCATTAAAAAACCTTTATAAAAACTGCAGGATAAGTGAAGTTTTAGGTACCAAGTTCCTTCACTTTTCCTTCATCAAAAGCCTCCATTTTCCCTTCATCAAAAAACCTTAATATTTCCTTCATTGGAAAAACATTTTAAAAACTGCAGGATAAGTGAAGATTTTGAAGTTGAGTTGTATTTATACCCAAGTAGGAAGGAAGGAGAACGGGATTTGATCTGGGGGTATTTGTGTAGCTGTTCAGCGCGCTACCAACTGCGCTATTGGAGCTTGCAAATTGGAGCGCGTTTTAAAATTAGGAATGGTATATCTTATAATTAGAACATACAAAATTACACACTCCATGGATTCGATTACAGTCAATAAATTTGATTCATGATTTTGCGAACAATTGTCTATGATTTTTATTTAAAAATATTTAACTTAGATTTAATTAGTTGTTCTAAGGCGGTAATAAATAAATTGGATGCAAATTTTGTGAGTTAGAAAAAAAAATATATCTTAAGAATTCCTTTCAGATTAATTTATTTTTAAATTTTCTATAAAAAGGTGAGAGCAAAGATACTGAGGAAACTGAAATATTAAGCAAATAATTTTTAAATCTGCTTTTTTTTCGTTTAAATTTTACTGTCTCTTTATATAGGTGGCATTATTTTCTTCTTTTTTGCAAAATCAAATCAAAAACGTCCATGGAAATTGTAAAACAGAATTTGAATCGCCAATTATAGCTTTGATATCGTTTCTGAATTTTTAGAAGTTACAGATTAACAAAATCTAGATCTGCGATTTGAACATATTAAGCAAATTTGCTAATAAACTGCAAATGTTTACATTAAAAATTAAATGTTTTTCCGCGAAAAATTCCAAAATTTTTTAGCTGGGATACAATTACTACAAGTGTAAAATATCAAAACTAATTTCAAAAATAAAGAGCAATTTGAAGATAAAGATTCACTACAAAAAAATTTACAGTATTTTTGGGGTTAACGCACACATTATTTTTTAAAAATAACTTCAAATAAACTCACAACTGGTCAACCCATTTGATACTTATTTTCAATGACGCTTCATTAGAGTCGTCAAATAAAAGTTTACACTGGTATTGCACCATGGAAGTTATTGGTTTGTAATTTCCCTTGAGCAGCAACCCACTTGTCGACATTGTTGCAGAAAACGATTTTGGCCCCTGCAGGCTTTATGTGTAACTCTATGCTATAAAGAATTATGCACATGTTGTATTAATTCTCTGCAGAAAGTTTTTTAGACAAAATACTTTGCTTGAAATATTGTCCTTATTTTCTCAGAAAGTTTAGATAATTTTTTTGCATAAAATTGCACATTAAGTGCTATTGAAATGTGAGTTTAAAGATAAAACAGTATTTTAAGTGTACTTTAAAATATAGGTTAAAAAAATAAACTCTAAAGAAAGGTAATAAAAAGTATAAGGTTAAATAAAGGTATTTTTCAGCATAAAATTTTAAGAGAAATTGCTGTTTTCATGTAGAACTAAAACGGCTAATTCTTTGTTCTTTTAGGATGAATCCATCAGAAAAATGGCAGTTTTCTTTAAGAATAAAAAAAAATCACCTTAAAAAAGTTTTACAAACATGCAGTTCTCCAGCTGAAACTCAGTTGCTGAATTTCTCAGTACAATACCTTTAAAAAAACATTTTCCCTGCATAAAACCTTCATCTCTCTTCAAAAAGCATTGTTTTTTTGCTGAAATTTAGTTGCTGAATTTTTCATCACAATACCCTTAAAAGTACTGCAAGTTTAATGCTGAAAACATTTCCCTGCATTAAATCTTTATCTCTCGTCCGAAAGAAGCAGTTTTTGTGTTGAAATTTAGTTGCTGAATTTTTCATCATAATACCTGTAAAAGTACTGCAGGTTTTATGCTGAAAACATTTTCATGCATAAAAGCTTTATCTCTCATCCAAAACATGCAGTTTTCCTGCTGAAATTTATTTGCTGAATTTTTCAGCACCGTACCCATATAAATACTGCAGGTTAAATGCTGAAACATTTCCCTTCATAAAACCTTCATTTCTCTTCAAAAAACCTGCATTTCTGCATTTTCCATGCAGGTTTTTTGCTGATTTTTTTAGCTGGGATTCTACATATCTTTAGCTTTAATTTAAGATCAAGATTATCGATTTCTGTTTAGTGATTTTCTCTTTTTTTAAGCATTTTTGAGAACCTCTGAACATCAGTTCTTACCTAAACCTTACATTTCTTTTGCGTTTCCGAAATATAAGGTTTTTCAACAATTAGGAAAATTTTCCTCAGAAACTATAAAAGATATCAACATGTTTGTTTTATTATTTCTTACCATTAATAGCTCTTTGATTTAAATTGAGGAATTTTAAATATCTCTGCTCAAAAAAGAGTTATATAACTTTAAATATGATTTTTGGTGTTTTTTAATACATATTTTTAAAAAAATCACTGTAAAAGTATTTTTTTATACTTTGAAATATCCTCAGTTTAAATCAAAGAATTATATGTAAGGAACAAAATATTTAAAAAAAAAGTTCATAATGATATCTCATATAGTTCCTGAGAAAAATGTTCCTAAAGTTAGGAAAATTAACATGGGCGAGATAGAACCATCCGACTTCCCTTAAATAAATAAAGGGTTTTGAATTTAGAAAATGTTTTGCTTTTAAATAAAGTTTTTATTTTCTTATTTGTCGCAAAAATTTAAGGCGTAATTTGCGGCACTTAAAAACCGATAAATCTGTAGCTGCGGTAGCGTTTAATACGTAAGAAAATATACTTTTTTTCTGTCCCGTAAGAAAAGCTACAATTAACGGTGACGCGTGATTCCAGTGCCACTGAAATAACGCGTCACCGTAAGTGCGACAGAAACTCCCGGAACTATAGTGTGGTTAACAGGTCTTTTGGTTAGAACAAAAAATGAAGTTGAGAAAAGTCGGTTGCTTACTCCGTGAAAAGATTTCTCGCACCGAGATGGTCGAGAAGTTCCTCCAGCATTTCGTCATCTTCGACTTCGTTCGCTGCCTCGTTATCCTCCTGTTGCTGCTGGCACGGGAGAGTGTCGATGCCCAGGAACACACCTGCGAAATTGTTGGAAACCGTTTTAATTTGGATTTAAATTCCACCCAAAAAAATGAGATATTATGTTCGTTAAAATTTCTAGGTTGATTTCTTAATGGCTGAAATAGGAAAAAAACTTAAATTTTATAGTTTGTCTTGGAAAGTGAACCAATGGAAAGTAATATATAAAACAAGAAATATAAGGAGACACAACTCAAAAAGATACTAATAGCCTTCGCGTATCTCTAATGTGATGTTTATTCAACTAAACCAAAAGAGACTACTTCGTTTTTGATATTCGTTCTTTGTTTTACTCCTTGGCAGACTTTTAAAATATATACTTTAAGTTTGGGTAAGTAATGAGATCATCTGCCAGTTTTTATTTTTTGTTTGTTTGTTTGTTTGTTTGTTTGTTTGTTTGTTTGTTTGTTTGTTTGTTTGTTTGTTTGTTTGTTTGTTTGTTTGTTTGTTTGTTTGTTGTTGTTTGTTTGTTTGTTTGTTTGTTTGTTTGTTTGTTTGTTTGTTTGTTCGTTTATTTATTTATTTATTTATTTATTTATTTATTTATTTATTTATTTACAACTACCGTACAGTTCTAGTCCAATTACAGGTAGAGGATAAAAGCAAGACAAAGCACAAATATAAAAAACTAAAAGGGAACACTAAAAGAAAAACAAAAAATAAAAATATAAAAATACAAAAGGTCAGTAAAATCAATTAAAAAGATCCATCGTTAAAAATTGCAATCAGCTCCAGATCAGATTGCAATCAAAAGATCCATAATATATAACAGGACAACAATATATACAGTACAAAATACAGACACAAAGACAAATAAATATACCAAAAACAGACAGAGCATCAGCACACAGAAACAAACAAAAATTACACAAAAAGTGAGAAAATATCAATTTTAAAATTAGAAAAATCATCAAAAAAAATATCTCTTTTGGCTGGCAGATTATTAGCAATATTTATAAATTGCAGTATCGGTTGGTTTTTAAGATAATTTTTAGTTAATAAAGGTTGCTTAAATATAATTTTATTACGAGTATTGTATGGAGGAATATTTAAATAAAATTCTTTAAGTAAAAAAGGACAATCAATTTTGTTATGAAATAAACTATGAAAAAATTTAAATATTGATACCATTCTTCTGGATTCTAATGAATTTATTTTGTTGTTTGATCTAATTGAGGAGTTCGATGGATATTGCTCATAGTTATTAGATTTAAAATGAATATATCGTAAGAATTTATTCTGTATTCTTTCAATGATATAAATGAGTTGCTTGGAAGAAGGATTCCAAATGACACAGCAGTATTCTAATATTGGTCGTACTAAAGTATTAAAAAGACATACAAGAACAGATATTTTAGAAAAATTACTGGTAGTTCTTTTTAGCATACCAAGTTTTTTATGCGCCTTTTTTGTTATCTCCTGTATATGCAAATTAAAAGTAAAACTAGAATCATAAGAAACACCAAGTTCACTAATACTATTTTTGCGAGCGAGTTGTATATTGTTGATAGTATAATTGTGAACAAAAGTATTTAGTTTTCTTGTGAATGTAACAACAAAGCACTTATCAATATTTAAAAACAGGCTATTTTTTATACACCACGAATGCAACTTGCAAAGTTCACTTTGTAAAATTTCACAGTCAGACATAGTTGAAATACAACGGTAGATTTTCAGATCATCAGCAAATAATAAACATGAGTCAAATAAATCAGCTAAATCATTGACAAACAAAATGAAAAGAAGAGGTCCTAAAACGGATCCTTGGGGTACCCCAGACGTACTGACAAAACAATCTGAAAAAGCAGTTTTATATTTTATATATAGAGGCCTTTCTGTTAAATATGTGCGTAACCACATGATTAATTCTTTACTAAACCCAATATTAAATAATTTAATCAATAAAATTTCAAAATCAACAGTGTCAAAAGCCTTTGCAAAATCAGTATATATTACATCAAGTTGTGCATTTAGTTTTAAAGCATTTGAAATACCGCTATTTAAACACAACAAATTACTAGTAGTAGAACGTTTTTTAACAAAACCATGCTGATCAGGGGAAATAAATTGAGAAGTTTGAAGTGAAATTTTATTGCAAATAATAGATTCAAAGATTTTAGCGAAACTTGAAATAATAGCAATAGGTCTATAGTTGTTTATGTCAGACTTTTTACTTTTTTTGTAAACAGGTATAATTTTTAACGTCTTCCAGATATCTGGAAAAACCTTAGTTTTTAAAGAAAGATTGAACAGTATTAGTAAAGGATAAATAAAACTATCAAGATTAGCTCTGACAATATACGATGGAATGCAATCTAAACCTGCAGAACTAGATCCCTTTAAACCCTTAATGCTAATTTCTACTTCAGTGTTAGTAATAAGTTCAATATTGACCGCATCTATTGAGTTTAAACAAAAATTAAAATTATCATAATAATTACACTGTTTGGAGGAACTTTTAGTATAAATGCTAGAGAAATAATTCTTAAAACCCTCAGCAACTTCATTATCACTAGTTAATTTTTCACCATTTCGCTTTAGTAATCCTTTGCCTATGCACTTTTTGCTTATGTAACTACATACAGACCTGCCAACTCTCCGTTTTTAAATAATTAAGAAAAAATAATAAAAGATAGTGCAATTTTCGATTGACTAACTAATAGACATAGCAATATTATTGAGCCAACGGTTGAGCAAAGCATAAAAAAAACAAGTAGGTCTTTGTAATAGAAACTGTTACTTAGAACCCCTTCCACACACTATTTATACACCTCGGGAAAAAAAGTTGCCAAACACGCCATTTAGATGGTTCGAATTTAAACTTTTAAACAACAAAAGGGAAGAGTGGGTATCCAGAGGGCCCTGTCAAAATCCACCGCCTACGGGCCCCTACACTTTTTAATCCGGCCCTTTCTGTATATAAAATACTTCATTCTTTCCATACTCACCGAATCCGTCCGTGAACTCCTGCAGCGTGAGCTTCCCGTCCCCGTCTGCATCCAGCTCGGAAAATACCCTCTCTACTTCGCTCGGGTGCAGGGGCAGCTCCCCCCACAAGGCCTGCAGGTCCGTCTGCGTGGCGTAACCTTTACCCCGCGGGTCGCACAGCGAGAACAGCTCGCGAGCCTTGTTCTCTAAAGTGGCTCGAAGGTCGCCGCTGGGACTACTCGGGGGGTGGTGCGCCAGCATCTAGAGGAAGGAAGAGCATGTGTTTTTTTGGTGTTTTTTTAGGAAAATTCTACATATAGTCATCCACGCATAAAGATTGTAAAATTCGTGTTTCGTGTAACTTAATGTGTCTCGTTTGATTGCAGTAGTGTGGGCTTGGTTTCCTAAACGTCGCAATTGTAGAGTCGATCACGATCGACACAATGCTTAAGGGGGGAATCGTTATACAGCTATGTGAATAAAGTCTTCAGGACATAGTTTGAGAGCGACGCCCGATATGCTTTAGTAATCCTAGCCAGGCACTTTAGAAAACCCTAGCTAGGTACTTTAGAAACTTTTCAACAGGCCGCTGGGACACATGGGGTAGTCCAGTATCTAGGAGAGGGAGGGATAGCGTCAGTATGTGTTTTTGTTTTTCGAAGGGTCGTAATCGTGGCGTCGAAACATTGCTTGGAAAATAATAGGTGTTTTTATGGCGCAATTTGAGTGAATTGTCGGTATGTTTGTAATCCTAGTTATATAACAAAGGAATCCCTAGCTTAACAGCGAGAACAGTTCGAGCGCCTTGTTCTCTACCTCGCTCGGGTGCAGAAGCAGCTCCCCCCACAAGGCGTGCAGGTCCGTCTGCGTGGCGTACTCTTTGTCCCGAGGGTCGCACAGCGAGAACAGCTCGCGAGCCTTGTTCTCCAAGATCGCGGTGGTCGCCGCTGGGACTACTCGGGGGGGGGGGGGGGTGCGCCAGCATCTAGAGGAAGGATGGTGTCACTATGTTGTTGGTTTTCGAAGGGTCGTAATCGTAGCGGTGATCGCGTTCGACACAATATTTTTTATAATAGTAGCGTCAATTACGTTCGACACAATGCTATTCATAATCGTAGCATCGATCGCGATCGGAACATGCTTTGTAAAAACCGCTATGGATAGGGGGAACTAGAGACATTTGACCCATAAGGATACTTGACCCAATGCCTTTTTCTCAGCAATGGAAAAGTTTTGTGAGTTGAAAGTAGCATCACTTTTTCCTTTCAGCCAGCTGATCACATGGTGAAAAAAACGAGCTGAATCATTGCGTATGTGTTTAGTTATGCGAAGAAATACGTTTTCATGCACTGAAAGTAAATTTTTGAGGCCGTAAGGTTTTTCGGTCTACATTTTTTGGTTTAAAGGAAAGATTTTTTCAATTAGTTACTTGTTTAGTTCATGCTATTAGCTACAGTTACGTGTATAATAGTGCTAATGTAATTATTCGCAAATGACTTTGTTTTGGGGTTAAACAAAAAAAGTGCAACTAGGGATAATTGACCTAAACCAATTGGGGATGTGTGACCCAAGTAAACAACACAAAAGTAGACAGAAGTAGACCAAGTAAATTTTTTAAAAAATCACGGGAGTCCCAAAAGTAAATAACTGGGTTCTTAAGGGAGTATAAGGTTTGTTGGGAATGTACAAGATAATTTTTTTTAACAAGCTTACAATTCAATATGCATAAAGAATCTATGGGAAATGTTTTAAATGGCCTGAAATGGGTAATACATCTCAAGTTGATGTTGCTTAAATAAGAGCGATTCTTCAACCACCTGTGTTTTCTCTGCAAAATAAAAGAAGCCCCAGTTTTGTATTTCGACCAGAATTTACTTTTAAATTTGATTATTTCGTTAGTATAAGCATAATTAATGTGATAAAAATAAAAAGTAATAATTTTGTCTAAAAATACTATAAAATCTATATAAACTTTATATAATATGATATTAGTTTTGTTATTAGGTAAAATTTGTTTGATAATTTTAAGTCTTACTACCAAATTTTTGGGTTGGGTCACGTATCCCTAATGGGTGGGTCATGTATCCCTATGCATTGGGATACATGACCCAAAACTAAAGTTTTATATAATTTATATTTTACTACTATTGCAGTTAATACTATAAAAAAAATACTAATATACATTGTGTACTACTTTATGAAGTATAAATTATCTGCATTTATACATTCATAAATAGTGTTTTTTAAAAATTACAAGAAAAAAACTTCGAGTTGGGTCATATGTCCCTGGTTCCCCCTAATGTTTTTGTGGCGTAATTTGATACTGACGGTTGATATGTTTTCGTAATCCTACCTTAGATAACCCTAGATTTTCAACAGGCCGCTGGGACACATGGGGTGGTCCAGCATCTAGGAGAGGGGGGATAGCGTCAGTATGTGTTTTTGGTTTTCGAAGGGTCATAATCGTAGCGTCGAAACATTGCTTGGAAAGTAGTGTTTTTGTATACGCAATTTGAGTGAACAGTTGGTATGTTTTCGTAATCCTAGTTCGATACCAAAGGAAGCCCTAGCTTAACAGCGAGAACAGTTCGAGAGCCTTGTTCTCTACTTCGCTCGGGTGCAGGGGCAGCTCCCCCCCACAGGGCGTGCAGGCCCGTCTGCGTGGCGTAACCTTTACCCCGCGTGGGTCGCACAACGAGAACAGCTCGCGAGCATTGTTCTCTAAAGTTGCGCGGAGGTCTCCTCTGGGACTACTCGGGGGATGGTGCGCCAGCATCTAAAGGGAGGAAGAGTATAAATATCTTTCCTAAGCTTCGTAATAGTAGCGTCGATCACGATCCTATGGTATCAGTTCGTGTTATTAGTTTTCGAAGGGTTGTAATCGTAGCGTCTATCGCGATCGAAACAATACTTGCGAGAAAAAAAATCGCTATACGGTCCATTACGTAATTTGAAATTGATGGTCGGTAAGCATTTATACATCTAAGGAAATTCTAGCTTATCAGCCAGAACAGCTCTCGCGCGTTGTTCTCCAGGGTTCCAGTTTACATTTTATAAACGGTACAAAAATTAAGCATCTAACATAGATAAAAGGAATGGAAGCAAATATTTCTAATTAAATACAGAAGCAAAAAGCTAAATAAATTTCGTCTGCAAAAACATTAAAAACGCAGTTCAAACTAAGGAATCAGGAGCGCTGCTGTCTTCAAAATATTTGTTTGCTGTAGAAAATTTCCAATTGAAAGCTATTCGAGTGCGGTGTCTGTACGTATATTTTATCTACGTCCGTTAAATAACTCTCGGTATAATGGCATTGTGTTTTGAGCAAAATTTTGAGGCATAAATCATTAATTTTTTTTACAGATTTAGTTTCAAGGGGGGCCATACATGTAACCGCCTGAATTTTGATCGTTTTTCAGAGACGTTATTAAAAGGGAAGGAATGCATGAATCGTTTTAAAATTTAATATGTTTATACATTATACATTAAAATAGAAAAATAAGATTTTTTGTTTCAGTTTTTCAAAATGGCTGCCGTAGTAACTCATCTCCTGAGACCCTCGCGGATAAAAGTATCAAAAAATCGGCGGCTATTTTTAGCTTCTCCTACTGTGATCTGAAATCAAAGTTTTTGATTTGAAAGTGTTCATAGAGAACTTACATATTCTAGTTAAACCAATAAAAAAACAAAAAAAGTTAAAAATTGTAAATTGGCACGCCTCAGAAATAAAAAGTTCGATTTTGTACCCTTTTTTCAAAGGTTTTTGAGTAAACAAACTATAATATTTGATTTTTTTGGCATTTTTTGGGTTTAACTAGAAGCTAATACTCAGACGAGACGACTCAGAGAAGACGCATACCAAATATCATAAGGATCTATTGAGAACTTTTTGAGTTATCTTACACACCAATTTTAAAAAAGTAGTTTTGAGATAAATATGTTAAAAGTTTTGACACACAAATACTGCATTATTACATTGGCTTACCAACAATGAGTTAGTAATTGATAAATAATGTTAATTTTATTCTAAAAATTTACAGTTACATTTTTGAGATGTTATTTTAACTATTTATGAAAGAAAAAAATTGGGTTTTTACATATATATCGCCCCCCTTAAATAAGATAATTCTTTATGTAATAGTAGTAACAAATGTCTCAAATAGAACCCAACTTTATTTTTGAACAATTTGAAAGTAAAATTTTTTGAGAATGACCCATATGTCTTTGTTTCTAGGATTATGGGATTTGACAGGTACTAACTGTATATGTTTTACAAAATAATCCAATAAACACTCTTTAGATGAATTATGATTTTTCGAATTCTAAATGTAGTGTGTCTGATGTTCTGGTGTTAGATAAAAACCTACGCTAACGGCAGAGCATACTTTTCAGATGCACTAAAATTTAATTTAAATTTTTAAAAGATTTAATATTATGTTTTTGTTGAATTAGTTAAATGTTTAGAATTATAGTTTCTAAAAAAACTTTGCTAAAAAAATTCAAATATAAAGAAGAAGAAAAAAGGTAATCATGTTCCGAACCATAAAATATGTGGAAAAGTTGAAAATTTCTTGATTCCGCAGATACAAGAATAAAATTAAGCATTTTTGTTTATTCAATAAGTGCTTAAGCTATGCCAAATGGTTGAGCCTACCTACATATTAAATTAGAATCAATATCTTAGTTAAAATTTGCCTATTAACACATCTGGGAACTACAAACAGTAATTTTATAAGCTTAATTTAACAGTTCAAGCTTCACACGCTTATCTGTTACAAATCAAAGTAAGATAGAAGAATAGATAAACTTCTCGAATTCAAAAAAAAATCTGCTTTTGCTCAATTAAATCACATTCGCATATGAGTATCTTTTAGAGATACTTCGAGCTTTCCCGATGGATAAATCTCTAATTCGTGAATTTTGGAATGTACATGATAAGAGACTTTAAACTCTTATCTCTTACTCTTAATAAGTAAGAATTTTTAAATTAAAATTCGTAAAATATTCAAACATTCATTGAAAATCATAAAGTAATATATGTTTTAATTTTATTATTAAAAAAAATCATGGATGATTCTGAAAATTTTCACGTCTTCCAAATCTGCATTGATTAGGAGAGCTTTAAGAGCTCTTGTAAATTTTCTAAAGAAGGTTGTTAAAATCTAACGTCAGTTTAATGGGATACGGTACCCAAAACATTATTTTTAGAAATAATAACATTAACTTGTAAATTATAATGTTTTTATATAATGTTACTCTAACTTAACATTTTCCAGAATATTTACAAGTAGTTTTTCATTTAAAAAAAATGTTTAAATTTTAAACTTTTTTAAAACGTTACTCATCTTTCAATTTTAAGAATAACTCCACCAAACTTTTATAGTTTGTTTTTAGAACTATTTGTTAGAGAACTGTGCATATATTTTAAAATGTGAGCTGCAATTAAAAAGTAACATGCATTTATACTGAAAATCTCAATCTTTTAAAAAATTACAAATTATTTAATTCAACATTTAAAAAAACTATACATAGTAGACCTTATTCCATGCACAATTTTGTGCACCATTTATATAACAACATAGGTTAAAAATTTCAAAATTCTAACTTAATTAGCAAAAAAGCCTTAGAAAATTTATTAAACACAAGAATTGTAAAAACGCGAAACAGAGAAAGCAAGTTGAAAGCAGACGAAATACGGGTTCAAACTACAAGGAATGACCCCAGAAAATGTTTAATAACTTTTTTTTTACAGAAGATATCCTTATAAAACTTTCAGTAAATGTTTAGAAAAATATTGTAAATAATAAAATGTAAAAACTGAAAAATCGATATTTTAACCGATTTTTGGGTACCGTATCCACTTGAAAATTTTACACTTAATACATTCCGATTTCAGATTTTTCCCAAATTATTTACAACCATTTTTTTATTTACAACCAAGTTTTTATAGATAGTTATTTTATAAACTTTAAACTAATCACTTTCAAGAAAAGTTAAATTTTGAATCAGATTTGAAGAAAAATGTGTTTTATTTACATACAACAGGTAGATACATATGCAGAGTAATCGAAAGAGCGTAAAATTCTGTGAGAGAGAACTATTCCATAATTCAATTAAGATTTTCCCTAGACTCCTGAGCAGCTCGTAAATATTCCGTTCACAAATTTTCAAAAGCGCACATAATTGTGTATGCCCATAATTCAAAACCAGGTTGAAACATGACTGTGAAATTTAACAAGAGTAAGAGTTCACAGGAATATTATGAATAATACAGATATGCGAAAAAATCATTAAAAATTTATGTTCAAAAATTGTTCTGGTTAATGTTTGTGAATATCTTGTAACCAAATTTGATGTTGAATATATTTATCTTTGTTCAAACCAATCAATTTGAGAAATTTCTAAAATTATTTGAAGATTTAATACATAAAAATCATATTATTCTAAACAAAAATGTTTTTTTTCTCGAACATAATACATTTCAATGGTAAATTTTGAACATTCGGACTGAACTGTGAGAATAATTTGTTTGGATGAGGTTCGTATCCACTTAACTTCAAATTAGGTTTTATCCCTGTACTGTATAAAGAAACTTTAGTTGTAATATAGGCTATACTATGCTTCAATAACTTGATATAATTTCTATTTGCATGTCTTTTTGTCCATTTCTATTTGCATATACATTAAAAGTATGCGTAGTTTTACTGGGTCTTTTACAAGGAAATGAAAAATGCCATAAAACAAATTGTTTTCCATTCAAATTTGAAAATAAAAGACATAAAATATGCATTTAACTTAAAGGCAATAAAATATTTGAATTCGACGTTTCTTAATGTAAGAAAATTTTTAAATTGGTGGAACTAAGAAAATAATAGATTTTGAAACGGGAATTTGCTCCGACATTGGCTTCTCTTAAATTTCTTTTCATTACGTATAATTCGTTCTTTAAAATAAACTATTGAATTATAGAATACATGAGATATTTTCTTCTTTTAAGTACACAATAACAGATAACTCATAATTCAATCCTTAATATTTTATAACTATAATAAAATTTATTATAGGTAAGAAATTGGAAATGATGGCAAAATATGACAGATTATTAATCATGAAAGTAGTATTATACGAGGTATAGAAATACGTAAGTAAAATGGATGAAATGCAAATAGATAGAGCTAACATATTACTATAATTTATAGCATAAATTAGTTTTCTACGCTCGTATTTCTTAAATTTATTTTAAAGCATTATATCCGTTCAATTCTTTACGATAAACTAAAATTGCATTATAGAAGATGAGTCTCAAAAGAGATGACTCTCAGATGTTAAGGTTTAACATCTGAGAGTCATCTAAAAAAATCAATAAAATATAAATGTGTTTCAATACCTACACTGTTAAAAAATTGGTTCCTAGGGTGAAATGTTTCACCTTTTTCCGGTGTTTGGTTGAACCATTTTTCTGGATTTGGAAACAAAAACCTGAGAAATGGTTCAACCGAATACCAAAAATATGGTTTAACGTTTCACCACACAGCCGTTGCAGCTACTAGGAACCATATTTTTGGTGAAACAAAGTGCCTAATTTTTAACAGTGTAGAATCTCTTAATTACGATAAAAAAAAAACCTTTAAAGACTTATTTATTGTGTATGGTAAGTGAATGAAAAAAAGGGTACACTCTCAGAAGAAATCAACATGCATTATTATTGGGTCGCAACGCAATTTTTGTATTGCTTCAATACAACTTGTAATAATTGGGGAAAACATTATTTTTTGTATTGAAAGTCAACACAAATGTTTTCTCAGTGTAATGTTTGAGAAAACATCAATCGTAAATATCGTAAGCTTTTAGAAGTAAATACAAATGAAATACAATGAAATGAAGACCAATGAATCGCTAAATGTAAAAAAAAGGTCATTCCATAACAGAGTTTCCCATCACGTTCTTACCTTTTTACGCTTTAGTGAAAGAAAAAGCGTGTGGGAAATTTTTTCGTTGTTGTTGGCTTGTTTTTTAAAAAACAATCAGCTATTCAAATTAAACAACGCATCAATAAAAAAACTACTATTCTGCTTTCTCATTTCAGTAATGGATGAAAAATTAGTTTAAGTAAGATTTTGCTTTGAAACTAAAAAGTTTTTTGCATGAAGTACTATTTTTTATTACCTAAAATAAACTTTCGATTATTTTTGTTTTAGTTTCCTCACAGAGTTTATAACGTAAAAAGTAGGAGGTACTATAATCGTTCAGTCCGTCCGTCCATCATCTACTTTCATAGCCCAAACAAATGCTACAGTCAAGTGTGATACGCCAAAAAAATTCAGTTCGAAGTACTTCAATTACAAAATTTTATGCTCATTTAAAAAGCATAAGCAGCCATTTTTATTAGAATTAAATTACCATTGCCATTCACAACAAACGCTCGATAAACTTTATTTCTTTTAAATAATAAATTAAAAGAAATTTATTTTTGCGGCCTAAATCAGTTTGAAATGACGTCAAATGACAAAGCTATTCTTTTTGATTGTATGTTGATATGAAATGTTTTGCTTCTATTTAAAATCAAAGAATATTACATATTTATTCTTTGAAATATTTATTTAACAAACGATAAGATTATAGAATTTTCGAAAAAATAACGAACTAGTCAATTTAGCTGTAATGTTTAATATAGATTAATACTGGTTTTTACTGTTGAACACTAATGTTTGTTAGCGACTAAGTACAGATTCTGTTACAAACCTACTTGTTAATTATTAAAAAACGCCTTTTTATTTAGAAAGAAAAGTAAAATGATAATAAATTATCAATTTACTTTTCTTTCTAAACAAAAAGGCGTTTTTTGATCTCACTATAAATTGCTATCAATGTTTTTTTTCTACAATTGTTATTTAATAGTTATAATTGCCTGGTTATCTTAAAATGTTTTTAATATAAATAAAACCCTAGTTGCATCTTTGAAAATAAATAACCTGTCAATACAATGAATATCTTTTTTAAAGCTGAATCTATTTTTAAAAAATTTCAATCAAAATAGGTCTTACTTTTGAAAGTGTGTTCTTCATTCTTGCCAGTAAAGGACTAATAGCAATGAATAATTTTTTTGCACAATCATATTTTTAATTGAGAGAATGCCAAGATAATTTTGCATGTACGACATGCTTTGAAAAGAGAAGAAATATAATATAATCCTGATTAATAATTTACGTTATTATAAAAGTCTAGCTTTCTCTTTCTATTAATCAGTCCATCTCTTCAATATATGAATGATTATTGTGGTTCTAAAATACGACGCCCGTCTCCAATAGCCTCGTGTAGCTATAGTGCGACGATAATTCAAACTAACCTAACCTAACCCATGAATGATTATTAATAGGTTAATATGTGACTTTATTTTAAATTGTGTTAAAATATGTTATTGATAATGCAAAATATTAATTTTGAAACTAGATTCGATGATAACGATACGAAAGTAGGCACAGCCTACTTAACTTATCGTGTTTGGGGGGGGGGGGGGGGAAGCTTTATTTCCAAACATAAACATGGACGGAGTGTCGAGTGTCTGTTCCGGTGTCGTTGTTCCGAAGATGAAGAAACCTAATCTATGAAGATGAAGACCTTTATCTCGAACCTATTAAAAACCGCTCGTTTATGGCTGAATATATTTTTAGGGTTCCGAGTGGTTCCAATCAGGTTTCTTCATCTTCTGGACTAGGAACAGTGACGTAAACTTCCCATCCACGCACGTGTTTGGGAGAGCTTCTCTGGAATTGTAAGTTGAGTAGGCCGTGAAATAGGATAAAATTGTAATAAAACATTTTGCATTTACTTCATTAACAGTTTGTCAAATGGAGCCATGTAATATTGCTAAAAATACTAATTGAAATATTCTGTGCAATGAAATTGATTTGATGATGACGAATATTTTTAAAGGCCTTATTCCTTATTCATTCGTTTCTCTATTTTACTTTTAATTCAACGGCCAGTGTGACAATACAAATGTAGTTAAGGACCTCTCTAAGAGTTGATTGCCATTTATTTGATTCGACAATTTATTCGAAAATAGCCTAATATTCTAAAAAATCATTTTAAAAGCATTTAATTGTGACTGAAAGACCTTTTCAGACGAGTTTATTTGAATATTGTCCTGCCAAACTTCATTTTTTTCCAAAACTCAATTATTCTTAATTACTTAATTAAAAGTTCCATTATTATTTATAAAAATTGAGTTGATAACTAACGACTGGATTGGAGAATTGTTTTAAAGTTATAATTTTAGTATGCAATGGTTATGATTTTCCAAGTATTTTTTTTTCTTTTACTAATATTGTATTTAAAATAAGCTCCACTTTACAATATTAAGAATTATTCAAAAAAAAGTTTGGTAAGTAAAGTTAGTCAATAAAGTTGGTAAGTAAAGTATTTGGTTAGTAAAAAAACACATTGCACTAAGTTTCAATTTTAAATCAGTAATAATCATTTTAAATGTGAAGTTTTTTTTAAGTACATATGTGACAATAATTTTCACTAAGAATTCCTTCTATGCAAGATTTAGACATTTTAATCTAGATATTTTAACAAAACAGCATGTAGTTCTACTTTACTTATGACATGATTTTTTTTAAATTGAGTTTTGCTCAAGAATGAAATGTAAAGCATTTGATCATTTTTTTATTCAATTAGACAAATCTAAATTGCTCAAATAATTAAATAGTTTATTTGCAATTAATGGAAGGAGAGATTTGTACTTGATACGAAAATTTTCTATTTAAATGTTCTTTCGTTTAAATGATACTAATAGTTTAAAAAAATAATTAAAATATCAAATTCTTCAAAATTAAACACAAAACTTAGAGATTTATCTTAAAACCCAATTTTTTTTTAAACATATATGTTTTTAGTGGGAAATAAGTATTGATAGCAATGAAATAACTTGAACAAAATTTACTATAATAATATTTCGATTATAATATACTATAAAGTTGTAATATTACTATAAAGTTGCATTACTTAAATTAAACATTCTTCTAGAGTGAATTTTCGAATGAAATTCGAAATGTACCTTAGAATGATACTTAGCTACAATTCAACGCAGCTCACATGTATGTGGCATTTGTGGCTCGAACTGTAAAAGTATTAGATGAAGGACTAACATAGCTTTTATAAAAGCTTCCACTTTTAATTTGTAAACGTAGTGTGGAAGCTAAAATTCCATAACCATAAAAACCATTTAAACCATAAAAAGTAAGCTTTTCAAAACAATGATTTGACAATTCTCTTTTGGTACACAAAACAATGAGTCGTACATAATTTAAAGAGATAATACACCAAGCAGATACATCAAAACAATATATATCTCACCTTTCCAAGACGGCAGTCTGGGTATCAAAGAAAATGGTTATCTCTGTGTTCCTTTTCCGTTGAACTGCAGTGAAGGGAAGTGGTTGGAAAAGAACTCACCTGTTCGAAATGCAAACGATAAACGCACCGCTGCCAATACGCAAAACTCATTTACGCAACTGACATGTGTTCCGGAAGCTAGATGAAAGGGACTCCGAATAAGAAGAGGCGCGTTATTATGCTCAATTGTTGAAAATGTTACTTTTTATTCAATAAAATAATGCTAGGAAATAGAGGTATGTTTATTTGGTAATAATGGTTAAATATATAAGAATAGAACTTTAAGAAAAGTCCTTTTCTTACTTAATTTTTACGATATCTTAAAAGTGTCACCGGGTAT
Organism: Oedothorax gibbosus; assembly: GCA_019343175.1. Lineage (NCBI taxonomy): Eukaryota > Metazoa > Arthropoda > Arachnida > Araneae > Linyphiidae > Oedothorax > Oedothorax gibbosus. The sequence continues at coordinate 32,041,559 of CM033270.1, forward strand.
TTTTCCACAGCGAATTGAGACAAAAGTTTGTATTCTACTATAAGTTTCATACTCTATGGCTTATGCAATAAACTTATTTATCTGGACATTAAGTTTTGAAACGCTCATGTCATTACAAAATTCCAACAATTTCAGTTTGGTACTTAGTCGATAGAAAAATTCGCAAAAAACCCTCAAAAACACCAGTGCACAGTTACATAATTGAAAATAAAAAGGAATATCATTCTTTTATAAAAAAAAAAATATTACCGAAAAATATATTGAGTGAATAATTTCAATATAATTTCAAATGTAAAGAAATAACTAATTTTTTATGTGAGTGAGTGAAATTTTTACATTTGAGGTAATTTAAATGCATGAGAAAGTTCAATGAATGAAACAAAAAAATCTTTATGCTCCGTTAGTATTTAGTGCTTAAAAATAATTTTTCAGAAATAAATTTAAAACCTAAAAAGTTATATAGCATCAGTCATTGCGCATGCACGATTTCCACGAAAACCTTATTATGACGTCAGACAGGCTATTATAAGAACTCGCGTACTAAATGTGAAGAATGTAGCTCGTGCATTCTAATTGATTTTTTTCTTTAAATATTTCCATGCAAATTTTGTTTGACGTTGTTAATCTAGGACGTTGAAAACTTGCCTGAAAGTTTCAATTAACTTTTATAAAAACGCTAGTTGTAAAAATACACAATAATTATTTTATACTTTTATAAAACTATTTTATTCACATTAATAAATTTTAATAGCTATGATTACAAAAATACATAAAAGAGTTGGGTACATTTTGATAACAGTTTTCTGAAAATATCACATCACATTCTCACATTCCCAATTTTATGATTCAATCAAATATATTCAAAAAAAGTATATATATTGTACTTTTTTTCGTATAACCCTCATAATAGCAAAAACATCAAATATTTTTTTTAAAAATCAATAAAAAGAAAAAAAACATTTAGAAACTAAAGTAGTACAATTCAAAGTAAATAAAAACAATACGAATAAGTAATGAATTATAGTACATATTAATCTATGCTTTTTCCCGATTTCGTTTGAAATAAAATGTTTAATTGAATTTCAAATCATTTCTATAAATAATTTTTTTTATCAAAACTTATTGGGTAGCAGGAATTTTAGATTAGGAATTCTCTTTTCAAGGGGGATAAGTGCAATCGTAAATCTACAGCACAAAGGAGGCTCAACGGGTAACCCATTCCTGTACAGAACAGAAAATATGATTCTTTTAGTGTATCCTGCATGTGACTAAGGACATCTAAGGGCATTACAGACTTGCTATTGCTTTGCTACGCACACTACACATTTTAACACAATGGGTACAGTATTTCGAACAACAATTTCAAGCAACAACTTTCAATAGTAGTGTGTCATTTTTCACGACAAAAAATTGACAACACCTATTAAGTTTTCCTTATGAGACTTTGTCTAACCTTCTAAAGATAACTTCTAAACTTTTTCACTTATTTTCTCAACCAATCAAAGTTAAAACACTCATTTTGGATGGCTAATTGGAAGCTCGTTTGAATACTTTTAAAATAAGCATTATACATATCAACCTTAATGCTCAAATGATTATTTCAAACCATTTCTATATATAAATATTTTTTTATCAAAACAATTTATTGGAAAGCAGTAATTTCAGACTAGGAATTCATTACTCAAGGGGGATAAGTGCAATCTTAAATCTCCAGCACAAAGGAGGATCAACGGGTAACTCATTCCTGTACAGAAGAGAAAGCATAAGATGATTCGTTTACTGTAGCATCATGTAAACCAGGACATCTAAGGGCATTACAGACTTGCTATTGCCCTATACCTTGTTATAAATCATTTTTTATCAAAACAATTCATTAGGTAGCAGGAATTTCATACTAGGAATTTTTCTTTCAAGGGGGATAAGTGCAATCTTAAATCTCCAGCACAAAGGAGGATCAACAGGTAACTCATTCCTGTACAGAACAGAAAGCATAAGATGATTCCTTTACTGTAGCATCATGTAAACCAGGACATCTAAGGGCATTACAGACTTGCTATTGCCCTATACCTTGTTATAAATCATTTTTTATCAAACAATTCATAGGTAGTAGATTTCATTATAGAATTTTCTTCAAGGGAGATAAGTGCAATCTTAATTCCACACAAGGAGGATCAACAGGTAACTCATTCTGTACAGAACAGAAAGCATAAGATGATTCTTACTGTAGCATCATGTAAACAGGACATCTAAGGGCATTACAGACTGCTATTGCCCTATCTTGTTATAAATCATTTTATCAAAACAATTCATTAGGTACAGGATTCATACTAGATTTTCTTTCAAGGGATAAGTGCAATCTTAAATCCAGCACAAGGGGATCACAGGTAACTCATTCCTGTACAGAACAGAAAGCATAAGATGATTTGTTTACTGTAGGCATCATGTAAACCAGGACATCTAAGGGCATTACAGACTTGCTATTGCCCTATACCTTGTTATAAATCATTTTTTATCAAAACAATTCATTAGGTAGTAGGCATTTCATTATAGGAATTCTTCTTTAAAGGGAGATAAGTGCAATCTTAAATATCCAACACAAAGGAGGATCAACAGGTAACTCATTCCTGTACAGAACAGAAAGCATAAGATGATTCCTTTACTGTAGCATCTCGGGAATCAGGTATGTGTGTACAGTATTTTGATAAACTTTTTTATAATAATAAAAAAAATTCAATAGTTCCAACGGGATACACATTCTTGTATAGAAAAGAAAGTATAAGATGATTCCTTTACTCTGCTGTAGGCAGGTAAACTACAGTATTTAGACTAATGACTTGGACCATTGTTGTAAGCACTCAATAACTCTAACGAAATGATAAGAAAGTTTAGTAAAATATTGATTATTTCAGAAAGAAATTGTCCAATACATAGTTGTGGTTGCTGCAGTTTAGCAACCCATGGCAGTACTGTAGCATATATGGGACAAGGACATCTTAGGGCATTACAGACTTGATATTGCTACACCTCATACACTACATATTTTGAGACAATGAGTGCTGTATTTTGAAAAACTTTTTTTTAATAATAATTCAAAAGTTTCATTCAACTTTCAATAGTAGTGTGTCACATTCCAAGACCAGAAAATTGACAAGAACTAGTTTTAAGTATAAGCCTTTGTTTAACCTTCTTGAGGTAACTACTTATCTAGGATGCCACTACTTAACTGTTTGACTCGTTTCTTAACCAATCAAAATGCAATCACTGAGTTTGAATGAATAATTGGGAACTCATTCGATTCCAAAACAAAAGCCGATGAAAAAGAGTTTTGAAAGTTGAAAAGGAATTTAGTTAAAAAAAAATAGCTATCAACAAAAACTAATACATATTAGCATTTCTTTTAGTATAAAATATAATAAAAATATTAATACACATATAATAGCTATAATAGTAATATTTAAACAGATGCTTCTTAATAATAATTCCTCATTGATAGGTTCTGTACATAGATGCACGATAATTCATAAAAAATATTTTTTTTTTTGTGACAAGCTTGTTGCAAACAGCTGTAAAATTGTAATAACACACCAGGAAATAAACTCAATATAAAATTTTCTATCACAATATTTTTACTTAAAGTACAAAACTGCACAATTCTTAAATAAACAAGCACAATATTTTTCTATTCTAATAAAAATAAGCAAATTTTTTTTTAAAAACAACACACATTTAAAACATGCATACAAAAAAAAGCTGAGAGGGTTTTACACAACAACATTTAAACAACTTTAATAGAAAGCACTTTGTGAAAAATCGAACTAAAATATACACACACACAAAATATAGTAGGATGATTTACTAAAACAACAAGGCACTTAAAGTGCTTAAACAAAATGACAAATCATTTGTCATAAAACACACAAAGCAACTTGAAAAAAAAACACATAACAAGAGTTAATCACTGGTAATAAGATACTATCTTACCTAATTTATAACATTTAAAATAAAACAGTCTGAGTAATATATTTGAAACCATAAAAATGTTTATGATCCAAGTATTATTTAAAAGGTTACCTATGGCAAAGTTCATAATATATATATATTCTAAAAAAACTTTGATAATAAATACATTTCATACGCTGTAGATATGTGGATTACAACAATCAAAATTAGTAGATTAGTTCAGATGATTGCGTAAATTTTTAAATTAAGCGTGCAAAACTTAGGTGCAGTGAAACATGTAGAGGATGATGTAATTAATCAAGCATTTACTTCAGCAATCCTTTATACAATAACCTATGAAATTAGCTAAGATAAAGATATAATATAAATCTAGTATTTTGGATTTAAAGACATCAATATTTCTTTGTACAACTTAAGCAGTACCGTCAAATGGGGTAACTTTGGCCTTGAAGGATAACTTTGACACAAGCATCTGATTTTTTTTTCTTGAATATTTTTTTAATCATAGGTCAAGACAGAGTAATCACTAATATAAAAAGGCAGGCATTTTTATAAAGTGTATTTAATGCAAATTCATTAGAATAAGAATATTGGGCCAAATTTACCCCAATTGACGGTACACAGAAAAGTGACAAATCAATCAGCAGAAATTCAAATTTCAAGAGATTTGTCTGAATTTTGTGTTGCTATTATATATCATACATGGACCAATCTTCTCACTGTGGTGATGCAACAGTTGGACAGATTATTTCCAAAATATATGGTACTAATAGGTAAATCTACAAATTTTATACATTTTAATAATTTAATCTTCTGAGGGATAAGCAAATTGTCTGAGGTGTAAATTTGTTTTCATTGCATGAGGTTAAAATTTTAATTTTTAGCTGAAATTTTAATTTTCTTCAATTACAATTATGTAGCAGATGACTTTAAATGTTCCTCGATACTTCAAATTTAAAAAAAAATTTACTAAAATTATAAATTTTAGTAAATTATGTGTGGCGCTAAAAAACCTGATAGACAGATGACGGGTTTATACGTCTGTATCCTTGAGAGTGTCAAACTCAAAAAGTCACTTGTCTATTAGTTTATTTACCATAAATAAAATCAATTAAAAATATTATTATATATTTTAAAATTTTACTTATTCTTTAAAACATATGATCATTGAATTTATACTTATTGGTTTATAACATGCATCCTTAGAAGTAAAGTGTCAACATATTGTTGAAACACTAAAGTTCAAATGTCTTTAAAGCTCTTGCGCCTTAAAATTGTGGGACTCGTGTTATGATGGGTAGACGCAGATGAACTCCAAAGCCAGCTTTCTTACAAAGTCTGGCTTCCAGAGCTTTATCTAACCTCTGCAAGTTGGCATTTTCCTTATTTTCTTCAAACCAAAACTGCAGAGCCATTCGTGCCTGTTTCACTGTGTCATTGGGGTATGTTTTAGTACAAATATCGTATTGAAATTCTTTGATTTCTAATGCACGGGCTAGAACACCCCACTTCGCCCCGATTTTCAATGCCCCGATGTTCGATGCAATGTTGTCCATTGCTTGACAGAGTTCAGCTACAAAAAAAATCAAGCGATTTAAACAAAATCATTTTTTTATGTGTGGTAACATTATATACAGCTGGAATGCTGTTTTTTAAAGTGCCAGATTTAGTCTTACTTTAGGCAAATAACATTTCTCATTAATTTAAACTAGTCAGAGTACAAAGAAAAACCTTTCACTCAACTTGAAGCAGTTCTCCAGGCACGGAAAAAGGAATTCCAAACAATTAAATGATATTACATAATTAAACAAACATATTAAAATTAGTGCTACATTATTTAATGGAAACTTTAAAAAAAAGATACAATAAATTTAAAATAAATTGTTAAATATGTTTAACAATACTTACTATCAGCTTCATAATTGTTCATATCATTGAAATTGGAATTTTGATGTTCTCCCAATGGCTCTTCGGTGTTAGGAAAACAATTTCCACAAACAGCACAAGGTACAGCCTCGAATTCATCATCCAAACATAACTTCTGGTACGTATGAACAAGTTCGTTAATTTTTTCATTTTCTAACAAATCTCCTAAATTTTGAATCAACTTTACATTTTTAGAGTTTAAAAAATTTCTCTTTTCTAAAAGCTGAAATACATCCTTCAGGTGCTTGACTTTTGCCAAGGAACGTTTGGAATTGATATTTCTTGAAAAATAGTCTTTAACCTTTTCCATACTGAAGGGATACTTCCCAGCTTCTAATATTACTTCATTTTTCAATTGAACGTACATGGTTTGTTCTTCCATAATTCCTAGAATTAGAATATATTAATAAGTGATGTGTTACATTAACAATGAAAAAAGTTTATTGGTGGCATATTAGAATTAGCCACCAAGCAAAGTGAAATTTTTAATTTTTACTTTTAAGAATTTACTTCTAAAGCAAGACATCTGCGTATTTGAAGGACGGGGGGGGGGGGGGGGGGACTTGCAGATTATATGCACACCTTTAGCTGTTTGAAAAGCAACTATTTAACAGGCAAAAAATAAATAGAAAATTACAATAGCAAATATTCTAAGACTAAAATCATAGCTTGCATCCAATAGAAGATGCCTGGAAGCATAGTTTTTAATATTGAATAAACCAACCTAAAGATAATACATTTTTCTACATTAAAAAAACATATCAAGATAAAAGGTTTATGCTGAAATGAAGACTTATATTGTATTGGTTATATGAAGAATTAAGAATTATTTCATCATAAGAACTTCTTAATTTACAAACCTTATTTTACCAAGGTGAAATATCTACTTAATTAGGATGTTTGTAAAAATATTTTAGTCTGAAATGTCTTGTACTACCTATAGTCAGTGTGTATAAATGTAATCATTAAAATTTATCATGTCGATCACAAAGAAAAAGCGTATTCAAAAATTTGGTTACTGGCACCATTGCTCAAGAATTCGTTAAGCAAACAGAAATGATTAACAGAGCATCATTGATTGTTCTGTAGAGATATTTCTTGCCACTAAAACTTTCCATGTTACCAACTGAACCTTAGAGCTAGCTCTATAACATTACTTTATTTAAATATTCATGAGAGTTAATCCATATTCTTGAAGTAAACATCTGGCTTTTATATCTGCTGTGTACAAGTAAACTGCAGTATCTAGCTAGACTAACGACTTGAACCATTGTTGAAAGCACTCAATAACTCTAAATGATAACAAAATTTAGTTTTAAAAAAAATTCGGACACAAATTAAGTTAACCTCCCCTTACTGCTGATATCCCAACTGATAGTAGTGGCAAACGGCCTGATTTAAGAAGGCCAACCACAGGCTTTAGCCCGTTTGCTACCCTCTTCATAATTCAATGTTGCTTAATATATTTTATACAACAAGATAATAAAATTTATTGTTTTTTCAAATTTTTTAAACATAAATTTCTCTTAGTTTGGATAAACCTAAGTTAACCTCCCCTTACTGCTGATATCCCAACTGATAGTAGTGGCAAACGGCCTGATTTAGAAGGCCAACCACAGGCTTTAGCCCGTTTGCTACCCTCTTCATAATTCATGTTGCTTAATATATTTTATACAACAAGATAATAAAATTTATTGTTTTTTCAAATTTTTTAAACAAAATTCTCTGTTGGATAAACCTAAGTTAACCTCCCTTACTGCTGATATCCCAACTGATAGTAGTGGCAAACGGCCTGATTTAAGAAGGCCAACCACAGGCTTTAGCCCGTTTGCTACCCTCTTCATAATTCAATGTTGCTTAATATATTTTATACAACAAGATAATAAATTTATTGTTTTTTCAAATTTTTTTAACATAAATTTCTCTTAGTTTGGATAAACCTAAGTTAACCTCCCCTTACTGCTGATATCCCAACTGATAGAGTGGCAACGGCCTGATTTAAGAAGGCCAACCACAGGCTTTAGCCGTTTGCTACCCTCTTCATAATTCAATGTTGCTTAATATATTTTATACAACAAGATAATAAAATTTATTGTTTTTTCAAATTTTTTAAACATAAATTTCTCTTAGTTTGGATAAACCTACAGATATCTAACCTAGACTGTATTACTGCGTGTATACCAGTCGATGATATCTAGGTTTAATCGATTGTGGATAGAATTTTCAACCTAGCAAGAGGATAAAACCTTTCTCCCAAGACAACCCCAAAATCTTGTTTTATAAGGGAGGTTTTTTTTTAAAAAATTATTTTCTGAAGTTGTAGAAAGTAAGTTAAGCAGAAAGAATAAAATATATTTTTAAATAACATGCATTTTTAAATTCATACAGAAAATATTAATGCAGACCTGTCAACTGTGGCTCTAGTACAATGTTAATTCAACCAACCTGCCAACTGTCTGGACTTAACTTGGTAATAAACATGTTTCGGGGGCCAAGAGAAAGTTTAGTGTTCCCCCCTTGGAAAATCCAGCAATCAGTACGCGAGGCAGATATTCAAAATGTAGTTACAAATTTAGTATTGCTGGATTAAATGTAGAGAGTTGGAAAAATCAGGTGCTATAATGACTGAAATACTTCATTTTCATTTCTGAATAAGTTTTAAAGCTGAAGCCTCTGAAAATTTGCCGCTCTGAATGCAGCCCATTTAGATGTAGTACAACCAAGGAGAGCCACGCCAGAGGGTGCGGTATTAGATGTTAGAAAATAAATGAACATCAGCTATGTCTTGTGAAACAGGAGATTAATAAATGCTTAAATTCCAAAGGTAATATAAGGGGGGGTGAACAGCGTGTAAAATAAGCGGTATCGCATCGCGAAACGCGACACCAGAATGAAAACTTGCGATAGCGATTTAGCTTTGTATCGCATTTAGTTGCGATACTCACAAAGCATCTCCGTTTGTCATAACCATGGTGTTTTTGCAAACGATTCGAAGTCAGATCGCTTCAGTTCAGTTGTCTAAGTCATGGAGCTCTATCTCAATTCGAATCCGTTGGCCGCTTTTCGTTCGGGCAGGGAAACATTTCAACTCCATACCAGACTGGAAGTGAGTAGCGAAAAGTGTAAACAAACCGCCGATAATCGCGCCAGAACAGAAAGATTTAGCGAGATTTCCAATTCGTTATTATTTGTGTTGCGAAAATCAACGAAAGTAAAATATGGCGGTTTGGTTACGAACTGTTAAAACCTGGATCACAACGTTGGATCCGAATAATGAGTGTGGCTGAAGTACGATTCTAACGGTAACGTTGTTACTAAAATAATGTGCGCTTTATGTGCAAAGCACGTAGATAACTTAAAACGTAAAAAAAATTCAACTCATCGCTAATCAACGGAATTAGCGGTGCGTCGATAAAGATGGACAATATTCAAAAGTGCTATGCATTAATTAAAAATTGCTACACACAAATACTTTGGTGTAGCAGAACTGCTATACATACAAAAAAAAGTAATTTACACGCTTGGGGTGAATGCCATTGATTGTCATTGGTTGAAATGAAAATTGTCAAATAAACATGCAAATAAATTTAAATAGAAAAAAGTAGGTTTGTAATGATAACTGAAACTTAGAACTGCTTTCAAGATACATGCTTTTTAAAAAAAAGTGTCAAACACACCATTTAGTTCAATATTACACTTTTAAAAGGGCAGATTGAAACAGGCTATTTTTCATCGAGAATACAATAACTACTTAAGTTAGGATAAATATATTTGGCTTAAAGAATAAATATTAGAATATTGCTCATACTTAAATAAAAGTAATACATTTCATATCATAAACATACAAACAATATCTATCAACATTTTCATATCAATATTTAAATAATAATTAGAAAACAAGACAGATTATGATGTCATTCCAAACTGATACAAATCACTAAAATAATTTTCCTTTAAATTTTATTTCTATAAATAAAGTTTCGTGTGCGCTTGTTGTGAGTAGCAATGGTGATAAAATTCCATTAAAAATAGCCTTCTTATGATTTTTTAATTAGTATTAAATTTTCCATTATTTTGATAGTTGAAGTACTTAGAATTCAAGTTTTTTTCTGAGATTTTAAATCCCCTCTAGTTTGGATTAATTTTTTGATGCATCACACTTGTCTGTAGCATTTGTAGTGTAGTCTGGGCCATGAGAGTGGGAGAGAAAGAGCCTTTATAAAACCTTCCACTTTTTACATTATAAACATATTGTGGAAATCAGAACGTAATGCTAAACTGCAGATCACAGAATTACTTTAATAGCTGTCACTGACAATGTAACTTCATTGAAAACTAGATTACTAAGTAAGGTAAGGACAATATATATAATCATTATGAGAAAAACTTATGGTAAATTTTAATCCTACGGTACTTCTTGGCGCGTTTCCAGAAACTTGCCAACTTGGCAAAACTCGCATGTTTCCCCATTGCCAGATTCCTTCATGCCGATGCATTAACCCTAGTTTTTTTGACAAAAAAAACAGACCAGACTCAGGGTTTTGGTTTGCTTTTGACATCACAAACCAAACTTTACACTACACAATGGGCTAATAGTGGCAATCCAGTTTAGTTTAGTTTGAATTATCTGTACTTATATCTTATATTATAGTACTGTATGGCCCATTGAAAGCCTGAACACTCGTTTGGGGCCTCGGGCAATTTTGTTTTCTCTAAAAAACATCAGTATCCAACATGGGGCAGTATTGTAGGGCCCATTGAAAGCCTAAATACTCGTTTGGGGCCCCGGGCAGATTTGTTTTTGTTTTGCAAAGCAAAACAAAAAAAATGTAGTTTTGTTTTGAAACCAAACGTAACCGCAAAACGAAACCTCACGAAATGATGATAAACAAAAAGTAATTTAGAACAAAATAATTCCAGGAGGCTAGAAATAGGTAGCCGGAAACGATTACATTACATTAAAAGTAATTCCGGTGAGCACAACATTCGCGCAACCTACCCACAATTCCACGCAAGTATTACCAGCGCGACCTATCCACAACGCATTTCACCAGAAAATGCCATATATAAACAAAAAAAATTGTTTATCACCCTCTACAAAAGCGCCAAATCCCTTGGCGACAGAAGTACCGAAAAATTAAAATTAACCAAACTTACAAATCATTCATGAAAATAAATTCAAAATTACTTACTTTGCTAAACAGTAGAGAAAAATACAATAACGAGTCTTTCATCTGATAACTCAGTATGTCATTCTCTCAACCCCCTAAAAATTAATTTTAATAAAATTAACAGCAATCACAGCACAAAATACTAATTAATAATTACAATATAACTTTTATTGTAAAAGATTATTAGCTTGTGCAATTATGGCTCCTTAAATTAACTTTTAAATGATATTTAAAATTCGTATTATCATTCAACACATACATCATTACTTTTATCATTACTTTAATCATTCAACATCATAATTTTATCACATACTTTGATGATTCAACATCACAATTTTATTATTCACCATATTTATTTGTCCATTTACTTTTTAAAATAAATCGCAACTTTCTATATATTTAAAAAAAATAGATACAACTTGTTTACATTTACGATCAAATTTCTTTTTAAACATTCGATATGATCTGCATCATGCACTGATAAAAAAAAAAGTATTTGTGTGATTAGTATAACTAATAAAATTAAAATAACTACTAACAAAAGCTTACTGTATAATTCTATTTCAATACTTGCATAAAAATAGGATAAATTGCCAATATCTTATTTGATTAATATAATTAGTAATGATGTAAATGAATCTGCAAAGAATACGTCATCTAAAACGTCATTTTTCATTGTTTGTTTTTGTTATGATGCTATTTTCCGGCTAGCTATTTCTAAACTACATGGAGCTTTAACACAGCCATATTTTGTTTGATCCTGGTCCAGTGACAGCTTACTTACTTGTTTCTTTTGCTAAAAACTATTTTTAAAATGACTTATTGTTAAAAAATATTATCTATATTTTTAGGAATACTGCTAATATTTGAAATTTAAAGGGCAATTTAGTTTGCAGGGAACTTTCCAATGGGCTAAAATACGTCATAAGAACCAATGGGCTTGTTTCAAGTAGTACGGGGGAAAAAAACCAATGAAATCGCAGTATGACAGAGCGTGAAATCATAAGAAACATTCCCATTCACTTGTTTCAGTTAAAGTAAACTTTTCAGCTTTTATTTTACTCCTGGCTTCATTCAATCGGTACTCTGTTTTCACGATCCATTGATTCAACAATCACCGTTTGAGAAAGAATTTATTTTCATTCGTCAATTTTGTTGCCATTCAAGACCTGTAACATGCTCATTTATAAAGCTTGCACCTTAAACCAGTTTTGAAATCATCCAAAAACCATCTTCAAACTGATTTCATTTGCACCAATCTATATATTTGCTAAACCCCTATTTGGAGTTATCATTATTATTACTTGATCGATTCGACGAGAGCTTCTTTTGTATAAGGAGTAAAAATAATTAGAGCGTTATTGAGGGGGGGGGGATACTATTTTTAGGAAAATAATAGTAGGTTAGGTTGAAATATCGTCAAGAGCTATTAGAGACGGGCGTCGTAATTTCGAAGCACAGTTTAGTGACGAGCCGACACCTAAGTAGGCACCCAACGCATATTTTTTTTAAGGCCAACGCAGCCTTTAACGTAACCTAAAACGTCAGGACTTTGGAGCTTATTTAACGTGCACTCCCTTTACTCGAGGTATATTCGTCAGACATTTTTTAGGCTGCACGGCAGTCTGTAGTTATTTTGGCGGACCTGAACATGGGACCTTTTGCATGCATCAAGGCGAGTGCCTTAACCCACTGGGCTGCCCAGCCCCGATAAACTTAGGATATTCGATACAAAAGAAATGCTCTTAATCTCAACATTATTAGTTTAGATAAATTTCAAATACATAAAATAGTTTGTATTACATAATTCCTTTTTCTATTTTAAAAAACATGACATAAACCATAAATTCTAAAATTGGCAAAAGCCAATTTCGCTTAAACCTTTCAAACATGACTTATTTTAAAATCAGTAAAATATACTTCTTAATAAGTTATTAATGACCAAATAAAATATATATTTTTATCAACTAAAGATCCACAAAATAAACATCCTTAAAAAGTCTTTAGAAAGTACTTATTTCTTTGAAAATGATAATTGAGTTTGAACCATGATTAAATCAGGAGCTAAAGTATTGAGTAAGATGGAAAGCTATAAATGCTTAAGACTATCTAAGAAAAGAATGAATTATGCTGCTCCACATAATAAATTCCAAGCAAAGTAAAAGCTCACATGACCAGTTAATTCTGTCATTTCAATGTTGTATAAATTAATGAAGATACTTTTTTAGATAGAGATAAATTATTCTAAGCTATCCAGTATGTATAAATCAGAGAATATTCCTGTGTTTGGAGAGGGGGAAAATGAGTTTTGCAAAATTAATGATTGGTAATTTTACTTATTAAGCAGGGTTGCTCTCGGTTCACTATAGGTATTCTAGAATTGAATTAGTTGTCCTTACACCTTTTTTGGCTTCAAATATCCTATCAATGCTTGTACAATTAGGTCTAAGCAAACTTCTTCAATTCGATATTTTTAAGTTAATTACAAATCCAAGGCAGACATCAAAGTCGTTAGCTAACCCCTCGCCTGAATTTGATTATTTTTATAAAAGCAAAAATTTGAACAGTTAATTTTTATTGACTAAAGAGGCACATTATTTTTTATAAAATCTTTAATACATTATTCAATGTTATTTTTTTAATTAAAACTGCAGTTACAAGGATTTATTAGGGTGACAATTTTCATGTAAATCATTAAAAAATATGTTTAAAAAAAAGCTTTTACTTGAATTACAAAATTAATTCATCTAACCGGCTAGGATAACTGCTCTGAAAATTTAATATTTATTAACATTCATTTTGGGTTACGACCACTTTTATTATGTCGAATCATCAAATGTTATTTTAACAGCAAATTTAAATAGCAAAATAATTACTTTAGATTTTTTAAGCAATTTTCTTATACTGTTTTTCCAATGAAAGAAGTAGCAAATAATAGTTCTTCCAACCAGCTTTACTACCATTTGGTATTGCCAGACTATATTTATAATTATGGGTTTGTAATGCATCATTGTATTGAAACAATTTCGAAATAATTATTATGAAGCTTTTGTTAAAGACAACTTATTTCATTTTAAGAATAAAAATATATTTCTACTGAATATTTCTTAAGAATTTTATTTTGCAAATAATTTTGAAATTTACTCTTGACATTTTGTACAGTGAAATTAAGAAAAACAGCGGTGGTGAAAGAAATACATCTTATCAAGCAGCTACACACACATTAGAAGTTATCCGAAAAAACATTAAAAGTCCTTTTTCATCAGGTTATGCAATTTTCCATCAGGTTTCAGTTTATAAATATAATGTACAAAAATGTACAGAGCACACATTTACACACACAAAGGTATATATTAAACGTTATTTCCAGAATATTTGCGTTTAGAATCGATAACATTGGAGCCATTTATACATATGTTTATCAATATACAGCTGCATTAAAATCTGTGCCATAAGTTCAAACATTATTTGGTTCTGATAAAGTTGAAGTTTTACACCCTGATTGATTTTCATCGGTTATGTTATCTTTTGAACAAAATATTTCCAAATAGCTGAATGGTGGCAAAATTATATTTCCAAATAACTAGCATGTTTACTTAAAAAAGGGGGTAGCACAAATAAGTATGAAAATCACTGATTTTGATCATGAAAGACAAGATTTTTTTATTGTAATGTATCACTTTGTTACACTTACAGTACAAACACATTTGTAATTTCTGTTTCAAAACAGCTGTCCTTAAGTTATGAAATCGTCAAAGCTGTTGTTTCATCCTTTAAAATGTGAATATGTCTCAGAAATGTAGACATTAGAAAATAGGCATCAAAGAATCAATGCTAATTAACTACCAACCAAAATTTTATAGCATAAAGAACTTGACATTTGACGTCAATAGGAATAGTGAAATCACAGTTAATTTTTATGAAATAAACATAAACCACTGTAAAAGTCAGAAAACTCATTGGAAGATAACATTGTCATTGAACATCAAACGATAGGTGCACAACTTCCTCTTAAGAAATATCACTTTATATTTACAAGTCTTTACATATAATAATTACCAAAGATTTACAATGCAGCTATGATATCTTCCACTCCAACCAAGGTAAAAAAAACTATCAACCCCCTCCGCAACAACCAGATTTGGGCTGCGGTGGCTCATCATCCACAATCACAACATTCCTCCTCGGGTTGCTGCCTCGGCCCAAACTGCTCCCCTGCTCGGTTGCCTCCGCCTTCTCGATCATCCTCCGGGTTAAATCCAGGAAGAGCTCCTCAATCCCTCGGTTTTGCTTGGCCGAGGTGAGGAAATGCTTGGCCTTAACCGAGGCAGCGTAGGACTCGGCTTCACCAATAGGTACAGCCCGTTCTTTCTCCAGGTCCATCTTGTTGCCCGCGATGCAGAGGCACACATCCTCCCCGAGCATCTTACGGAGCTCTTTCACCCAGTTCTTGACCTTGCTGAAAGAGTCCTCGTCGGTGATGTCGTAGACTAAGATCGCTCCGTTGCTGTCCCGGTAGTAGATGGGACCAAGGGCGTGAAACCTTTCTTGACCTGCTGTGTCCCAGATGGCCAGGTTGACCTTCTTGGAGGCGATGCTCAGCTTCTTGGTCAGGAAAGAGGCCTGGAGAGTGCTGAAGTGCTTCTCGTTGAATTTGTTCTCGACGTACCGCAGGACGAGGGATGTTTTCCCCACGCAGCCTTCCCCTAAGAGGACGACTTTGAACGAGAAACTACGCCCCGATGAGCCGGAGTTGGATGCCATTTTTTATTAACGCAGCCGATTTACCCGTAAGATCCTTGGATTGCACGTTTGTGTAGGCAGATGGAAAATGTATTTACATCGCAGTGCTCAGTTCCTGTTGCGAAAACCGTTGACTAGGGGGGTATACGCAAAATATAAGATAAAAGACTTCTGTGTTATCAAATCGAAGATGCAAAGTTGAGTGAATAGTAAGATAAAACTTCCAGTTTGATACACCCTTTTAAAAATACAATAAGAAAACAAAATCTATTCCGATTTCAATGTAACAACGAAAGTAGAGTAGAGAAAACGAATCACTTCACTTACGTCAATATCATGCAAGAAAATTAAAGATAAAAATGCAATGATAATAGATAGGAGTGTTTATGAAGAATATTAATTTTTAAGAATTGGCAGCAAAAAGAAAAAATATATTATTGAAAATATTAAGCTTTAAATTTGATATGCTCTTATAATGGCTTTATTTCATGTGATAAAGCTGTTTATAATTAGATATCCTCCAAGAAGGCAAACATTGCGATATTTTAATTCGCTTAATCTATAAAGAAATGTACAAATACTTTAAAAAAATCAACGCATTCACCTAAATATTGTATTAATTTGTCCTTAGTGTATAAATTCAAAGGTTTATTTAAATAAATACTCTGACATATTTACAAATATCGCATTGAACGGAACTGAAGTTACTTTGTTTATTTACATTATTTGTTTTCCAATTCCAAATCGCGAAAGAGTTCAGAACACGTTTTCTGGGTGTAAAGAAATATTGTAATTTTGATAATTGCAAAAAAAATATACTTGACAAAACATGGTGAGGAACGTTTTTTTTTTCTTGTTTATATATTCTATATTTAAGAAACTTATTGGAATTGGTTTTGTCATATTCGTAGTAGCAGCCAGTGCTATGTTTTCTAAAACTTGTCGACAAGCCAAAATCGTGTTTTCGGTTGACAATATTCCTAAATGCTACGCTGATCGTACATAAGACCTTCTTTTACATAATTTGTTGTAAATAAATTCTCTTCTAGTATTCGGTCCGGCGACATATTGCACGTTTCGAAAATGCCGCCAACGCCTAAATAACGCGAGCTTTTAATTCTTAAATAACATAATTTTTTTTAAACAATATATTTTTATATGTAATAGTTATACTAAAGGTACAGCTATGATATAATGACCGGTATGTTCATTTACGAGCTTGAATATTGAATTTAGGGTTGCTATACCTATCATATCAAGTTGTATTAAATATAAAATGGAATATTTTCCACATTTGAGCAATTTTTTTACCTGGCAAAGTAACGCAAATTGCCAAATCAAGATCGGTCCTTAAATCGTAGCTGTTCCTAATAAAATACTAAATGATTACGATTGGCGAAATTTAACGCTTTATAAAATTTTTTCTGGATTCTAGGATGTGACCAAAACCTGTTTAAAACTGATTAATAAGCTAGCATAACAAAATGGGCTTACACATACAGCCTCTTACTGACATTTATCATGAAAACAAAAAAAATGCAACTTTGTGCCAGCATCATCTTTCTACATCAAGAAATCATTTCTACATCACAAGAAATTTGCTCTGCTTGAACATGGTTCCAGGCAACTCAAGTCATGAATGAAGAGCTTAGTGGAAGAACGTGCTATAAGTGACACGCGATAATAAGCTTTAAAGTTTTTAGTTTGCACTTAAATCCGTTAAAAACGGTGCTTTCAAACGGTAAAAAATATGTACTTAATTTTAAGTTTATAAAAAAGGAGAAACTTGTAATGTTAAAAAATGGAATAATATGATTATTGACATAAAAATTTCAATTTTTTCAAAAATGTTACTTAGCATGTTCTTCCGCTGAGCTCTTCAATTCTCTAATTCCCTTGTGTGACAGTATACAAACCAAGATAGAGAGATGTGATTGTTAACTTGCAAATTATGTTTTATTAATATTTACTAAATTGTTATAAACCATTACTTAAACACTGTTTTGTTTAATAATTGTATTTCTCCCACTCTCTCATATTGTTTTAGCCTAAGGTTAAAAGTGGTTCAAAGGTCATCCACCCAAACAGTAGGAAGGCTTCTCAGCTTTCACGAGAAGAACACAGAGGCCTTAAACTAGATAGGTAAATTATGTTTAAGATTTATTATTTTTAAATAAATTTTTAAAAATTAATGTAGGTTTTATACTTTATAAAGTGTTAGTAAATATTCCCTTTTCATGAGAAAAGAGGTCTATTTAGAAAATATTTGGTTCATTTAACCCATTAACCGCTAAAACTCAAAATACTTAAAAAATATTTTCCCTACCTTTTAGTATTTGTTGTTCCAAGCTGAAATAACCCATTTTTAATGAAAAAGTTGGAAAATTATATTTACATTTTGAGAAAATGATTGTTGCGTTGACGCATCGTCAGCAGAAAACAGGGTTAAAAGTATCAATTCCCGTAAGCTTTTGATCCCTTTATAGGAATGATCTACGACTTTTGTTGTTGGTAACGCATATTTTTATTCTATATTTTGCAACAAAGTTATTGCATAAATCTATTCCCCCCATTTTAGTGTTGTACTGCTGGATCAAACATCACTATCGGAAACATCTGAATCAATGGCATAAAAATGATCAAGAGCATTCATTGAGGGTTAGCTATGTATTTCTGCAAATAAAAGCGAAGAAGTCTAAAAACATGCGTGCACTATTCAGAAAACATCTCAAATATACCCTTTGATTCAAAAGGCGGAACCAAAAGATACCCTCTTTTACACTGAAGTTGCGCAAACGCAATGCCTGTGTTTCACACTCTCCATGACCATCATAAATTAGACAACTTATAATGTTTATGCAGATGTTGAATACTTGAACTGTTCATTTGAAATTTGTTGTGTCTATTTTATCATATTCGACTTCCTGGTTTGGAAAGGAATATAGTAAACAGAGCATGTGATGCTCATTGAAAATATGTTATATTTGAAGAACAGCCTACCAAAAGTATAATGATCCAGAACAAAAAAAATAGTTTGGAAATTCAACTCGGTTATCTTATATCCTATGCATTAAATAAGTGATGAGAATCGTTTCAATATATTTTCAAAGGATGTTTTTCAAGCGTTGCGTCAACGCAACAGTAGCGCTTATGGGATAATTTGAGGACCATTTATGTCCCCCCATCATAGTTTTTACTTTATCCAACGCCCATACTTGGCCTCTCAGTCATTTGACGCTGAGCCTCTCAATAAAAACTGACGATGTGGATGTTGTCTAAGTTCAGTGCAATGCATTAGGTGGACACGCTCCATCCTTACATGGCCTCAGAGCAGGCAAGTCTCATCAGCAGCCTGGCCAACTCGGTGGAGGTAGACCCCCAAGAAGTCATGTTTGGTGGTGAGGCGATAGGGCCGAAAGTGGTAAGGATTTGTCATTTCTTCTCAAGACTCTCGCCTCTTTGGGCCCCTAACATAGTAGAACCAAGGGTTTATCACTCGGAACAGCTATGATATATTGTCCAGCCTCAATTTAATGTTGTGCGTTACGTTTTAAAGCAACGAAAATGCCCAATTGTAATAAGCTTTCCACTTCATATTTCATACAATTTGATAGGTATAGAACCCTATGTTAAATTTATTTTCAAGCTTGCCAAATTGTGACTAGCCATTACATCTTAGCATTACCTATTACTCTAACCTCTGTAACGATCCTCTAGACCTCAGAAAAACGATCCTCTAAGGATCGTTTTTCTCGCCTCTGATTAGTTTCTTTCCAAGACAAATGCTATAGACAGCCAATCACTGCTGATTTTAATCAGCATTAAATCATTTAAAAATGGTTAAAAAAAACATAGGACTCTTGTATACATGGCCACCTTAAACTGCAAAAAATGCCTCCACATGTATGCACATCTTTATCCCAAACAATGCATACATTGAGAGCAAGTACCGATTGGACTTTCTATGTTAAATATACAAACAAGACAATTAAAAAAATTCAAAGTTGTTGCACAGTAATTCCTTATAAATTTCTAAAATGTGTTTGTAAATTTTTATTACAGAAGAAAAAGAGAATCAGATTTAAGAATGCGTGCTAAATGTAAGTAAAAATTTTGTATTAAATTTTAAATATATTTTGTTTTCAGCGACAAAGGACTATTACCAATGTACTTTGTAAGACAAGTCATCTAATGATTAAAGACTTAGATAAAAATATACAGTGACATATTTTTTTCAATTCTTCTGGAGAAAAAAGTGCACAGAATGTTTGGTACTTGAACAGTGTTATTTAGGTAGTAGGTTGCATTTCAAATTTGATTTAATAATTCTGATTGGAAGTATATTTAAAATTTTAAAAACTAAAAAAAAAATAATATGGATTTAAATATTAGAGTTTCATTGTATCTATTTGAATTCTGCTTCACTGCTCCGAAAAGCCGAAAAAAAAAACTTATTTATTTAAATTGAAAATTGGAAGAAAAATTTAATATTAGTATTTTTATAAATTTGTTTAAATGCTGTATGTAATAGCTCATTTCAAATTATTAATTTAGACCAAGGTTTTTTTTAAATATTTTTTTTTCGTTTTCAAAAGATTTTTAAAAATCACTCCATTAAGGTATCCATATATCTTAGAAAACAGAAAAATTGATCAAAATATGTGTTTTGATACTTTTGCATTAAAATATTATCTAATTCTTTATCTTTCAAATGGTACAAGTAGATTTCTTGTACTGTAAATAGTTTTTAATTTACAGGCAGTCTTTTAAAGGCAATTCTATATTGTCATCAATCTTACAATGAAAACCTTGAACTCATTTTCTGAAGAACGAATTTTTTTCATAATATGCTTGTACTCCGAGCAAGATATTTCAATTTAATATGCTTCGATTTAAAAATTTTAAAGAGTATGTATCAGGGCATGTGGCCATACTTTTTATAACAATTATAAAAAAATATGAAATTTTTTACAGACTTTTAAAAAATTAAATTATTAAAAAAATCATATTTTAAAGCTATCCATTTCAAACTATCATAATTAAATAACTAGTACTTTGCTTAGAGCTTAGATTTTATATGATCACATGCCTGGATATTTACTGTTTTCTTTTCTGCAAAAATTATGTAAAACTAATTTGAAATGTCATTGTTATGTTGTTCACAGTTTGGCACACTGAAATTAATTAATTGCTAATTAATTTATTAATTAATATTTTTTCTTGCAGTAAAGTATTTTTATGTTACTTTTTATGTGCCTGATCTTCTCACAAAGTTTTAAAAGTCTATCTCAAAAATTAAAGAATTGTGCAAAATGTGTGCACCTGAATTTAACAATCATAAAGAATTTGTTTAAAGAGTTTATATGGAACTAAATGCTGTGTGTTGAACTTTTTTTCCTGAGTCTTATAAATTTTGTGTGCAAGTGGTTAAACTTGGCAGTTGCTGTTACAAATCTACTTGTTTACCTTTTCTTAAGCATTTGGTTAATAACTCTTTTATTCCAAATTGTGATTCCTTTTTAAATCTTTTATTAATTCTTAATAATTTTTTTAATTCTTAGCCCATTTCATACTGTTGGAAAAAAAATATGTAATAAATTGACTTTTTTTACTTTTAGTGAGGAAATTAAGGTGGTTCAGAGACAATGTTGACCAAAGTAAAGGTGTCTATACATCAGAAGAAGTACATGAACTAATTGAAAAGTAATGATATTGTTTTCGTCTGTTTTACTCTAATACAGTTAAATCCGATTACAATGACAACTTGTTTATAACATCATAAGCGTTTGGGCCCTTGAATTCCCCATAGACTTTAATGTTATAATATCTTGCTTATAACGAGAATTTTTAATTAACTCTTTGGCTATAATACTAAAATATCTGTCTCAAAGCTATCCAAAATGCCTTCTTAAAGATTTTTTTTTTTTTTAAATTTGGTTTTCCCTGATGTTGTGTCTATGGATATTGTGCATTTCCAACTTTGACAGCTCTATCTGTGTAGCAGGTCCACTGGGTCTTCAATGCCGATGTTATTCTATTTAAATTTTATTTTATTCGCCAAATGATGCGACAAGTCATCAAAATTGAAATTTATTTGTTGCCCAAAAAATAATTGACCAGAGGAGAAAATAAATTATTACTATTAGAACATAGGGTTAACAAATATATATTTAATAGATGTCATTTTATAGCTTAAATTAATAATATGAGTATATAATACATATTTTACATGATTTACTACATTTAATATGCAACCTTGTTTATAACGTCATAAACAACTCAGTCCCTTGAATGACGCTATAACCGGGTTATGTACTATATTCTTTTTTTTCCCTTTAGATATTTGCAAAGGTTCAGTGAAGAAGATAAAAAGCTGGAGGAACAAAGAAGTATAAAAGGACGTCGATTTCAAGAACGATTAGGACATGAATACAAAACAAAATTTGCAATAGAAAGAGAAAAAACCCTCTATGAAACCCCACACGTTGGAATTGGTATGCTTGATATTTGTAGACATCTTTGGGTTGAAAGTACTAAATTCATAAAATTATATTTTTTCCTATTTTTTATAGACATTTGAGAACTGTGTTACCTCTCTATTTTACTCTTAGGGGGCTGGGGAGCCCAGTCGGTTAGGCACATGCGATAGGTCCCAGGTTCAGTCCGGTGCATTGAAAAATATCTGCTGGCCTATATTTGGTCTGCGTATGCAAATAGACTGATGAATAATACCCAATGTAGAGGGAGCGAGTGTATTTTTAAATACGCTGCAAAGTCTTGACACTGCATAAGATGTCACTAAAATAAGTTGCGTCAAGTGCCTATTTATTTGTCGTCACTTGACTGTGGTTCTAAATCACGATGCCAATTGCCAATAGCCCTTGTGGGACGATAATTCAACTGAATTTTCTATTTTACTTAGTAAATTAAACTTGTATAGATAAAATTGCATTACTTTTGTATTTTAAATTTAAGTATTTGTACTTAGTGCAATTTCCTTAAACATATAAAAATTACTCTTAAACCTAATTTTGTATTTGCTTAATTTTTTCTATCATTGGTAGCAGTTCTACATTTAAGGTTATATACAGACAAAAGGCATATGTCTCATATTACAGATTTTTTTTTTTTAATTGTTTCAAAGTTTACCTTGTTAGTTAGAATGCTAAGTTATTTTTAGGTATAATAATTTTTAATAAGGATTTTAACTTTTTCTTTGTCATAGTTAATTTTTATTTTCCTATTGTAGTCTTATAGAGTTTTTGTTCTTTCAGAAGTACCAAATTTAACCACAAAAGCGGCATTTGAATTTTTAATGTAAGTTCATTCAACTCTTATGTTATATTAAAAACATTATCCAACATATTGCATTACTTAGCTTAAAAAAAATCTTTTAATAGAATTTTTTAGCAATATTTTCTTTTCTTAATTATTTTTATCAATGTTTCAAAATACACTATAAAAGTATTATTAAAATATCTACATCCAAAAGTGGATGCTAAGCTTTAAACCAAGGTATTTATTCTATGTCTTCACTTTTAATTTTCATATTGACAATAAATAACACCCTCTTAATCGGCTTAAACGGGACCGAGGGTAAGCCGGTTAAACGAAAATCCGGTTAAACCGGAGAAATTAAATAAATTGAAATTTAGATGTTTATTTGATTGCACTTTTGTTTATTGATGATATGTATTATTATTAGTATTTTACATTTTTGATTACATACCTTAAAAAAATCTGACTTTTTTTTTGTCGAAGTTTGGAAATTCGACAACTTGCCGCCTAGTCTCTCCATTTTTTTTTATCAGCATCACATCAATGATTTTTATCAGCATAAATCACCTTCCTTTCCACCCCTCACTAATAGATTGGAAAGGTCTGACCAATCGCCACAATCCTACAAGGACAACAATCTAAACTAACTCGTCACGGGTCCCTTCAAAATTCCCCCTTTCAACCCCTCGCTAATTCATTGGAATGTCCGGTCAATCTCCACAGCCTTCCAAGGTCAACAAGTCCCCCCCCCCCCCCCATTCTCCCCAACAAACCACACGTTTGAAACATGTGCGACACCGAAAACCGATTGAAATAACCAAAAACTTGTGTTTTTAGCTATTTTTAACATTTTAAGGGTGGAAAATTTTCAGCCCGGTTAAAGCGGAGATCCGGTTAAGAGGGAGTCTACTGTACAAGGGTCTTATTTTATGCTCTTAATTATTTGAAATTAAAAAAATGTCAAACCAATTTGTTTATTTTAAAAAGTTCCAAAGAGAACTTTAAAATATTTTTTCTATTATTTTTACATTGAATAAGACGGAACTTTTTGTCATAACTGTCATGGTTTTGTTATTGGACCAAAGATATGATCTCCGGAATGTCCTGTCTATACGATAGTCAGAGTTTTATGCTATTAGTATCACTGGAGTTTGGCTATTTAAATAACTTTTCTAGGATAATTGAATATTTAATGTTTATTAATATTTGAAAGATTAATTTATTATTGAAATTTTCTCTAACTTTTGGTCAATCACATCCCTGAAAAGTTTTGTATCACCTCTATTGAAATGCATTTTTCCTAATGAATTTTTATAAAGCATTTTGTGTTTATTTTTCTTATTTTATTACCATTTTACCCTATAATTTTCTGCAGTCCTTGCATTTGTTTGCCTTACAAAAATTAAATAGTACTAGCAATCATTTGCCTAGCAGGACATTTTACCAAGCCAATTTAACCCCCTGAAGGATAAGTAAATTGGTTAAACTGTAAACTTGTTTTCACTGAATATTTAAATTAAAATTTTTAACTGAAAATTCAATTTCTTAATTTTTTAAAAATATATTTCTTTAGTAAATAGCTATAAATGGCTCTTCGTTGCTTTGAATTTTAAAATTTATAAAAATTATATGTGTTGCTGGAAGACCTGACAGTCAGGCGACAGGTTTGTATCCCTCAAAGGGTTAAATAAGCCATGATAACCACAAGAATGTATAATTTTTACTCTATATACTGTACAATACTTTAATAACTTTACTTTTTTTTAGAAAGTGGAATGGAGAGTCAAATTTTGTGCCTGCTATTGATATGGTGACTGTTTCCAAATTATCTAAAAAATAAATAGATTAGAATATGTTAACCAATGGTTTCATTTTCTGTGTCATTTTGATGTTGATTTATAGTAGTACGCAACAAAATATTTTTTCGAAAATAATTTATTTACAACAAGTTTTTTATTACAAATGTCTTTGATGTGCCTTTATATGGAGTTATCTTCTGAAAAATACTTTTACTATAACCATAATGCCGTATCCTGTATTTGCCTGACTGTGTATTCTCTGGTATGTCCCAACTTGCTGTGGCTTCACTATGTCCCAATACGATATTCGTTCGCACCCAATGAAATCTGAAAAATAAATAGCTACAGTATGCAAAACAAAAATGCAGTGATTGGAATAATGCATTACTTGTATCAGTTATTTTTTTAGGTAATGCTGTTAAATTTTTCTGAAACTGACTGTAACTTAGTTACTTTTAGCAGTAATAATTTTTTTGCAAATGTGTATTTTACTTTGGATTAGATAATTTAAAATCAAACTCTTCAAATATTTCTTAAATGGTTGTTAAAGTTAATTGAAAAAATATATTAGCCAAAGAAAATATGTAAAACTTGCCAACTAAATATATTTTTACATCTAAGTTGAAATATTAAAAAGAAGTATTACTTAGTTTCCCAATCTGAATCAGTTGCTATCACCGACCAGTTTCCTGTTGAATGATTAAATCTTTCAACTGTCATGAAGGTACATTCACGCTGTAAAAATAAAGTATTTGTAACTCTTTTTACACAAATAAGTTATATTTTGTGCATCAAAATAACATATAGACAATTTTTAATTTATATGAACTTTTATTTCAGTCTCTATTCAATTTACTACTTCAATATTCTCATAAGACCCTAGAAAAATCCTGCATATATATTCCTCATTGAAACTTGTTTTTTAAACAAATATTTATTAAAAAGTATATTTTACAAGATAATTTGGAAATTTTTAATATTTGCTGAGAGACACATCAACTTCATCATATGTGAGGTATAAAGTCTTAAAATACACTTTTTATAATATCATGCAAAAAACCTAACTTTTTCAAATCCATAATCGTGGCAAAAGTGATGCTTTTAACGAAATCGTGTTTCAAACTTACTTTTACGCACTAGTGCAACAAAGTAAATAAGAGCATCCGATTGGTGTAAAATTCTTTAATTGAACGTAATTCTTTATTTGGCGTCTTATTTCCAATGCCAATCTAAGAAATACTTTTTGCACATGATTTTAAAATAATCATAAATAATCATCACTTTGCATAGACCTCTTCATATACTTTTCTGGACTTATCGTGAAGAAGATTTAAAGTAGCATCGTTAGCAGCCTTTTCTATATCATCTGGAGAGAGAAGTTCATAATTATCGCATAACATTTCTAATTCTAAATCCATATTTAACAGCACCAACGTTTTCTTTTTTTTCTTCAAAAGGGAATTTACTTTTTGCCTGGTTAATTTTCAATGCCAATTTAATAAATACTTTTTTGCACGTTATTATAAAAAATAGTGTTTGACAACACGTCGAAAATAGCCTTTTTTAAACTTGTGGATTTATTTCACTCGCTCATACCTCGCTCGCGAAATAATTTTTTTAACTCGTTAAACAAAGCCTTACTTTTCACACTAGTTGCATAAATAACTATTTTTGGTGTTTTAAATTAAAAATAAGCTGCATCAGTTTTTTTTATGAATAGTTCACTCTAACATTTATAACAATGAAAAGTGCCTTTAAAATGTACTGCTGCGAATTTATTTTGCAAGAACTCCAAAATTGTGCTGACCCTTGTACAATATTTTTTATAGAAATAAATGACATACTTTATAATCTAAGGCTGAAAAGTAAGTTTCAGATCTTCTATCGAACCAAGTTTTAAAATAAATTGTTTTGTTACAGGAATATAAAACTATGCATCCATTTAAATGGATGTCAGATTTCAGAAGGATATAATGATAAAATATCCAATTTAATTAGCAGAGTTTTGCAAATACTTAATAAGTAGTAGTGCTTAGTACTTCGGAGACATTGTAACATCATGTATTGATTTGATGGCATGAAAAACATTCACAAGTATTTTTCATAATTATATAACAGGAAAATCATGATTTTCGCTACTTTTTTTGCTTTTCGAGTTAAACCATAACATTTAGTAACATAGTACTTTCTTCATTTTATATCTGAAACTTTTCACCGAAAAAATAAAACTATTAAAAAAGATGCAAATTCGGACTAATCATGACACCTTGGAATATAAGTGTAGATAGCAAAGTTTATAGTTTTTCTTTGAAAAATCTTTTCCTAGAGATTTCTGCTACTGGCATTTATTCAATGCCAGACAACAAGCTTTTAAATTATCTTTTTCAACTTTGCCTTGGATTGATAAAACTATTTGTAACAAAGATTGAAAAAGCATGGAAATTTGACGATCAGGAAACAAAGGAGTTACAAATTTTAAATCTTAACAGTCTCAAATTTGTACCATAAATCTAAACTAAAAAAAACAACTAAACATCGACTGTTGTCAGATTAAAAAAAAATGATATAGAATCATAAGGCATATGCACAGTATAGAGTTTACTAGTATAGCAGTTTAAAACCAACAAAAAATATATTTCAAATTATAGTCTTACTCTAATATCTTGTGTACCAATTGTTGACATACTATTTACTTAGTAAGTACTTCACTTACCATAAGATTGTTTCTTGGATGTCCACTCACAAAAGAAACTGTGACTGTGTCACCTGGCTTATAAAAACCTTGAACATTTTTCATGACATCCCCAAAACTTTTGCCGATATAAGGAGTGTCAAAAATGACTCCAGGTTGCAGAGATATTTCTTTGTCCAGCAAACTAGCAGGTTTAGGTCCATCTGGCAACGGTTTACCACTGCACAGAGACTTGGCTAATCTTTCAAACTCTTCTATGTAAGCTTGAAGTGTGTGCTGTCCGTATATTGTGGAAGCACCTTCATATCTTTGTACCTATTGAATAACATATTATGATGTTCAAAGGAAATATTTGAATAGTAAAAATTTATAAACAAAACAAACTAATTATATTAGCTCAATTCTCAGATAATTTAATGTTGTATGTGAATAGTAAAATATAAAGTTAATGTTTTCAGTAAAAATATAACAAAACTATACAAAACGACACTAGGTGCGTGCAATTTTAACAAAAACCTAATTATAAGGTCCGACAAGTACTAGGAACTTGTGTACGAAATTTGAAGTCTGTAGCACTTTTCATTTTTCAGCAATACCAATAAGACCTAAAAAAGCTCTATTGCAGCTACCCATTGCGAAGTACGATATTCTTGAAAACCTTATTATGACGCCTGGCAGGTATTAGAAACTCTAAAATCAAATATGAAGTCTATAGCTTTTTTAGTACAAGCTGTAGAGTGGTTTTAGACAAACAGAATGACAGACGAACCCATATTCAAAAACCACTTTTTCAGAATCAGCAGCCTCTAAAACTTGGAGAATATACAAAATATCCATTTTGGATTTTCAACCTTATAGCAATACTTTCATTAAATTATATTTTATAATAGGTAATTGAAAGTTAAAAGGCACATAGTACTTTCTGGTTTTTTGAAAAAACCTGATTTGTAAGCAAACAACTTTTGTTGTGATGAAACATGAATTAATCATTAGAAAGGGGGATTTTAGATGTGATGCAAGATATTCAATTTATATGCTTTTTGTCTTCAGTATAGAAAAATTAAGCAAAATGCTGAATTTCAGAACAGATGTATTTAAAATTTAGTTTATGTTTATAATTCTTTATGTTAATGTTAGTTCTATAAATGGAATATCTGTAAAACATAAAAAAAAATAGTAAATACCTGATATTCTTCATAAGTTGCCACATAAGAGGAATATGTATTGCTTAACCCAGCAATTACAACTTTACTATTCTTATTTGAAGAACAATTGTCAAGAATCTGTGAAGAAGAAAAAAAAGTTTAAATTAGTGAAAAATTATGTATCTAAATAAATATAGTAGACATGCTCACTAAACAAAGTGTAATACACACAGCTTAAATTTATAACAAAAACAAAGTTTTAAAAATTGCCAACTAAATGTTCCATATGCCAAAATAGTTAAAGATACATATTTCAGTTAAAGACACTAACAATTAGTTTGTAACTTACGGATTTAACTGCATTCCTGGTCCTTCTGCCTGACATAGTCCTAAAATTTTAAAATAAGGTTATGAATTCCATTTTAGAATGGTTGATATGCATGCAACTACTGTGTAACAAAAAACTTAAAGTCAATTACGTGAATTCAGCTGGAACTGCAACAATCGCTAGCTGCCCAATTTTTAGGATTTGGGTAGGAACTATGGCGGGCTGCCAGGGATATGGAAATTGCATCTGAAAACCATAAAAAAAACCTTTGTAAAGCTAATTTTGCAACAGCTACTGTTTTGGGAAACACCATTCGGATATCAAGTTCACTTTTAAAAATATTTTTGCATTATTTAAGCATTCCATTGGTAAAAAGTTTTTCACACTACTCAATTTTTGAAAATTAAAATATACCTTTAATTGCAGCCTTATAAATAAAAATATTTTTTTTTTGTGAACAATGTTCTATTTTTACAAGCCCATAATTAATTTGGAAAATTTTCACATAGTTTTAAAGAAAGGTTGTAGAATGTACATGTTACACTTTAATGATTAAAGTTTTGATTTTAATTGTGCTTCAATGTTGCAAATGAGCAAGAACAGACAGCTTTTACTTTTTAATTTTACGTTAAATCCAGACAATTTTTTGAAATGTATAATGAAGTATGAATTAAGCACTGATAAAGAGTTTTCCCAGCATATTTAAAAAGAATTTTAGCAACAATACACAATTTATCTTCAATTTTTGAGTTTCTTACCTCACCTGTTGGCAAAAGAATAGGTTTTGGTTTTTGGCAATCCTGGAGCTCTTGACTAGGCATGGCGATCAAATCTCGGACTAAATTCCAGAACAGACTACCTGATTTCGTACCTAAAAGAAGCACCCTTCATAATGAGTTTTAGTTATATTTTTAGAAATTTAAATAAGATTTTACACTTTACATAGAGGTAGAACAGGAAAGAAAAGCAATATAGTTTCCTGTTCATATAAAGCTTTTTTAAAAAATTATTTTATACTCTTAAGGCATGGAAGTTGATAAATTAGCAGTTTAAGTCATTGACCTTACAAACATAAAATTGCATGCTTTATATGCAGCCTTTTCAGTAATACACGACTTCTTTCGTTGTTAAAAATAATAAATTTTTATTTAAATTTAAAATAAATATTATATATTTTGTATTGTTATTTCACTAACTTTATACATATAAGTGGAGTTTGAATAAAATAAGATATAAACCCATGTCTAACAAAAGTCTAGAAAGTTCTTAACATTTGTCTGAACAAAACACTGAACAACTTCGCATTGATAGCCCTAATTCTTATTTTCCTAGTCAAAAACTAGAATTAACGTTTTCCTTACAAAACATTCCCAACAAAAAGCATTTAAAGAATTTCCTAACAGAAAACATCCCTAAATGTTTGTTTCCTTCATGAAATATACCCTGATACGCTCATCCTACAAGAACTTTTCGCCGCCATTAAACTAGGCTAAAGGTAAAACAACTTCTACAGGGGCAAATTTAAGCTTCGCTTGTATTGCTAAGTTAAGTTCATTCAAAATGAAATTAGTGAAAAGTAGCACAAAATTGATTCTGTGTGTGTTTGCTGTTTTAAATGCGCAAAGACAACAAGACTAAAATATAGTTAATTAGAAGGTTTCTACTGGTTGAAGTACGTCAAGTTGTGACAATTTTGGATTAGGATGTAATGATTTATTAGCGTATTTAAATACTACTTATAATTTCTTAAACACCGATTTTTTTAATCATACAAAACTAAGTAAGAAAATAATATCAACACAAATCGTTAATTTTTTTTACTGAAGTTGAATCTATCAATCATGCAGCCTTATATCAGTCGATAAAATAAGGCTCTATCTAGAGTTTTACGTTAGTCTTAACAACACCCCCAAAACATAAAGCAGTGCTTCCTTCATTTTATTCCTAAGCTGAAATAGGCACATCAGGCCTTGACCCTCTTAATAACTGTCATTCCATTGAGTCTTATTTAGTTAATTTAAAATCTGTCTTTGTGTAAATTATATTTAGGAAACATGTATGCTTTATTATTGCCTAATTGTAAACTTCAGTTATGCCTAATTAATATTTAAGTATATATTTTTTAACCCCTTAACGACGACTTCGTGAATACATTAGCACTTTTATTTCCAAAATAAACACGTTTACTTTTACATTTGGTTTTCTTGTAACTAACTTAATTTGCACTATATAAATTGTTCAGGACTGTGGTCTTCATTTGTCTTATTTTTTGTTTATTTAGTTGAACTTAAACTGAAAGCACATTTTCACATGGTACATTTTCTTGAAAATCATCGTTAATGGGTTCACGATATCAAAAAATGTCATGTTAAGTTTTAAAAAAAAACCGAACTACTGAATCATTGCGTTGAGAATTCGCTACAACTAGATTATGAGTCACATAAATTTCCAAACCTTGTTTGAAATCAAAGCCTCCTGGTCCGTCAATTGTACCAGCACCAAAACTGTATCCCATAGATGGTTTACAAGTAGTGGCCTAACAAGAGAAAGTTTGTAAAATAAAAATGACTTCACTTAACCCAAAAAAGATTTTTTTTAACTAACCCTTTTTTGTCCTATCCCTCTGAGGGATACAGACGTATAAACCTGTGACCTGACAGTCAGGTTTTCTAGCGACACACAAAATTAAAAAAATATAGATTTTATAAATTTTAAAATTTTTAACTTTGCAAAATTATTTATAAAATTCTGCTACAGAAATATAATTAACGAATAGTTACAGGAACTATTTATGATCATTATTAACACCTTCATTACCGAAAAAATACGTTAACTTAAAACTTTTAAAATTTGTTTTTCACGTAACTTAATTTGTACTATAAATTGTTCAGAAAAACGGCTTTTTATTTGTCTTATATTTTGCTTATTTTACGAATTTAAATCTAGGAAAACAAATAAGAGTCCTATATTTCAGCTACTGGACACAAATGGGCTGTGTTCTAAGAAAAAGGAAGCTATCGAGATTTGAAAGAACAGCTTCTTCTCTTATCTCCTAAATTTTATGGTTTTACTTATTTAAAAGAACAAAACAATTTCGATTTATTACGTTTTATTTACTTTGACTACAAAACTAACTGTCTCTACCATAAACATATACATAAACATTTCAATCTTTTACTACTACTGCTTGACATCACAATTAAATTATGAAGTATTTAGGCTTGACGTCACAGAAGCCTTAAATTGAAAATTTTTATTGAATACAATTTTTACAGACTGACAAAAAAAAAATAAAGTATATCTAAAGAAGCTATAAATATAACTTTAATGTACTTACGTTTGCGGTCTTGTTGAACTGCAGTTTTACTGAAGTCATGTCGACAAATTGGTGGGCAAATCCAACAGGACCAGAAATAGGAGAGTTGGCAGTTTCAAAGAGTTCCTAAAAAATTCGAATAAAAAGAAAAAGAAAAGTTATGTAGCAAGACATTGAAACAACTTATTGTGCTTTTTTATTTTGAAATAACGGTAAAATAATGTGTTACCTAAAGAAAATTCAATGATGATATTTTGCATAAACTTACCAGAGCCTTTTCGTACTGCTTTTGCCCAATTATTTTCGTGCTTTCAAACATATCTTTCCCAGGACCAAATGCGATACATTTCAGATTCTGGAATTTAGGATATTTGATTTATTGAAACGTTAAATTTTTTTTAGACAATAATTGAAAAATATTAAACTAAACTAGATGGCACGCCCCACTGCTCGTTATCGCTCGCCAACCCCCGGGAACTGCTTGCGCAGTTCCCTTTGGTTGGATCCAGGCTGGCTTCGCTCGCTCACCGTTCATGGATTTCAATCTAGCTTTTAGTATCCGGAGTTTCACTTCTTTATGCGATTCTCCCACGAAGATTATTGCGAACATACTCGCTGCTTGGCTAAGATCCATTTGTAACTAAATTGGAAACCGTGGTAGCCTTAAACGCTTAGAAACTATTTTTAAAAACAATTTCAATTTTTCTATTTCAACTATGAAATAACGTGAACAAATATATTGACGTAACTGGATTTCAGCAAACCGCGTGAATTCCACGTGTTTTTTTAGCCTACTTTTCTTTTTTAATTCGAAAGAATTAAAATAATGAAAAAGTAGGTATTGACATGCGGTCGATGTCCGTCTGTCTGTCCGTACCCCCTTCCAAAATCGGTTCTATCATTCGGATCTTAAAAATTCTTTTTTGTTAGAAAGCTATGACCTCAGAGACCCAACTTTCAAACTTTTTGTCCGCCTGTCTGTACGTCCGAACGGACATAAATCTACTATCTGTCGGCGAATTTCCTATTGAATTAGCAATGAAATTCAATTTTGAGTCATTTAAATCACTGTTGCCAAATCAATAATGGCATGAGAAACTATTTAAAAATATTTGAAGCAAAATAATTTTTTCATGAATCAGTTTGGAATGACGTCATAAAATGTAGCACGATGTGATTCTTTGATTGTTCATGCATTGTTTACCAAGACGGCAAGGCATATTTTTTGCATACAATTTGCTTAGTTTTAATTTACATTTATTTTTTAATGCAGTTAGCTTGGAGTAGTTTCATTATTTCTGTTATTAATAAATATTTAATTATTCTTCGAACTACAATAAATCGAGCAGACGAAAAATAATATTAGGTTATTTGTGAAAGAATATTAAGGAAAATAGTTGATTTTGGCTTTTAGAAGTTTAAATTATAGCTGGATGCTGTGTTTAGCGATTTTTTTTTCTAATAGAAACAATTGTTCTAGTTCTCTACTTCTTTTCTGAGAAACAATTGTTGATGATATTTATTGTTATGAACCTAGTTGTTTCCCGATTAGAATTTCAGTAAGTATTTAAGTAGCAGGAAAGTAGGCTATTTTAGTTCTTTATGAACTTCTTGTTTATTAACAATAGTGTTTGGTAGTTCAGTCGACCGAAATTATAATTTATACATTAAATTCATACATTAATCTCATAAATTAAATGTTCCTAATATTATGTATGTTTAAAGTTAAACTTACTGATTCTATCCTAAAGTTGTTGTTTTTTAAAACTAATAACGAATCTTACATAACGCTTAGAGTAAATCAAGCGCATCTGCTCTTTACCGTAGGCAAAAGTGTAAACAATCTCGATTGTTGCTATTGCAGAGTTAGAAATGTAAGGAAATTTGGGACCCACACAAGAGTACTATATATAAATATTATTTGTAATTTTAATGTATTATTACAAAAACTATAATGTTTCACTACATTTTAAATGGTTGTAGGTAAAGAGAAAGACAAGGAAAAGTCAAACAATCAACGAAACCTGTCACAGAACATGTCAATTTTCACATTTTATAATGTTTTAAGTAATGTATTTTTTTTATTAAAGCCTAGGTTGTATTTGTAGTTAAAATAGCAAAGTATTTTAATTTGAAATGTACTTTATAATTATCGAATCAAATCGAATCGATTGGTTTCTTAAAATTTAATTCTGAATTCCTTGTATTCATAGGAAATCACAAAGTGTTATAATTTAAGCTGTTTTTTTAGGAAATTATATTTGTAAAGTGTTTACAATCCACTAGTAATTTTCGAAAACATTACGGTGATTTTTAAGGCTTTCTTGCATCAAAACTACTTTTCAAATATAACAGTGAATGGCCGTCAGAACTCAATAGTTATCCATAATATCGAAAGAAGCTTAGAAATTTAAGACAATAGAACAACTATACTTATTTCTCTGCCAAATTTTAAAAAATTCTTTTTAAACATTTAACAGACCATGTTTGTTACCATGTTATTTGAAAAATATTTTATAAGCAATTTTAAATAGGTTATAAATAACGCCTCTCATTTCTCAAGTATATACTGATGAGGTCGATTGAATAAAATTGAACACTTTCCACTTTCTAAAGAATTAGTAATAAAAAAAACATGAATTGCTCATTTTATGAATAGCCCATTTAATTATATAAATTCTCAAAGGAAATATGAATGTCATTTCGCTAATGAATTTATTAAATAAATTTTTTTTTTAATTTAGGAGGTGAAATTTATATAGTTAAAGTATGCAAAGTTTATATAAGACATTTCTTTCTGTGGACATTTAATATAATTTTATTTATTTCCACTAGCAATTTGCACTTTAAAAGGACTTGATTGGATAATCAATACTTTATCTTTATTAGGAAATTCGTTTTTTTTCCCTTTAGCACTCAAAGGATGCAAACTTCTTTATAGATTAGCTCTTTTAAGCTTTTAGGACCACTGAAGCTTTTTTTTGGCAGCAAAGTAATCCCCTGGTATTTAAAAGTAATGTAGATAAATGCTAGTTAATAAGGTTATAAACGAGTTCTTTAAAGTTTTTTTTTAAAGCTATTAAGTTTTTACCAGCCAAAAATAAAAGGTTTGGTTTAGTCAGTAATCCGAATTGTTAGTAGATCTAGTGTTACTTTAATAGCCATATTAGGAGCTATTAGCAAAGGGGAAAAAATAAAAGGAGTATATTGTATTTTTTGAAATTTTATTCAAAACTTTCTAGATTTTCAAACTTTTTTCCTAAAAATACATACTAAGAAAAATTAACACAATGGGAATGTTTCTTATGATGTCACGCTCTCCATACTGCGATTTCATTGGTTGTTTTCTTTCCGTACTACGTGAAACAAGCCCATTCTAGCGATCACAAAAGAATAAATTATTTGAAACTTTTTTTTTTCAAAAACATAAAACAAAATACAATTGACCATCAGGATGAACCGAATAGTGAGTGTTCACCTTCAAAGTTAAGCCATTATTTTTTTTTATATCCACCCAGACATTATAAAAATGAAGAATTCCTGAAACAACTTACCTGTCCATCGCATGTACTGGTGTCGGAGTCACAGGGCAGGCCTGTGTCGATGCACCGCGGACCCGCAGTGTTGGGAGACACATCCCCTTCATTCGCCTGGGCAAAGGCCGCCACGAATGGACCCTAGGACGACAAATAACTTCTACACCATTCAGAAAATATTTTCAACTTTGCGTGTGGTACATGAGAAGATTCATGAAGTAAACAACGTTAGATGATTGGCGCAAATAGTTTATTAGTACAAATTTGCATGTTTCTGTGGGAACTCAGGAGGCCCACCTTCATCAGACTGGTACACAACACGGTTTATGTTTGTCTACAGTTTGTGTTGTGTACCAGTCTGATGAAGGTGGGCCTCCCAGTTCCCCCAGAAACATGCAAATGTACTAATAAACTATTTGTGCCAATCATCTAACGTTGTTTCCTTCATGAAACTTCTCAACTTTTTTACTGTTTTAAAATTTTTAAGGCTTTCCGCACAGGGTTATAGTCCACTAAACCGAAAATCATCCAACCGAAAGCCCGAAATTGGAAAATCTCCAAATTTCATAGGAGTATATATTCGCTAGTAAGGCGCTGATGTTTTCGACATAGATTTTTACTGTGGCATTTTACACTTCAAGATTGTTAACAATTTGGTTGGCCTAAAATAGCAAAAGTATTCCAGAAAAAAAAGCTTCATATATTTTCCAGAGGTAAAACTACAAACGTATGATTTTCGCATTCGGTTTCCGAATTCGGAGACCCGAATACAAGCTTTACATATAAATTGTTCTACTAGGCACCCGCAATCTTTACACTATAAGTCAAGCTTCATATTAACTCGACTATTTCTCGACGGATTGAGGCCTAAAGAAGTAATTCTTTTTGCTGTAAAAGCAGTCCCGGATTTAAAGACACAGGGCCCCTAGGAACTTGACATATGGGGCCCCCCACCATCTCGAAGCTATTTTGGAAATTTAGCAAATTAAATACACTAGTACAGAATACATAATTTTTAATCGACTTTAATAAACATCAGAATAATACAGTATGTTACTATAGTTATTCCAAAAAATTTATAAATCACACAGCGAACTT
Organism: Oedothorax gibbosus; assembly: GCA_019343175.1. Taxonomy (NCBI): domain Eukaryota; kingdom Metazoa; phylum Arthropoda; class Arachnida; order Araneae; family Linyphiidae; genus Oedothorax; species Oedothorax gibbosus. The sequence goes on from CM033270.1 coordinate 32,078,551, forward strand.
TGTTCTGTGCAAAAGAACGAATGACGTCACATCATGGTCAATTGACTGCATTATTTCTGACTATGTACATTACTGAGATTACGATTGGCGATTTTCAAATTTTTTGAGACGATTTTATCCTTTTAAGGGCCCCCTTCTTGACTGGGCCCCTAGGCCCGGGCCTTGTTGGCCTAGGCCGAAATCCGGCACTGTGTAAAATTCAACCATGTTTTAACCGAAGTGACGGCAATTAGAACAAATTTTAGAGAAAACGGTTTGAACTGTAGACGAGTTTAAAACACAGTTCAAGATCGTTCAGCAAGATAAACGGTTTTTAACCACCAACAAATGCGGTAATTTCCGTAAAAATAACGCTTTTTTTTGCTGTGTAAAAAATAGGACTAAGGACTTACTTTACCAATATGTTTGTTGCCATTCATCTTCTTCTCGAACAGGATGGAGGCGTAGCCCTTGTTGTCACTGCTGATCAGGTCGTTTGTGTTGTTCATGCTCGTGCAGTGGACAGCAAACCAACTGAGTTTGAAAACATGTCGTAAAATAACGTAAAATGGAGCAACTTTAATCCTTAACCTCCAACTGCCAAGACGTACGCAGCGTCATAGACCTCTATGCGCAGCGTACGTTCGCTCAATCGATCATCAACGACCAGGATTTACGCTGCGTACGTCCTCCACTCTACAGTAAACAACTGCAGCAACAGCTTTTCTAGCCTGGTCTATAGGCTCTTGCTCGAGAAATTAAGCCTGGCAGTGAAGGGATCAAGGAAAACGTTGGTTCAAGGATAAAATTCTTTTGCTCCAATTTTCAGTTATTTTAATTAAATTTAGTACTTTTTAGTCACGACAGAGTTATCCACTAATAAAGAAGTCATAAAATTAAAAGACTTTAATAGAGAGCTATTAAAAAGAAAAGCTTGGGGAAAAGTTGCTCTTAAGGATAATAACTGGTCATGTGATTGTTCATAATAGAGGCTTCGTTTCCATGCATGATTTTTTTAGAAATTATTCATGCCTTAGAAGGTGCAAATTTTAGTTAAGTCACCTAATAGTAAGTAAAATGGATATTTTATATAATAAAACATCTATACTTAGCTACAGAAAGATGCATCTGTATTTTTCCAATTCAACCCTATATTAGGTTGGTTTAGATTATTTAAGAGTGCTAAAGTAGTTTTTTCTACACGAATAGGCTAATTAGACTGTTACTAACAGAATATTAAGAAAGGCAACGAATATTAATGCTGGAGGAAAAGCACCGTAACCATTTGTTCATCACCGAATATTAAAATAAGACAGATATTTTATGCAGAGCACTTCAATAAAAAACCGCTCTATATAAACAATATACTATATAGTGCTAATAATAATTAAGCTCAATTTAAATATTCGAGTATAGATAATTCTATAAAGCTATGTTTTTATATGTATCGGCAGGAAAGAAAAGGAAAATATTAGCCCCCAATTTTCAGCCATATCGGTTATGTTTTAAGTTAAATGATACTATGATAAGTCATACTTCCGTTTTGAAAGCAAGAAATTATGCATATTTATTCTACGAACTTCAAACAAATTTACCAAACGATACGGAATATTATTGAAATCTTCGAAAGAAAATGAATGAAAATTTAATAAGAACTGAACTTAAGAGAATTTAGTAGAAAAGAACTAATAAGAATTTAATAAGTTTAAATAAGAACAATCTAAATGCTGTTATCTAAATGTCTTTTTAAGGTGTATGTAGTGTGAAAGTATGCTTCCTTCGGCCCATATAAAGCAGTTAAAGTGCAATAAGTAGCATAAAATTAGTTCAGCCAAAAAAAATCAATTTTTTATGTGTCCAACACTCTAAATAGCTTTTGGAAATCATGGAGAAAGTAATATTAACTTACGAATTTATGGCATATGGACATAGCACTATCAAATCGAAATATCTCGTTTCCAAATGGACGGATTTTGAATAACACGCAATCCTGTTGCGCGTGACAGTTCGCAGGTGTGTGGAGTATTCCAAATCAATTTTTACCTGCAAAACGTTCTTATCCGTGAGAAAATACTCACATCTATTTTTATACTTGTATCATTAGTATAATATGTAAATACTTGCTATAAGGCTTTCGTTTTTAGATTGGGACTAACAGGGATAAGAAATGTCTGCTTAAAAAGTTTGAAATTTCTTTTTATTACGGTGCAATTTCCACTGAGAGTGGTATAGCCTTGCGTAATTATGAAAGAAATGATACCAGGTATTTTGTCAATTAAATGTTTAACAACTTGAGGCGGCATTAAAAATAAAAGGTTATAATTTACTTTTAACGCATTCACGACCCATTTGTGAATACCATTTTCATTACCGCATGTTAAAACGGTGACTTTAAGTATTAAAATTCTGTTTTCGCGTAGCGGAATTTGTTCTATTTAAATTGCCCAGCACTACAATGCGCATTTTTCTTATACTTAGTTGATGTAGAAAAACTAATAAAATACATTTATTGAAAAGGTGCGTTGAGCACCTTTGGGCAGAAATCGGTTAAATTAATATACACTTAATTATCTAGTAATAGTGTAGATATATATTTTTTGATTACAACAATTTCAGATTTTCTGTGCTTTTTCAAAAATAAAAGACTTTCACTTTGACATTGAACCAAAAAGTTGTATAAATTGTGTAATGTTATAACATGGTTACTTTTCTTTTTGAGTAAATAACTACATTTATACGAAAGAAGGAAAACTGTCCCATATTCATATATTCCAGTCTTATAATTCCATATACTTTATTAAGATGAAGCTTCCTTATACCCTCTATTATCCTTTCATTGTAAGCTAAAAGGGAAACTTTGAAAGATGACAAAGGTACAAGGCTGTTTGACGGTGTACCCTTACCAAGTTGAGCGAAATTGTATATTTAATTAACGTTATATTTCTTTGGAAATGAATACTACTTATCTTGAGTAAAGATACATTTTGTTAAATGCAAAAGGTGAAATGACGTAAGATAAAAGTAATGTTTTATTGTGAATTTGTTTTAAAACTTTCAATAAAAAATGTATACTTACTTAATCATCCCGATGGGTTTTAGTTTGAGATCGGTAAATTTTAATAGGAACATGTTTGTATCCACATTAGATGCATATCTAGAAAGAAAATTAAACAATATACTATATGGAAAGATTACTGTTATTTTACTTCAGCTATTTCATTCTTAGTCTTATGTTTAGAAAATTTAGCGTATGTTACCTTAAAAAATTTTATTTCTAAAAATATAGTTGCATAAAAAAATATTAGAATTCTTATTTTATTTATAGCCCATTATTTAAACGCTTCAATATTTTTTTTTTTGTTGCTTAAAACACTGTTGACCATTGGTGATTTGTTTACTGCCGCTATATTTCTAGGCAAATCAAGTAACTCAGCCACGGCCAATTCAACAAATGCAGACCAGAGAAGCTCTGTGTGTCGTCACACTATCCGTCTGGTTCGGATTGTTCGCTATTTCGAAAGAGGAACAAAACCTGTTTTAGAACCTTAAAACTCTTAAAAGTATAGTCGGGCTTGCGCAAATAGGTTTCGTACCTTTTCTTCGTAAAAACCGACAATCCGAACTGGACGGATAACGTGAAGCTACGAAGAGATTCTGTGGCCTTACAGAGTTGAGTTTACCCTGACTCAGCGCGTTTTCTTCACACAGAATGGTGGAAACATCAGACACTACCCATTCAAAGCCTTCTGCATTATCGCTCCTTAAAAAAAATATCCAAAGTCTAGTCTAAATCTGCATTTTAATCCATCTTTATGCCCAAAATTAGTAGTGTAAATTTCATAAAAACATACTTAGCTCTCTCTTCCGGTGGGTTACTAAGATACGATGTCGGGCTTCTGTTGATGCTGGCGTTGTACAAGTCGCCCTCATTCCAGAAGATATACCCCGGCTGCATGCTATGGTGGGCAGCATGCACACTCTGCAAACAACATAATTCACTATCATCAAAAACATAATCTACTTTATCAAAAATTACGGGTATAGCTGTAATATAGGGTTCGGCACGCACATATAAGCGACATTTGGCGATTGCGAAAAATCAAGATAGGGTTGATGTCATATTGAGGTTTAATATGGAATTGTTAGTCCCATAGAGCTAATACATTAGTTTTGGAATCACAACTTCCGCAGAAGTATTGCTTTGAAATTTTAGCCCCTTTTCCCTTGGTATGGGAATCAACATAACATCGAAATGTTTTAACGTTTAAAACGAAAATGTTATCTAGTTATTTAATTATATATTTTTGAAGTTTTAAAAGGACAAAAATATACAGCAGATGGCGACACATTTTAAAACTTTATCAATTAATAATTAAATAACCGGATGTAATTTTCTTTTCAATTTTGTTTTAAATTAGTGTTATGATGATTCCATACCTGGTGAAAATCGGATAACGTGGTATAGCAATTCTTTTGCAAAAGTTCACTTCACTTTCTTTATCGACAATAAGTCAAAAAGTTTTTTTAAACTTTTCAAAAGCAAACTTTTATAATTGATTTTTTTCTGCAGAATGAAAACTACTGCTTTCTACTTCAGCAGAAACTTCCTATGAGTATCCTACCTTAAACTATACTGCCATGGGAAAGTAAATTGCAGTAACCACAACAATGAATTGAACCAGTTTTGCTCTGAAATAATCAGTCTTTCAGCATACTTTCTTATAGGTTAGAGTTATTGAGTGCTTGTAACAATGTTCCAATTCGTTAATCTAGATACTGCAGTTTACCTTCCCACGGAAGTATAGCCAACCTCTACTTACCTTGATAATGCCTTTCACAATGCTGTCGTATGACTGCCTGATGAACCCTTGTGATGTGACTATATACAGTGCGTATTGCAGGAAGCCACCAGGACCCGCGTGCGTGTGCGTACTGCTGATGCACACGTTCTTCTCCGTGTACAAGTCGCCGTACTTGGCGCGCAAGGCCTTCACCGTCTGCAATATACGGATATTTCATGTTCAGTCGTTTTATGTACTAACACTTCGCATTATGTAGTTATGTACATAGTTATGTATATTATGTATGTAGTTATGTACGCATTACGCAGTTTATGTACTAACACTTCGCATTACTAATAAAGCAAAGTTACAAAACTCACATTCTTCTTCAAAGTATAACTAAGATATGGGGGCCGACTCCTCCATTGGCGATTTCGTCCTTTGAATTAAACATTATCAAAGGACGCCAATGAAGTGGCCGATCCCTATATATCTCAGTTACACTTTGGAGAATGCGAGTTTTGAAACTGCACCTTTCGAATGGATCGACCTAAAGCATATAGTGAACGCAGTAACTCCCTTAAACATTTACACCACTATTGCAAGAATACCAGCAATATAACCCGAAACTAAATTTAAACTAAAATGGTCGTGAAAAGCAGATAACAAGATTATTCCTAAAACTTTTATTTTCAAACACAAGTAAAAATTAAAAGATTTTCAAAGATCACATTTTTAGCGATCTTAGAAGAAATTATCAGTCATATAGGAGCTAATGCAATAATTCTGATATCATAACCTCTACGAAAGTATTGCCTTGGCACCTAAGCATGCTTTTACCAGGTATGACAATCTCATAACAGCAAAATAAAACAAATTTAAAGGGAAATATCATATGGTTATTTAATTGAAATATTTTTTTTCAATAATACAAAATATTCCGAAGAGAGACTATTTTTAAACTTTACAAATTAATTATTAAATAACCGAATGATATTTTCCGCTTCAAAATTTGTTTTATTTTGCTCTTATGGCGGTTCTCATACCTGGTGAAAAAATGCTTACACTTTACAGCAACCCTTTCGCGGAGGTTGCAATTTTAAAACTAATGCAATTGATCTGACGAACGACTAAACAGTGAACATAACTCTTTAAAACAGTTTGATATTTTCGTTTTAAAAGTTTTTTACGTAATTCCAAAGATGTTAGATTATTGTTATTAAAAACAAAAAACAGAGTTTGTCTCACACTATAATCTATATTTGTTATTGGGATATTTTTTTAATGAAGTGGTTAATGGTTGAACTCCCTATACGTTAGATCCTAATTCCATTTTTGATAAATATACATCGATTTAATACAATTAAAAACGCAGATTCTGAAGAATTCTAGTAGAAAACAAAGTTTTCCTAATTGAAAGTACAAGAAGTTTCTCTAGATAATAATTACTTCTAGTATAAACTCTAGCTGAAAGTACCATCCGAAAATTCTTAAATCTATAGGATTTTTTAAAAATAAAAAGCAACTCCCACAAGGAATATAAAAGAGGCCTATAAAAAAGAAAAAAGCACCCTAAAGAAAAAAATAAAACATTAGCCATGGGACTCATTAAAAAGTAATAAAGACATAACAAGTATAAACTCAACACAAAAAAATAGTACTTATGTACAGAATAATTGCGCCTATATTTCTTTACTTTTGACACTGATGGATGTTTTTACAGAATTTTTCAACACTTCGTGCCGTTTTTTGTTTTTAAAGCAAGGCTGGAAAAATAAACCGTAATTTCCATAGAAACCGAATCAATACATTTGAAAAAGCCATTGCTGAAATTATGACAAGTGCTTAGAATGTGAATCCTGTAGAATAAAAATTGTGCCTTCCTGAAAATTTTGAAAAATGAGCTTGAACATTATCGGAAAAATAATAGAGTTTGAATCTTTTGATATTAATCTATAATATATTAGTATATATTTTTTTAAAGGCATTCAAAGTCCACACAACTGGTCCTATCACTGCATATGAAGTATGTTACATTCAAAAGCCAGTTTAGTTTGAATAACATAACCTTCGGCTATTGAAGATGAAACTTGTAAGTTTAAACTGCAGACAAGTGACGATTTTGTAGGATGGAAAAATTTTAATTTATTTTTTTTCAGGCAAAGAACATATATTTAAAAATGCACTTTTTATGAATTGTGCCGACTTTTTATGAATTTTCAAAGCTCTTGAACTATCTATTAATGTGAATAAAATTTCAAATAATTTTCAGTAAATCATTTTATTATTTTCACAATATTGGCTGGTGTGTGGTACAAATTTCAGAATTTTTTTGAAAGTCTACTATACAACTAATTGATAGTTAAGGATTTTGATTGATTAAAAATTTAGTAGCCAAGTTTCCATAATTGATAAAAGTGCAAATGCACGGAAAACGTTTTGAAAGCAATAGTTAGAAAATAAAAAAAAACGAAAATAAAATGACGAAACGTACAAAGTATGTATAGTCACACTTTCGCTATCATCTCTACTGATAGCTTAATAGCGCGTTGAACGACATGAATGGATGTTACTACGATATCTGATGGCAAAAAAAAATAATCGAACAAATCGATGACACGTTTTATAACAAAGAAAAACAACTACATTCATCTAGCGTCTTAATTAGAATGATATTTTCAGTTACACACCTATACAGGTTTTGTTCAGGACAAAATATTAAAAGCTTATTTGGATGTATTAAAATGTGATAAGAGAAATTCAGAATTTCTTCTTAGTACACTAATATGGGATCTATATGGGCCCACTTGGGTAGTATCGGCTTTACCCACATGGGCCCCAGAAGGAAACGACCGCTTTTTTTTGGCCAACCCATATAAGCTCTTCTGTACCCCCATGAAACTCCATTTTCAATTATGTCTTACTTGTACATTTTCCCAAATTAATTATTAAAAATGAGAAAAAAGTAAAACTTTTTGTGGCAGATTGAAATCAAAATAACAACGACTCATAATTTTACATTTAAATTATGATTACCTTATCCAAATAATAATCTTCACTGTGTCCTAGATTACACCTTTATATAGATTATAGGCTTCATTTAGGTAGCCCATAGTAAATATTTACGGTTTCCCACACTGCCCCATGTTGATCTATGTACTTTTATTTGTTCGACAAACATCGTAAATTGGACGCATATCGGTTGGTGAAGGGTAAACAATAAAAAATATTATGGGCTACCAAATATAGTCAAAATATTTTATTATCGTATTTATATCAAAAATGTATTATTGAATAATACCGAAAGTAAATATTTTCGACAAAAGAACCAAGCTGAAAAAAAAGCACCCATTTCCCAAATTTATGCGTGTTTGGCAATTTCTACATACGGCATAAAAACCGAACGCGACCCTCTTTCATGTTTCGACACTTGTATGAACACTTGTATGAAACTGTATTATGGAAAAGGAATTGATGTATGTTTCAAATTTGGAGAGAACGAATTCTTTATTTTCATCTGTTAATTTGTCTACGTAAGGCAACACGAGGTCATTACCTTAAAAAATACAGTTAACATTTTCTTGGATCGAAGAACAAACATAACAATAGTAAAATAAATTTTCAAACAAGTTTGTGTTCACTTTTAAACGGATAGCGGTAAAGGATGGTGCACAAAGGAGATTATTAGCCGTCTTGAGCGAAATAAAAATTTAAGCGTAGAAATTAAAACAAATACAATGCACAATAAAAAAAAATGGCTGGCAGAATGTTGCACAATTACAGTAGTGACGTAGATGTTAGCAAAAGCTTTTAAAAACATTTTTAAGAGTTAAATTTCGTTTTTTTTCCCTAAGCATGAGCACTGTAAGAAACGGGATAAAAAAGGTTGAGTTAAATTCTCGTCGTACTAGCTCTTGGCGACGGGGGTCAACTCAAATTCAAAACTACAGCCAAGCGGTAAAAAGGTGATGCGCCCAGTAATACCTTATCTGAGAGATAACCCATATGGCGAATGTTTAGTCAATTCTTTTTTCACTTTTCGCAATTCCGTGAGATATCGTAACCCTGTTCGTTGCATTGATATCACCTGACGACAGATGGAACGTTCACCCTCTTCAGAATGAATGTAGATCCGGTACATATGACATGATAAATACCTTCAGACGGAATTTCGAAATCCTTGTCTAAAATTGATTTCTTTTACTGCTGCTGCGGTCATAAGGATCTCAAAAATGAAAAATTGAACATCTTGAAAAAATTTTAAAGAATTTTTTTTAGTTTTTTTTAAATTAAAAATTTAAATAAATCAAAAAAAAATTATGAAAGAATTGCATTTTTGAAATTTTAGATACTTTACAAGATTACCTGAAAATACAAATCCTAAAAATCAAACAATTTGTTATTCTTATAAAAAAAATCATTAATATATTTTACCGCTTGGTGTCGCCAATGTTCTAATACATAAAATACTGTTCATAGTTATGTTTTAAAGCTATATAACCGATTCTACTTCATAAAAAAAAACTTTTTGGAATTTAATCTTAAAGACGTAAAATAATTTTAAAGTAAAATTTTTAATTTAAAACTTTATTTTAAAAGTGAAAATGGCAAAAAAGTTGATGTCCGGTATACCGGACGCCGCAGGTCTGAAGGGGTTAAACGAAAAATTACAGTATTAAAACTCAAGTTTAAATAAAAACATTTTTTTACCAACAAATAAAAAATTAAGAACTGTATACATCTTAATCTACTCTCTAAACCTAGATAGCACTTTAGAAAGTTTTTTATTTAAAAAGAAGCGATTTTTTTCTGTAGTTGTCAATATATTTAAAACTTCTTTAATTCGTCAATCCAACTGACGTTTAAAAAAAATCGCAGCAGCAACTGCCGAAAATGTAACAATTTTAACAAAACTTTATTTAAATTTTCATGATATTTATTGCTTTTACTTTTAGGGGAGCCCAACACAATTTGACGATTTTATTTTTATCCAAACACACAAAATACTACTAAATTACCGAAGTGTTAATACTATTGAATTAATATAACAAAATTGATACAATCAGGTGCTTTTCCTGAAATAAACTATAGTTAGTTTTTTCAAAGATAGCAGAAAGGTTTGGTATCTGGTGACTTTGTAAATATTGATACCTCACAAATTGTTTTTGGGTTTATATTAGAAGATATTCTGTAATATACTAAATTTTATTTTTTTTAAGTCTGATTTGGTGCATTAATTGGGATCAAAATGTGAATCATTAAAACTGAAAAATAGAACAATTTTAACTGAACTTGAAAAATTAGTATCCTGTAAATAAAATGCGACAATAAAAAAACTGAATATAACAAGTTTTCAACAAAAAAATATTATTTATTTAACATTTTGTTATTAAAGTTTTACCGACATTTCTATTCTATCAAAATTGTGGCGTATCTTAGTATTTCCAATTTTTTGTTAGATAATCAGTAATCACTAGATAACATACAGGAATGCATTTATCAATATTTAGCATTTTACAAAGATACAATTTTTAAACCTCCACACTATCATGTTTTCCGTTTTAAGGATTTTCAAAACAGTCAGGTGAGCTACTTTATCTTTTTCCCGTGGGTGATCACTTATCACTAACAAAAAGATTCGTCAAAATCAATAAGATTTTATTGAAAAAGCTTTTTAAAGAATATATGTATACGAGTACACTGTCTAGGAATAGTAAAAATATTGTGGTGACATGCAACTTTTAAAGATTGTTTCGTGAAATATATATATAGAGAGAGTATAGAAAACATTTTGTGAAATGTAGTCTAAAACGATTATCGTGTACCGAGGAAACAAAATTATGATATATGCACTAGAACAGATAATCGTCAAATTACTTTAAATAAGACTAAATGTTTTCAGCTTTTTTAGCCTACTTTTCTTTTTTTTAATTCGAAAGAATTAAAAAAATGAAAAAGTAGGTATTGACATGCGGTCGATGTCCGTCTGTCTGTCCGTACCCCCTTTCCAAAATCGGTTCTATCCCTCGGATCTTAAAAATTCTTTTTTTGTTAGAAAGCTATGACCTCAGATACCCAACTTTCATACTTTTTGTCCGTCTGTCTGTTCGTCCGGACGGACATAAATCTACTATCTTTCGGCGAATTTCCCATTGAATTAGCATTGAAATTCAATTTTGAGTATTTAAATCACTGTTGCCAAATCAACAATGGCATGAGAAACTTTATTTATTTAAACATATTTGAAGCAAAATAATATTTTCATGAATCAGTTTGGAATGACGTCATAAAATGTAGCACAATTTGATTCTTTGATTATTCATTAATTATCTACCAAGAAAGCGACAAGGCATACTTTTGCATGCAATTATGCTTAGTTTTAATTTACATTTCTTATTTTTTAGTGCAGTTCGGAGTAGTTTCATTACTTTTGTTATTAATAAATATTTAATTATTCTTCGAACTACAAATAAATCACGAGCAGATGATAAATAATATTTAATTAATTTACGAAAAAATATTAAGGAAAATAGTTGATTTTGGCTTTTAGAAGTTTAAATTATAGCTGGGTGCTGTGTTTCAATTTTTTTTTCTAATGTGTATAAATCTGTAGAAACGGCTGTTGATGATATTTACTTTAGGAACCTAGTTTTTCCCCCGATTAGAACTTCAGTAAGTATTTAAGTAACAGGAAAGTAGGCTATTTTAGTTCTTTATGAACTTCTTGTTTTTTTTTTAAATTATAAATGTTAATAACACAAATTGAAGTGCTTAGGTTGAAAAACGTTTACAATAAAAACAAATACATGAAAACATTTTATTTCTCCTATGAAATGATATCGAATCTTGCAACAACGATAAAAGGCGAATGTTGTAAAACGCAAAATTAAAAATTTGATTCAAATATAACTTTAGACAAGAGGGAAGAATCAAAATATCAAATATTCGTGAAACTTGCAATCTTACTTTTTTTTAGAGAAACACCATTTAAAACTTTTTCGTGATTACATTTACTCTTGTATTAAAGCATAACATGTTTTTCAAGTAAAGTATATTTCAAATCGTTGTAAATATTGATTATCTCGATTCGACTTACCAATAACACAATTGCGGTTGGTAGAAAACATTTTCAAAGTTTTCTGCATTCATATTAGAATAAATGTGTATCCTCAAAGATAAGTAACTGCAGAAAGAACTGTTACACTAACAATAAAATACACAACAACAAAAATTCTCAACAAAAATTATTATGCAATTTGTCGTCTTGACAACAACGATTTCAAATTTTTGTGGCTCACAACATAAATATAGAAATGCAAACTTAATGTATTAAATTTGACGTATTATACAAACGACAAGTTAAAGAAAAAAATAATTTCCACGCAAACAATACGTTAAATTAAGGTAAATTTGAGTTAAAATTTAGGCTTAAGTTTAATCACTTTTCTCTTTTAGCTTCGATACTACGTTAATAACGTCAAAAGGAAAATGGGCAATTATGGCGACTAAAAGTTGTCCGTTAAGAAAAAGACAGAGTACGTTCTTTTTTTTGCATAAAAACCGATTTGTCTTTAGTTTTAAACAAAAAAAAAATTAATTTAAATGATATTATAAGTTTTACTGCCATTTTTACAGCAAAAAAACATTATCCTACTTCGAACTTCAAACAAATTAAGCAAACAATAAAGATCATTAATTAAATCTGCGATTGAAAATCTCTTCTTAGTTGGCATTACAGCCTTACAAAGGCCTCCGCCACAACAGCTCTCCACCTGTCCTGCCTCAAAGCCAAACCTTTCCCGTTTTTGATCTTCATTTCGGCTAAGTCTTTTTCGATGTTGTTAATCCAAGTCTCTCTTGGTCTCCCTCTTCTCCTGGTATTAATAATGTGTTCTTTGTAATTATTTTAGTGATATTGTTTTTGTCTCTACGCTGTATATGTCCAAGCCAGCGGAGTCTTTGCGATTTAATGAATCTGACATTATCCTTGTTTTTTTATAAGTTGGTCCAGTTCGCTGTTAGTCCTTCTGATCCACACCTGATTTTCTTGTTTTGCTGCATATATTTTAATCAAATTTTTTCTTTAAAATCTTCTAATGTATTCTGAATCTTTGGCGTTCAATGTCCACGTTTCTCCTGCATAAGTTACAATTGGTCTTATAAGTGTTTTATAAATATGGAGAGAGTTTTGTATTTTATGAAATCAATCTATTTTGGAATAATGAAATAATAAAGAATAATAATTTGGAATAATGGAAATGGTTAATTTTTTAATCAAAAGTTTAGAACTAGCTAAAGGTCGTGTTTGACGATTTCCTTTCGAAGGTGTTTTCTTTCTAAATAGTGTGTGGAAGCGTCGAAGTAATATTTTCTGCTACAAAACCTTCTTGTTATTTTCTATACAAGACCCGTATGATCAAAAACCAACAACAATCGTACAATACAATGAAACGCATAACAAAAGATAAGTTCTTCCAAGGCCGCGTGCATAAAAAACATGTGTCAAGAAACTATTGCTTCTTCACACCTGTCCAATTTAATTGCCCATCGATTACTTATTAACACAGATAAAATAGAATAAGCAATTAGGAGTGCTAAGATACCAAAGCGTAATGTATATATTAGCTCAGTAGAAAAAGGTCAATGTCAAATATTATGAAAGCAGGACATCAGACTTTTTAATGCTAAGGTTCTAATATAATTCTCCAGTTTACGTCTAATTTCCCGAGATTGATGAATGTATGCGGGTATGTATTTCGCAGATGGCTATTAGTACGTGGGCACAGTCTGCAAAAGTTCTGCTTAGATGTTGTATTCTAAATGTCATTTATTAGTTAATTGTTAATTTGGTAATGACCTCAAGTTTTTGGCATTCATCAAACTAATAAGTAATAATGATTTTGATTTACTGTAAGTTTCATGTCAGTTTTTCCTTACGCATGTAATTAAAAAATATATTTAAATTTTTGTAGTTTGCTTATTATATGTTCAATTCGGTCAGAAATAGTTTTTAAAGCATTTACGAAAAAAACATTTTTCTTTATCAAAACATACCTAAAGTAAAAAAAAAAACCTTTTAAAAAATCCCGTGCAATTAAAACAAAAATTTACACTTCCACTAACTTATATCTCAGGGTTTTTTTTTTATTTAAGATGCCTTTATTGCTTCCTATTATTTACTCAACTAGAAAATATTGCTTAATAAAAGTTTACTAATATGAAAGTAATCTGCCAGTCATGATAGACTATTTCAACAGACTTCGATTGTAATCTGTTAGAGTACATTTCTTTAGTCTTAAGTTTCTCTAACAACTACATTTGCTTTTTAAAGCCGAGTAACTCTTAGCATCCGTTCCTAGATTATACGTTTCTGACAGTTGTCTAAGTTTCTTAACCATTGCGTAGCAATATCAAAAATACGTTATTCAACCTTATAAAGCGTTAATTAATGTTATAGTTTAGTTTATTTTGAATTATCGTCGCACTAGAGCTTTATCGTCGCACTGGAGCTACACGAGGGCTATTGGCGACGGTCGTCGTATTTTAGAACCACAGTCAAGTGACGAGCCGACACCTGAGTAGGCACCCAACGCAACAGAGCGACATCGTACGCAGCGTTGGGACTTTGGAGGATATTTAACGTGCACTCTAATTAATGTTATAAAAATTACATTATACTAATGTCACTCATGGGTTTATGTTGGTGATTTGACAAAATTATAAAGTACATGTAAAGTCCATTTTCATCTTTGTACTGAATCGTGATAATTGAATTGGCAAAAACGCTGACATCGATAAGTAATGAGAATTCTACGTGACGTCTGTTACATTTAAGAATGCTATTACATTTAATTGAGCCTCTGCCAAAAAATCTTTTTAAGAAAAACTTTATTCATAGAAACCAGAAGAGCGTTACCTTGAACCAAGGTCAGCAAAAATTTTCCATTGAATTTCAATAACTTAAATTAAAATGATTATTTCCGTGACGCACGATACACAAAACAGGAAACAGCAGTTTTTTATTGAATGAAACCTATATTTTCAGCGTCCAACCGGGGAATTACATTAGTTAGTTACGTATTTTATTAGTTAAATATATAACATTCTAAGCAAGAGAGTTTTTTCTTAAATATTAGAATGGTGACAAAACCACATTAAAACAGATTGATTTGAATGTTGAATGTTTTTCTTTGTTATAAAATACATATTTTTAGCCTACTTTTCTTTTTTTAATTCGAAAGAATTAAAAAAATGAAAAAGTAGGTATTGACATGCGGTCGATGTCCGTCTGTCCGTCCGTACCCCCCTTCCAAAATCGGTTCTAATCATCGGATCTTAAAAATTATTTTTTGTTAGAAAGCTATGACCTCAGATACCCAACTTTCATACTTTTTGTCCGTCTGTCTGTACGCCCGGACGGACATAAATCTACTATCTGTCGGCGAATTTCCCATTGAATTAGCATTGAAATTCAATTTTGAGTCATTTAAATCACTGTAGGTATTGAAATGCGGTTGATGTCCAACTGTCTGTCTGTCCATCTGTCTGTCTGTCTGTTCGTATGTCTGTCTGTTCGTATGTCTGTCTGTTCGTATGTCTGTCTGTTCGTATGTCTGTCCGTCTGTCTGTCCGCCTGTCTGTCCGTTTGTCTGTCTGTCTGTACCCCCCTTTCAAATCGGTTCTAATCATCGGATCTTAAAAATTCTTTTTTTGTTAGAAAGCTATGACCTCAGATACCCAACTTTCATACTTTTTGTCCGTCTGTCTGTACGTCCGGACGGACATAAATCTACTATCTGTCGGCGAATTTCCCATTGAATTAGCATTGAAATTCAATTTTGAGTCATTTAAATCACTGTAGGTATTGAAATGCGGTTGATGTCCATCTGTCTGTCTGTCCATCTGTCTGTCTGTTCGTATGTCTGTCCGTCTGTCTGTCCGTCTGTCTGTCCGCCTGTCTGTCCGTCTGTACCCCCCTTCCAAAATCGGTTCTAATCATCGGATCTTAAAAATTCTTTTTTTGTTAGAAAGCTATGACCTCAGATACCCAACTTTCATACTTTTTGTCCGTCTGTCTGTACGTCCGGACGGACATAAATCTACTATCTGTCGGCGAATTTCCCATTGAATTAGCATTGAAATTCAATTTTGAGTCATTTAAATCACTGTTGCCAAATCAACAATGACATGAGAAACTTTATTTATTTAAATATATTTGAAGCAAAATAATATTTTCATGAATCAGTTTGGAATGACGTCATAAAATGTAGCACAATTTGATTCTTTGATTGTTCATTAATTATCTAACAAGAAAGCGGCAAGGCATACTTTTGCATACAATTATGCTTAGTTTTAATTTACATTTCTTATTTTTTTTAATGCAGTTTGGAGTTTCATTACTTTTGTTATTAATAAATATTTAATTATTCTTCAAACTACAAATACATCGCGAGCAGACGATAAATAATATTTAATTAATTTGCGAAATAATATTAAGGAAAATAGTTGATTTTGGCTTTTAGAAGTTTAAATTATTAGCTGGATGCTGTGTTTCGATTTTTTTTTCTAATCTGTATAAATCTAGTGTAGAAACGGCTGTTGATGATATTTACTGTAAGAACCTAGTTTTTTCCCGATTAGAACTTTAGTAAGTATTTAAGTAAAAAGGAAAGTAGGCTATTTTAGTTCTTTATGAACTTCTTGTTATAACTAATTTTATTACAATTTCTTCGCTTCGAATATTGGTTCGATTAAAGTCTCACAAGAGCAACACTGCAGATGACAAATGCCTATCCTTCCGGTTTTTAGGACAAGTATCGTAATTTTAGTAAACGTATTCTTTAAAATTCTTTTGATAATTCGTAAAACTGTATTAGGAGAAGGATTTTAACTCGGAAGTAGGCGGGGGACTAATGACCACATATTTAAATTTTTTTAAAGAGATTTTTCTGCCGTAGTCAAATTCAGGGCACAAGTTGATCGAGTGGTCTTCTTAATAAATATAAAGGTTTGACACAATATGAAAAGAAATCAGGTACATAAGGATATTAGTTGTAAAAAAATTCTTCGGGTATAAAATAACACCTGCGCCTTCTGTAGGATTAAAATATAGACTGAAAAAAATTAAAGATTTAAATTTTTTAAAACTTCTTGTTCAAATGTTTCTTGTAATTCATGCTTAGTTGTGGTAAATTATAAGTAAAAATTCTTTGATTTATACAGGTGTTTTAACTAAAGTCCTCCATCCCTGTGTGTAAACACAGTAGGGATGTAAGGGCTCTAGTTTTAACCACACAACAAAAAAGCAACGCCAGTAGGGTTTTTTTTTTAAATTCCTCAAGGAAATGGTATTGTGGCGTAGTACAAGACGTACCTCAAGATAGACGACCTGCGACGTCATTCCGACGTCTAATGAGATGAAGAGCACCCGCGACTTTCCGTCATCTACGATGAAGGCCCGGCTGAACTGACGCAGATGGATGCCCGCTGTCCTCTGTCCCAACTGGGCATAGCCCATCTGAAACACACAAAACCGAACTTAGAGTTGACTGTCTACTGAAACTGATGGCATTGTAAATCAGCATTTAGAATGGGATTTTTAAATTTTAAGTATTATTTGGCCAGTCCAATACGTATAGTAAAGTATGTTTATTTTTTAACCTAACTATAAAAATAGGATTGATTTTAATCATGCAAAAATCGCTCAGTGGATTGAGTTTCGACTACTTTGATTTCTTTCCAATTTCCAATTATATGTGTGAAAGAGTAAGCATAGGTTGCCCTTAATTTTTTTAATGAGACATTTTGTTATAAAATTTCATGTTTAGGTTTCGCAACATACAAATACTATTTAGTTTGTAGTAACTTCGAAACAATATATTGCTCCATATATTACCTCGCAGTAATATATTTATTTATAAATAAAAATGCAGAAAAACTTTGAAATTCAGAAAAAAATTATTTCAACTCTTTTAGAAAAGAAAAAAAAACGTTTCCTTCTACGTTTTGTATTTTATATGAAATTCAAAAATTCATATTTCTTTAATAGAAAAGTTAATTAAATCAGTGCATCTTAATACTCTTCCTTATAGAAAGTTTTAATTAAATCATGTGCATCTTACATAACATTCCTTCCCTTTCGTAGAATAATTTTTAAGCAAATAATAAAGCTCCCCTTAACTACATTTTCAAAGTACTATAGAGTACGATGGCGAACGTAAGTTTAGACTCTTCTACTCGATTAAATAAAAGTCACTTAAAAAAGAGTTTTTTGTTCCTACACTTCTTCGCTAATATTTTTCAAATGCGGTTATCCCACCTAGAATTATGAAATATATTGAACTGAAAATAATAGCAGTTTTCTTTACCTTACCCTGCGTAATATATAAGATGATGAATTGGTATCAGCAAGATGACGAAGAGACAAAAAATAGACTTTAAAAGTAAAAAAAAAAATACACTTGAAAAATCAAAAGATAATTTAACTTTTTCCTTAGTTTTCTGCAGGTTGTCATTTTGGTTGACGCGTATTCGGAGACTCAGATGATTCCACGGTTTTGTATTTATCAATACACTTTGTGATAATTACAATATAGAAAATACATTAACATGGTACGCCATCCTGTCGTACTATATTCTGGATACGCTTCAAAATGGGTATGGGGAGTAAAGAAAAGCTGACAAAAATTTTAGAAACTGCAAACTAATTGTCATGAAAGTTAATGACGGTGCATTAATACTAGTAGATGGACTAGGGAGGTATACTTGTTGACGAAATAAGAGCTTTAAAAATGTATGAAAAGAGTTTACTGGCCCATAACAATAATTTTGGTTATAGTCTAAAAATACTGAAAATACCAAAAGAAGCTGCTAGTCTTCAGCAACATGAGTAGGAGAAGTTGGGTTTTAATGGCAAGTATAAGCTTCAAATACTTCTCCTCGGATAAATTAAAGGCTATAGAAAACCTGAAATTTGATGCAACTTATTAAAAAATTTTAAATTCATCGCGTACAATTAAATATAGTGAAGAAAAAATAAAAAGTAGTGGTCATCATCCTACCCTAGTTGGAATTCGTAGTCTTACACGGCGATGCCGTTTATGGTCCCCAAATAATGGATCACTACCGCATTTAAACGTCAACAAACTAAACCACACATTTTTTTTTATAAATTACGAGCTGCATGCTAAAAATGCACTAACAGTTAATGAAATAAATATTTTAACACCTAATAAAACTGTTTAATAGTTATTTATGCAACAAGTGTGAAAAGTAACACTTTTTAAAACTAGTGAGCGAGTGAAATAATGACACGTGTTTTAAAAAGTTTACTTTTCACACGTGTTTCATACACTATTTTTTATAATTACGTGTAAAAAATCAAATCTCATTGGTTCTAAAATAATTCACGTGCTAATTTTTTACGTAAAGAAGATCGGCATAGATAAATCTCTAGAATTACAAAAGGCAAACATATTTTTTAGTTTAAAGTCAAACATTTGAACATGGATACTGATTCAAAAATAAAAAAATAATAATAACATTCACGCGCATAATATTTATAAATAAAGCAGAACTATAATTTTCTGGATTTTATGAATATTATGAAATAGAAATTTTACTTGAAATGTTGGCATCTTATGAAAAGAGTGAAAAAAAAGTACTTTTTTTCACTGCTTTTGGGTGAAAAAAAATAATATAATTAATTATATAGTAATATTTTATCACCGTTTCTAAAAAGTATAACTTTTCGCACGCGTCTGATATTAAAATTATAGTGTATAAATCACATTTTTTTCACGAAATTATAAACAAATATTTTGAAACAAATTTCACAGCATATTGCATCGTCAAAAAGTAATCCTACCTTAAACCAGTATTCCAACCCCAAAAAAAGTATTAAAAATAAGTTTACTCTAGTTTATTTTCACTTTCTTCGAACTACTAGTAAAATAATTTCTGCTCTAACTTGAGGTGGAGCATTCGATAAAACAGATCCGTTACGGACCATTTATTGACTCATTAAGAGGGAAAGTGCGGTACGTTATTTATTAATTCAAGAACTTAGTCTACTTATAAGCAACTATAGAAGGGCATTATACTATCGAAGGCCTTTTATTACGACATCCTAATCCAATATAGGGAAGAAATATGTCTACAATAAAGGCTTTAAGGGAGAAATGTCCTAAATTAAAATGGAATATACGTACTTAAATACTTATATAATGACCAATAAAGAATGAAAACAATGTTATTACAAATACTCATCTTCTAAATATTGTAATGGCGATTTGACTAGAATTATTTTTTTAAAAAGCCATGTGTATTTTATTTGGGTTATTTGGAATAACGTGTCACCCAGAGCTACACAAGTATATAAAAACTGTATGTAGAGTATAGAACTTAACCTTTTGCATTTACTTTTTCTTTTGAGGTCATATGGTAGACTCTTTTGAATTTTTGAAAATTTGTAGAATTATTTTTCTATTTTAATTGAGCGAAACTTAACCCACTAACTACGATTGGCAAAACAATTTCCTACCCGAAAATCGGCTCTTTTCTTCGGTTCATCTAAATAAACAAAATGAAAGAAAAAAATGAAGACCATAGTCTTAAAACATTTATTCAGGACAAATTAAGTTGCTTGAAAAATAAAAACTTAAAAAATTATGTTTTTATTCGGAAATTAGTTTGTTAATGGTATTCACAAGGTCGCATTAACGAGTTAATGCCGTATATACATTCTGATTTAAAACTTTATTTTAAAACCTCATATAAGTTTTAATACATAAATACACGTGTTTCAATGCAATTCTTTTAGACATTGTGTAATGCATTGACTTGCATATTTTGCACCGCACAGTAATATTTAATAGTTATCATAAAACAGCATTCGAGTTTGGCACATATAATTTGAAGCTATCAAAGTCAATGCTGCACGTCCTAAACCAGATACGTGTTTGTGTTACACTTACGATGTTGTTCAAGAAGCCATTCAATGTCCAACTTGTGGAAAGAATTCCTAAGGCGTCCGCATTTTAAAACGTACGGCAGAAGCTGCTCCCATATTAAATTGTTACTGTATTTTTTTGATTATTTTAAAATATTTACAAAATAGAACGACGATTGTCATATTATTAGAAATTCATTGAATACTGTTGTTTTGTTCGCAATAAAACTCATAAGCAAATTATTTTATTTACATACAAATCAATTTAATTAACTTGATAAGAGGACAAAACACTCAAATTAGTGTAACTTTTACCAACGTATAAACACATGCTTTATTTTTAAAGCATATGAACCCCAACTTAATAAGTACCAGTTTTTTGTACATTTGCATTTTACTAAAGTCAGTGAAAACGCTTCAACCTTAAACCTCGACCCTATTTTTTTAAACTTTTCATTAAACTTTCATCTAATTATAGAGTTCTTAATCAACAGCAATCTTAATCTTAAGCAACAGCTCCAACGGTCTTTTCATTTTTTGTCTGGAATAACTTTTGTTTGCCTTAGGGTGGGCACATATCTCAACGCTAACAATAAATCAACTTTTATTTTGGTAATTAAAAAAGAGCTTTCTAAGAATATTTTACTTGTTAAATTTTTAAAATACCAACTCCTTGCTGTGCTGTTGGTTGTTCAAATCATTTGTTAAAAAAGCTTGCATAGAAAGAAAAGTTTCTTTTCATCTATGACGGTCATTTAGAGAGTGAAACCGAAACAATCAACAAGATGGCAGGACTCGGGAAGATGAACACAAGAGCGTTACATCATCTGAAACATTCCCATTCAAAATGCAGTCACTTAAAATTCAAGAAATTTTCGCACATACATTCAAGTCAGGGCGCGGCCTACAAATCCCGATTTTCAGAACACCAAAACCTAATTTCTATTGTTGAGCTCTCTGCATGTCTTTTTTTTTAAATATCTATCTCGTCTTTGTCCACTACTGAGGGGCACCCTGTCGAGAGGTGCCACCTTTAACGGCGAATGAGATGGAATGACCGCGGGTCTCCAAACCAAAGTGCCTCTGTGTTAATCCAAGGGAGAAAAATGATTTTCTAAGCCGTATTTCTCCGGTTTAGTTTAGTTTGAAATATCGTCGCACTAGAGCTACACGAGGGCTATTGGCGACGGGCGTCATATTTTCGTATTTCTCCGGCAGTATTGAATATTTTTACAAATTGTTTTTTAATATGGGCGAGGTTGACTCAGCCTTTCATCTCTTAAGTGGGTCGATAAAATGAGTACTAAGCTTGCTTGGGAACTAAAACTGGGGGTCCCGCGTGAGGCTGACCACCTTACCGGGACATATGCCTAGCACCCCTGAGCCCTTGGTCACGTAAGCTGGAATGGGCACGGCAGGCCTTGGCTCTCTAACGGGCGGTTGCGCCGAGATATTTAGAGTTTAGTTTTTTAATATGATAAATGTAGCTGACTTACAGGTATCATATTTCTACTTTTTGAAATTGGTCGGAATATTTTGTTATTGATCTTATTTATTGAACATTTTAAAAATAATCGAACCAATTTCAAATGTGGGATCATAGAGATATGCAAGTAAGCTACCTTTATCAGACATAAATAACGTTTGTAAAAAAATTCAATACATGCGAAGAAATATGGTTTTAAAAAATCATTTTCGACCATTGGACTAACACCGAGAGAATTTGGTTTGGAGACCCTCCCATTTCCCCCTTAACAAACCCGAGCATCTTTCCCAGTTGACCTACACCTTGGGGTCGGTTGCGCAAGATAGAAAACGTGTCAGATGGTGAGAGAAAGTCGAGATGCAATGGGGATGTTTGTGTTATGAGTTGAACAGGGGAGTTTTTGTTCCCTTCTGACTTTAATGTTGTTTTTATTCGTAAACAGTTTCCGCCATGTAATCATGGATTTTCATATATAAGGCACTATTTATAGAAGTTTATAAATTATAGAGAAAAATACCGACACGCGCTATTAGCAAAACGCCGATTCATTAATAAGAAATGCATTAGGAGAGTTGCAATTTTACCTTCTCTGTTTAAATGCTCTTGGGGCAAGTTAGTCGTGTGACACTGTACGTCAAGAAAATATCACAATTTACTGTAAACCAAACATTACAACACTGCCATGTAACAAATAACGGCAAAATGTGCTGAATTTTTTTTTTTTTTTTTTTACAGCTAGAGCACATATTTTAGTCATTTAGCACATGTATAGTTTATAACAGGAGATAGAGGGGGAGGTGAAATATTAACGAAAACGAAGTGAAAACCATTATAACGAATGACTTGGTTAGGTTAGTTTGAATTATGTCGCACTCTAGAGCTACACGACGAATGACTTGGTAATATATTTTACCTAAAGACCCTTTTTTTTAATATCTTTTTCAATTAGTATGCATGAACAATCGTTTGTAGAGTTATACTAATATCAAAGTTGACCATTCTACAGCTCTAAAACGGGTTTAGATGCCTCTACGTTAAACATTAAGGGGGAATGGGCGCGTTGGACCGCGGGTCTCCCAACTCAAGTGACTCAGTGTTAATCCAATGGCGAAAAAACTATTTTCTCTGCCACATTTCTCCGGCTGTATTGAATATTTTTATAAACGGTTTTTTTTTTAAATAATAAATGTAGATAACTTAGAAGTAACTATCTTCCCACTTTGAAAATGCTTGGAATATTTTATGTAAAATTATTTATTGAAATTTAAAAAATATATTCGAACCAATTTCAAAAAGTGGGAAGGTCGGGACCTGTAAGTTAGCTACATTTATCACATAAAAAAATCCGCTTGTAAAAATATTCAATACAGCCGGAGAAATGTGGAAGAGAAAATATTTTTTTCTCCATATAATTAATACTGATGCACTTTGCTTTGGAGCCCCCCGGTCCAGCGCGCCCATTCCCCCTTAACACAACAGGTAAATAACAAGAAATGTTAGATTGTTTTTTACGTGATATATTTTTTTTATTATAGAGAAGAAGAAAAGGTGCAAGGTGGAGAAGAAGTTCTCCCCCAGGCAGGCCGAAAGGGAAAGTGAGGAATTGAGGAAATGCCCTTGTTGTAGAATAAAGGAAGTAAAGTGCACGAGGGACGTGCAAGTGGAAGTAGTTATGCTCCCCCCGGGCGTTACGTAACCTTTTAAAAGGTGTTTGGGTTAGTATGAGATAACAAATGGGTTTGGAGTTGTTGGATGCAAAGCTATTGGGAGAGTTATTAATGGTTAAAAAGTGTTACGAGATGGTTATAGGTTTTAGGGTAGAATGTAAGGGTAAGATTAATATATAGATGTAGTAATGATTAGTTAAGTTAGTAAATGGCTAGCCGTAGCTACTATATGTAAACCGAATGCTTGATTTATTATTAAGTATTTGTTACAAAATACAATAAGTATTAAATTTCTAAAAATAATAATTTATGGCTACCAAAAGTTTTTTCATTTAGTTTCATTTAGTAGCCATGAAATCTAGATTATACATAATCTAATTTAGTTCTATTTTAATTGACTAAAATTGCCAAGGAACATTTTGGAAGATTATTGTTATGCATTTTGCATTTCTTTTATCCAACTAAACCCTTGTATTTGAGAAGTCCGTTTATTTTTTTCTCTCCTCAATTTAAAACGAGTTATGGTTGTTAGAATAATAAAAATGTTACATATTTCAGCATAACTCATGAGACTGCTTTCATAATACCATGCATGCAAGGTAGAAAAAAATTAAGCTGTAGCGAGTTTTTTAAAAAATGACTAAAGGAAAACGCTTTTAAGTTGGCCTCTTTACAATATGACATATCGTACACAGGATCAAACTTATTGGGCGAATAAGGATTTTCTCAAAAACCATCAAAAACATATTTATAAAACAAATACTGTTTTATATATTTTTTAATGCTGACTAAAGATCTAATTATATATTGCTTCATTAGTAGTATTCCAAGAATTTGAATGGGTTCATAATTACCCCTTCATAGTAACAAGTTTACAAAATAAGTCTAAAACACTTGGTTAATAAAAAGTTAATTGAAATTGTTATTCAAATAGAGTAGAAAACGTAGGGTAGAACGGAGTACTAAATTAACAAATATTGCACGTAGTTAACAGCCTTTATGTGGATAGTAAAATTTAAAAGTGTTATTTTTTTATCACATACATTTGCTATGATGAGAGCCTATATATTTTGATTCCCGTGTTTTGCTTCTCTAACTAATATATAATAATGAAATAGTTCATTAATTAAATAGTTAAATAGTAATCTAATAGCTAAAGTGAAATAATAAGTTGTTGCTTCTAATGCCACTCGGTAACCGAGCAAGGAGTAGAGAACTACCCGATTTTAAGGTGAAGTGGGGTGGCTTCCGTTTTTATTGAGCACCACAAGGGAGGAAGTCCGACTTTTGCTCGTCAGCATGACACATTCGTTTTACAGGAAGGTCCCTTTTACACATCCATTCTCACTCACATATCGGAATTTTGACCCAGATCAAAGGCCGATAATCCCCTGATCTGGTACCCCCAGAGGTATTAATTTGGAATGGGAACATGGAGGACTTTGTGACCACGACATATTTAACTTGCCCCAGCCACCATTAGCAACACGGCGGCCTTTAGCCGAATACAAGCGCCGACACTTCAACCATCAGAATTGCGAGCACCGCCGAGGACAGAACCCCCGATGCGAGCACGACGCTTCATCCTACTGAGCTACCGCGGATCGAAACAATAAGTAAAAAATATTAATACAAATGAGCTGTTAAAGAAAAACAATAATTAATAAGTTCTACAATTTTAAAAAATACAAAGTAAATTAGTTCAATGTTATTTTACTTTTCATAAAATATACTGAAAATTCTCAATGTCTATACTACATAAATATTCATTGATTACGAATTTGTAAAATAACATTTAAAAATCTTTTACCTGTTATTGATTATTTAAACAATCCGTTAATAAGTCTTAGAACGACAAAATTAAATCCATTTGGTAGTAAACTCAAATACCACGGAAATTAGTTTTTTTTTAACAAAATACTTATTTGCAAAACTTACTATGAGCAGAATTAATAGTAGTTGGTACTCAATAAACTTCCTTACTTATTTTTAAGCTATAATAATGCTACCTGAACAGCTGTACTTGGTGTGCGTGAAAGCCCAGTAGAAGGTGTTGGCCTTAAAACCATCAGATCCCCTAATCAAAATTCAAAAAACTTGTTTGGTGCTGACACTGTCATCCTATAAAGTCTTACGCAGTAAAAAGAATCCCCTCCTCCAGAGAAAAATAATAATAATCCGCTCAGACATTAAGTTGAAATAACGTCCCACTAGAGCTGCAAGAGGGTTAAAGGCGATGGTAATTGAGCTGGTATCCAAAGTGACCTTACAGCGACATCATACGAGGTGTCAGGACTTCGAAACGCGACATATTAAATATGCACCAGTAATATAAACAAGACGTGTTTTTGTGTAGCACGATCAGTTATTCTAATCCAGTAAATCGAGAATTCTAAATTAAAAGATGCTGTAATTTTTTTTTTTTAATTGTCCGCAAGTAAGGAACGTTTCCGCGAACACCATTCGTGCATATTATGCCTATTTGACCACATACACTTCTGAATAATTATTTGCATGTTAGAAGTAAAATGATAGCTCTGGATGTTAATAATCTTTTAAATTGGTTCAATAGGTTAAAAGAAAGCTTTCGAACCTTTTTGAGCTTCAGGTTACTTTAAACGCATACAATGAGACTTTCTAAAGTTATTCGAATACATCTCCTAAAGACGATTAGAAAATCAGTTAAATTTTCATTTTTATTATTGCTGCAACAATACCTGTTAGGGAAAAAAAGGAAAATTAACTAATTTTCTAATCGTCTTTATGAGATTCATTAAACGGTTGCAACCTACTCGTTTCATTAAACTCAAACAAGGTTCTAAATATGTTTTGCATGATTAACCAATTGAACAGCTTAGTGGAAGAACGTGCTAAGTGACAAAAAAGTGAAAAACAGAAAATGAGATGTAAAGTTTTTAATTTACACTCAGATTTGTTGAAAACGGTACGTCTAAACTGCAAAAAATATACTAAACTTTAAAGTTTATGAAAAAGGGGAAACTTGTTAGTTATCGTCAAAGAAGTTAGCAATATGTCCATTGACACAAAAATCTCAATTTTTGTTTCTAAAATGTCAATTAGTACTTTCTTCCACTAAGCTCCTCGGTTAACAATTCGCTCTTAAGGATTATTAAGATTCAAGGCTTTCATTTGATGCCCATAATTATTCAAAGTGCTTGTGAAATAAACGCCACATGCTTAGCCTCCATATTGATGACAACAGAGTAAAAAATCATCAAGGTTCTAAAAAGTATTCTGGCCATTTATTCGGATTTAGCATCTTTGAATTATAAAATAACAATCAAAATACCTTATTTGTGCCGAAATTTTGGGCTCGGGCTGAAAAGACCGTTTTTTCCCTGAACTACAAGGGGACATACTTAATAATTTTAACTCTATAGTAAAATTCGCTAAAACTCACGTAAGAAATGAGACCGTAGATCAATTTTGTTTTTCACGAAAATTTTTACACATCACGTAACTAACAGTACATAACTTTTCCCGCACTAGGTCAAAAGCAAAATCGAAAATAAGTTATTTCTAATAATTTCGTAAAGTAATTTTCTAATAATTTATGTTCCATTCCTTTACATTATGCTTCATTTAAATATGGCATTTGGCTCCGCTTTTCCATTTCAATTCATGTTTCCATAATAATGTTTCGGGTATATATTTTAATACTCATCTGTTTTACAATTTTTTTTGTTCCATTTTAGTCTAACTTTTTCATGTTGAATTTTTAAAATTATTATGGTATATTGACATTTAGATCGGAGATCGGTGATCGAAATAAGGTTTGGCAGTATCAAAGCTGTGCGTCCTTCCTGCACATCTAATACATCCCTAATAGGGACACAGCGTTAGTATCAGACAGAAATAGCCATGAGGCAGATATAAAAAATAAGAGACATTGTGATTTGGACTGTCCGTCTTTATTTTATACTCTCCGTTCACAACTTCCGTTCCAAACTTACGATTCCAAAGTTCCTTTGCTGTTTGAAGGTCTGAAATTAGAGACTCGTCTTTTCTACTTTTTGCTGGGCTGTCTGTCCATATCTCCAAGATTTTACAGTCCGATTTTTTTTTAATGTTTGAAAGGTAGAACATGAGATTAGAAAAACCTGTATTTTTATACGTTTTCTCTGTTTATGCGTAATAAATATATATTACTGATGAATAAAGCTTATTTTGTGTGAATTTAGCATTATTTATTCTATAATAGTTTTCAGACAAGTCCCTTTTCTTCATTAAAATACTGGAAAAGTAATATGACAGATCGAAAAATTTTCTAAAAAAATGGAAATGTTAAAAAAAAATTACCCTATATTCTTTTCTAATTCAAGAAATGGATATGTTTGCATAAGTTGCTTTTCCTTAATGCCTTTTTTCAATTCTACACAATCATTCGTCTCTTTTCCCATTCACTTTTCTGGTTGTCCTAAAATTTAAGTTTTTTAGCTTCCACACTACGTTTATAACGTAAAAAGTGGAAGGTATTATAATCGTTCAGTCCGTCTGTCTGTCCGTCACCCACTTTCATAGCTCAAACTACAAATCCTACGGACAAGTGTGATACGTCAAAAAATTCAGCACATCGAAATTAGAATACATTGAAAATTTCAGAATAGAATTCGAATTCGAAGTGCTTTAATTATTTAAAAAACTGCAAAATTTAATGCTCATTTAAAAAGCATATAGGAAGCCATTTTTATTAGAATTAAATTACCATTGCCATCGCAACAATCGCTCGAGAAACTTTAATTCTTTGAAATAATAAATTAAAAGAAACTTATTTTTGCGACATCAATCAGTTTGAAATGACGTCAAATATATTTCACTTAGAGATTCTTTGTTTTTTATATGAAATGTTTTAGTTCTATTTAAAAGAGAAAAATACATATTTATTATTTGAAATATAAATTAATTTTTGCAAACGATAATAATTATTAAAGAAATAATTATTGAATTTTCGAAATAAAATAAATGAAACTAGCCAAATTTAGCGTTTAAAGGTTAATAATAGAATTAATATTGTGTTTGGCTACTTTTTTCCTGTTGAACACAAATTTTGTGTGGAAGCGGGCTAAGTGACAGATTCTGTTACACTACTTGTCTTAAACCAGCTAATATTATCGGTTAAACTGAACCGATTCATTCGAAGTTTAAAAAAAAAACTGTTTCCTAGAAGGCTTTTTTTTTCAAAAAAAACATCCATCCTTAATAAAAATGTTTTTGACAAATTGTATTTTCTAGACTTATTTTGTTATTTTGAAATACTAATAACATATTTACAGCTTTTTTTTTTAATTCACAGGTTCTTTTAAAAACCCAAAACTAAAAATTATTTTAGAACTGCTCTTAAGCCATAGCGAATATTTTTTTTATGAAATTAGTTATAAAATAACAAGTAGCTTTGTAACAGAATCTGTCACTCAACCCGCTTCCACACAACATTTGTGTTCAACAGGAAAAAAGTTGCTAAACACAATATTAATTCTATTATAAACATTTACAGGATAAATTTGGATAGTTTCATTTATTTTATTTCAAAAATTCAATAATTATTTTTTCAATAATTATTACCGTTTGCAAAAATTAATTTATATTCCAAAGAATAAATATCTAATATTCCTCTCTTTTAAATAGAACCAAAACATTTCATATCAACATACAAACAAAGAATCTCTTAGTGAAATATATTTGACGCCATTTCAAACTGATTGATGTCTTAAAAATAAATTTCTTTTAATTTATTATTTAAAAGAATTAAAGTTTCTCGAGTGATTGTTGCAAATGGCAAAAATGATTTAATTCTAATAAAAATGGCTTCTTGTGCTTTTTAAATAAGCATTAAATTTTGCAGTTTTTTTAATAATTAAAGCACTTCGAATTCGAATTTTTTTGCGATTTTCAATGTCTTCTAATTTCGATGCGCTGAATTTTTTTGACGTATCGCACTTGCCTGTAGCATTCGTAGTTTGGGCTATGAAAGTGGGTGACAGACGGACAGACAGACGGACTGAACGATTATAATGCCTTCCACTTTTTACATTATAAACGTAGTGTGGAAGCTAAAAAATAGGGTGAATGGGGTGGGGTTTATTAAAATACACAAGTTTGATTTATAGGCTCCTAGAATAGTAGAATAATAGTTCAAATTTTGATGAGAAATTTATAAAAAAAATTATTTTCCAAAATTAATACTTAAAACAATATATATTTTTTAAATTCTAATTGTAAAAGGGTTTTAATATTTTTAAGCTAAAAATAAGCACACATCTCTAAAATATAATTAAAAAATGAGGCAGTAGGGATTCAGGGCAGTAGGAATTTTATTACTCTTAAAAAAACATACACAATCCTTTATGCTGGAAAGGGTAATTAATTTAATTTATTAATGTGTAATCTCGTATGCTAAATTTAAAGCCCGTAACCCTTTAAGTTTATGCTGTAGAATGGTTTCAGACAGACAGAATAACAGACAGACCAATGTTCAAATAATCATTTTTAAAAGTTGCATCAGAAAATTCTCAAAGATAAAATTTCTCAACAAGATTTTAATAATAAAAAAAGCCTAAATATGTTACATGTAAAAATTAGCCAACCACATTTATCTCCTGTTTGCAATACCTTTACCAAGTCAATATATTGATAAGTCCACCCACTTAAAAATAAGCCTAATAAACTCTAAAAATATTTTATGATGTTTTTCTTATCATTTATTCTGATGAAACTAAATTATCTTTATCTCCTTTCACGTCTTTCGTTGTATAGTGAGGTTCTAAATATGAATATTGATGTTGGTGGACAGAGAAAGGTAGCTGGTGGAAGTTGGAAAGAGAAAATAACCAAAATAAGCGACCGTTAGCATCGCACTAGAGCTAGGCAATAGTGGTTCCTACACCACCGTATAAGCTTGATTTTCTACGTTACATAAGTTTTTATTTAAGTTTTATGTGAGTTGTTATTTAAGTTTTATAATGTTTTTTAAGTGTGAATTTGTTTAGGATACTAAAAAAATTCTTATCGAAAGGGAAACTTAAAGTTTCTTGATGGTTATGAAATGAAGGAATTTAAAAAAAAATTGAGTATTTATCCGTATTTATCGAAAATTAAAGATTAGGAAACTTGACTGAGATTTATTTTCATGCAGAATTCAAATATATATCTACGTATTTCAAAGAAAAGATAAAAATCAGCAAAAGGGATGACAAATGGAAGTTTCCCAAACCTTCAATTTACTTCAATGACACTTTTAAAATCTTTATTCAATGAAACAAAATAAA
Source organism: Oedothorax gibbosus (assembly GCA_019343175.1). Taxonomy (NCBI): domain Eukaryota; kingdom Metazoa; phylum Arthropoda; class Arachnida; order Araneae; family Linyphiidae; genus Oedothorax; species Oedothorax gibbosus. Next base: position 32,109,699 of record CM033270.1, read on the forward strand.
ATATTGACATTTTTATACAATAAAACTAAACATGATTTAAGAGCTCATAAAAAGTGGACTTTTGTCCCCTTTAAAAAATGCGGTTGTAAAGGTTTTGTTCTTGTTAGAAATTGCCGCGATAATTGAAGATCTTAGTGGAAGAAAGTGACAAACAGGTGCAAACGGGAAAATCAGCTAAAGTTTTTTGCACTTTAGATACGTTAAAAACGGCACTTACAAAAGATAAATAATATACTAAACTCAAAGTTTATGAAGGGGGAAATCTTGAAAGGAGAGAATAACATGAAAGAATAAAAAAATATCGGGGTTATAACGCAACCAAACCAATTAACATAATTCAGCTAAGTTACAAGAAAAATTATTGTACAATTAGTCATTGTAGTTAATGCAATTAATTATCACAATTAAGACAATTAATTACTGTTATTTATACAATTAAGCCGATATAATACTACAATTGATACAATTTAAATGCTAGCGTAATTGATGCAATTCAAATTATTAATTAATATAATTGGTACAAATTAAAGCGATTAAATGATTAATCAATGTAATTGATACAATTAATATATTTTACTACACTAATTACGATAAATTATTGAAATAATTAATTACACAATCAGATGTTTATGTAGCTTGAGTATGAAATACTTAATGTATTAAATTGTTTTATTCATTGAATAATGAATAAAAAGCGTTTAGTTAGAAAAAAGTGATATTTTGCCTTTGTTTTTAGTGCAAAAAATATGTACCTAACAAAATCAAATCAACAGCATGATCAGTAATGGGCCTACGCCTGACATGTAATTTTTTAGTCATTTTAAAATAAATACAGTAGCCGCCGCTTAAATGAATCACATCCGTCCTAGTACGTTTTGAACCAATAAAGCGGCTGAATCATTTAACCGAAAGTCATGAAATTATCAAGAAAAAGAGGTCGTCATGGGACACAACATACATTTTGTTATACTTGTTATACTGAGTAATACTAGTACTACATATTATTAAAAAAACACGTAATGTTATGTTTGATAAAATCAAGAGATACAAATTAACCGATAATATACGAATACCTACAAAAATTGGTTAATACATAATTCAAACGATATTATGTATAATTTTAAAATATAATTTAAAAGCATAAACAACAATGTTTACTGTAGTACTAAAATTTAGTTATTAGATTTTTTTTACTTTTATTTGAAGAGCCCGACGAGATTCATTAGCTGTCGGGTCGGTGGTGGTTGTGAATCAGTTCTGATTTATGTTGGGCTTTGTTTCGTAACTTTTAATTATTTCATTTCTTTTCTTCAAAATCCTACACAAAGTTGTTGTTTTTTCAAACTCCTAATTTAATTACAGCTTCTCTTTGGCTGCATTTTTCTAGATTATCAAATTTTTTTAGGAGTTCATATTTTTTGGCTAATCTTTCCGTTTAGACATCACGATGACACTCTCCAAAAAACACGTACTTAATTTAATCGATCAAAAATCAAAATGAGTCTATACTGTCTATACATCTGCAAGCACACGTGTCGATTACAAATTCCTTCCTCCCCCCTTACTATAATTCTCTCTCCCTCCTTGCCTTAATAATACAATTTCTGTGATTTACCTTTTTTAAAGATGGATTCGCCGGCGCCTCTTTGATTCGCATTTGTAGTTAGAGACAAAATACAAACAAAAAATACCACGAATCGTAGAATAAACGAATTTTTTTAGAATTTTTTGAGCCCTTAAAACGGCGGTAAAAAAGGTGGTGTGATTCCGATAAGCGGCGGATTTTCAATGTAAAAAGTGATTCTGTTCTGTTCTACGAAATTTATTCCAATTACGCGGTTGATTCAATTAACCAGTTATTCTAAAAAGCGGCGGTCACTGTATTAGTAATTTTTACTATTTATTTCTAGATATCTAGCTACATAAAGAAGGGTAAACATTTTTTAAACTAAATTTCTTGATTACTGCCACCTGATTTATTGAAATCTAGAGGGAAAACTGTTTAGAAATTCCGCCACTGTTCTGTAACTCAGAAATATATTTTTATGTCTTTAGTCTTCATTATACAAAAACGAGCTTTGAAATTTTTTTTTAATCCAGGTGAGGATTTAAATATATACATAAAAAATTATTAATGATGATTAATATTTTTTCTGCACATTTTTTTTAAAGTATAAACTTTAAAACTAAATTTGCCATTAATATCAAATATATATAACTTTTCAGTAATAGTATCATTTAAAATATTCGACTTGTATAATTACGGAATTCTTACTTTGAAAAATTCCCAACCCAAGTTAAATCTTACGAAAAATCAAGTTGGTTTAACAGATACTTTCTATTTTTCTTTCAACAAAACCCATAAAAACATTATCTTTGAACTGGATCTTTTCCATTTATAAACACAGACACGTGTCTTTGCATGCGTATTTACATTTAGAGCGGGAGATCCAAACAAAAAAAATGGTCAGGAATCTAAATAAAGTATTTTAAGTAAATAGTTATGTAAAAAATAAACACCAATTAATATAGATTTTGTTTACAGTGTTAAAATATTTATTTCGATCGCAAAAAATATTTAATTCATAAAATTAAAATTCCGAAACTCACCATATTTATTTCTGCAGCGGGTCCCGTAATATCCGCGATTCCAACTCCGATCTTGTAAACATCGCCACATTCTACCAAATTAACAAAAACGAACAATAGAACCCCCAAAACAGCGAAGAGCCTTCTTGGAAACATTCTGTCACTTTCTCCTGTCATCTCGTGTATTGTTTTGCTCGTGCGCTAACATTCGCGATTCTGATTCAAGAACGATTTCTGCCATTATTATTTTATCTTCTGTTGTCGTTCTAAACTGATCAGCTGGTTTGCGGAGGCCCTGCCTCCTAGCGGACACGGCGGAAGTACAAAGCAATAACAATAAAAAATATTATGGTGAATCTTTGTTGATATTTTTCCGCTTGAATGGTCACCAAAAACCTATCCCACGTAGGAATTTCATGAGCCCGGTTTAGAATGAAAGATGAAATTTTAAAACCGCCTAACATGCGTCTTTTTTTTTATTTCTCAGATCCGGATCTGGAAGGGAATTTGATGGGTCAGCTGATTCTTATTTGTTCGGTATTTGTTAGTAAACTTCAAATGATAATTTTTTAGAATTTTTTTTCCTTTAAAAAAATTTCAAATCAAGATGCTACCAGCATTGCTTTGGGGCTACTTTTAGACGTGAGGGCATGGGGAGCCCAGTCCCGATAAGGCGCCTAACTTGCATGCGAAAGGTTCCAAGTTCAGGTCCGGGCACAGTCAAAATAACTACCGACCTATAACCCGTCTATGCAGCTAAAACGTCCGACGAATAATACGCTAAATACGCTTCAAACTCGACGCTGCGTATATTGTCGCTTCTAAAAAGAGTTGCGTTGAGTGCCTACTCAGATGTCGACTCGTCACTTAATTGTGGTTCTACAGTAACACTTTCGATACGCAGGTTTTTTTCCCCGCGTAATATGTGATAGGATTATGATTATCGAGTCCTTAGTTGTACGGTGCAGAGAAGTTAAGTGGCGTTTTAGGTGTGAAAGGGTTCTAACGTCCTTCGCCAATAGCCCTTTGTTTAGCTCTAGTACGACAATTATTCCACATAACCTAATTATTAGACGTGAAAAAAAAGACAGAAATTTCCAAAGGGTTTTTAGTTAAGTGAAATATTTTACTCGGCTCTAGTTAGTATGGAAGAACATCAAAGCAATTACAATTGATACGAGATTTATGGTCTATTTTTTCCCTCGACTAATAGCGATCGTAACGACTTTAATCCATGCAGTGGGATCCTCCTTCAGGCTTTGCGCTCACATGAGGATGATGACTGGGTCAGTATGATCAGTTGGACTTTGTTTTTGTTCTGGTTTTTCTTTTCCAGTGGTTGTTTCTTTTTTTTTCAGTGACGCAAAGAGGGAAATCAAGCTCCGATGAAGGTGAAAGTGTTTTGATGTTTTTTTTACTTTAATTTTGGTTTGAGTGCGTCTTCATTCCGCTTCATTGTTGTTTCTGGGTGCTTGTGTACTCGTATAGATATTAATGTTAAAGAGTTGTTTTAGATAACATTTCTTCTCGTTTCTTCTTTTTTGCGGGGTGGGGTGGGGGGATAATTTAGCACAGCGGCACTTTGGCTGTAATTTTCATAGAAAAAAAACAGCTTTGAAAGCTCCTTACATGGACTATTTAATTGACAAATCTGTTAGATAAAAAAAATCAAAATCTATAAGACATATCTTAAGAGATTTTCTTTAAAAATTATAGCAAGAGTTCATAAACTCTGTTAAACTTATTAAGTACACTATTCCTTTTGAAGGGGATTTGATATGCAACAAAAATATGTCAAATAAAATGTGAACTACATTTTTAATTAAATATTAAAACTGTCTTTATTTGTGTCAGGTTTAAATTTTATATAAAATTATGGGTTATACATTTTTCATTTTTAAAACTATTTCCTGTTTAATTCTAAAACCAATATTTGAATCAAAATTTCAAATAAAACTATACTATTGAAAGGGCAAAAATATATATTGAAAGGGCAAAAAATATATATTGAAAGGGCAAAAATATATATTGAAAGAGCAAAAATATATATTGAAAGGGCAAAAATATATATTGAAAGGGCAAAAATATATATTTTAAGCACTTATCCCATCATGATGTCATTATATTTCACGGTCAGTATATTTTTAAACTTTTTTAAATACAAAGATAATACTTAAAAAAATTTCATGTTTTGTGCAATTTTCCCCAAGAATTTTTTTAAAAAAAATCTGATAGGTTATATTTTTCCTGTGACATCTTAAATTACTCTGTAAGCCCCTAACTGATAAGTTTTAGAATAGAAAATAACAGACAATAAAAAAAGATTGGGGCTCTCAGCTTTTGAAAATTAATAAGATACAATCCCGAAAGTGAAATTGTTACGATTTTAATGGCATAAAACTCCAAACAGGTTTATCTGCTCCACATGAAAACCTGGAAGAACATGTGGAATTAACAAATAATCATTTCCTTATTATCCCTAACAATAGAGAAACTCGGAAGAACGAAATGAAATTTAATGAATAATTTTAAAATAAACATATGGTATTAAGGTCCACAGTAAAGATCTCATAACAACATAATCTGTTTCATTAATCATCATTGATGTCACGTCATTTCTTCTATTGATTATAGGATTGCTTTTTAACGCATAAAAATCGTAGATCGTGTAATTATGCTTTAAATTTGCTTGGCTGGGATTTTTTTTATTGTAATGTGTTGGGTGATTTGTCTCATTGACATATTATGTAACTTTTAAAAAATTACATCAAAACACATCGAATGCTTAGTTAACAAAACTTTTAAACAAATTAATCATAAGGAATGCGCTCTTAACTAAGAAATATACCATGTATCATCGGTGAATACACCTAAAGTGGACTATATTATGAAAGCATAACTTTTGTTTGCATTTCAGAGATGTGTTATTAAAGACTAGCAAATATATACCTGTTCTTCGCACGGTCTAAAATAAATATCAGAATGATCCAAGTATATGTGCCATTTAATCAGCTATAGAATAATGAACTTATGTCATTGTTTCCGTCTGTTATAAAGCATAAAATTCCGATACTTATATTGCTTTAAAATTTCAAACTTAAAATACGTCACGATAAAATGCTTACTGTTCTCGCAATTTTCCTGATAAATGCAAAATGAAAAATAATTGTATAGATTTCACTTCAATTCTCGATTATGTGGTAAAAAAACCTATCTCGATCATTCGGACAACATATGTGGCGATAAAATGACAATTGCAACAAACAGTCTAGCTTAATTATTAAAACCAGCTAAATTATTTTTAAAAAATACATTTAACCATATAGCGTGTTTTTAGGTAATATTTTGGCGAGTTGGAAACGTATTTGGAGAAAAAATGGAGACTTAAAACCCAAATATGCATCTCTAGTCCCTACATGCAGTCAACAGAACCATCAATCAAATCATCACCAAAGCCCTCAATAAAATCCTGGAATGGAGTTGAGACAGAATACGTCACCCGAAACATGTCAATTATTTTTCAAATAATGAATTTAGTTCCTAAAGTTTATGGCAACAGAATAAAAGCATTTTCAATTTTAAATGTTTTTTATGTTTATTTTAATTTCTTTTGTCGAATGGCAACACGAAAGGAAAAACGAATTGGATTTGGGCGAAAGTGGTGTAGTTTTTTTCAGAAAATTCGAATTAACGCTAAAAGTAGAAAAAAATATGAAAAAACTAAGCCTCAGGTGCACACGTAGGTACTAAAGGGAATCTATCTCAGAAATGTCAACTTTCTGAGGGCAGTATAAGTAGGTCTTTTGCGATCCACAGACATACAGACTCTTTCTTTTATTATTATAGAGAATGCTTGCATCTGTTTTTGGTCTTTTGGTCCCATATAGTGTGGTCCTATAAGTGTGGGTAGGCGAGGGATGATTCATCTCCCTTCACTTTTCAAGAAAATGGTCAGGCGTCCCCTCGCTTCTAATATCACTGAAATCTCCCCCCCCCCCCCCTCCTTACTTCTTTTGTTTACTTAACTGGTTTCAACTTTTAACAAAAGAAAACAAGGAAAATTTTAACCTTTTTATAGTTTTAGTCGTTTTCATTTGGCTACACTATAATGCAGCGTAGCGGTTCTCTTTAAATAAATGTATATATTTCGGCTAATGCGGCTATTTATTAACTTATTTAGGACCAGGGGGGGGGGGGGGGGGACTTTGCAGCTAAATTATGGGGATTCCACATTTTTTTTCTCAATTTCTACCACTGATTCCCATACTTATATTCATAAAACACTTCATGATCAGTTTCTAACCTTTCAAGTATCTATGTAATAGATATTAAAAGACTAAAATAGTATGCTTGTGTGTAAGGTATCAAGTAACTTTAAATGCCAATATTTGCAACTCCATTTTTTGTTTTTGTATATAAACACGGCAACTTTTTCAGTATTTTTGGTATTTTTAAAGGGTATTTTTTTCTTTCTATAAATCGTGCGCATAACATTTAACAAAGGTAAAATAATTTTAATATTTGAACACTTAAAAAGTTACATTTTATGCCTGTTTATACAAGATTTAAAAAATAATTTTAAAAAAAGCAAAAATAGTTCCCGATACAAAGCAAGAAAACTTTTTTCTGACGTAAATGAAATTGCGAGTTTCATTAAAAACTTCAATATTCAGGAAATATTCGCAACTTTGCTTATGATACATGAAGAAAAAATAACGTTGATTCTTGTCGAAAATTATTTTAGTGTCTAAAAATTTAAAAAAAAAATCGGAGGGTACACAACAGGCCTCACCTTTTTCAGAATGGTACACAATTAAGTCTGAAAAAAAAAATTTTTTCGTTTTCTACCTGAATTGTGTACCATTCTGAAGAAGGTAGCTCTCTTGTGTTCCCCCCGAAACATGTAATTTTTTTACACAATAAAACACTTTGCGACAAGAATCAAATTTATTCTTTCTTCATATATATTTTTTAAAATTGTTTTTTTTTTGTATCATTTTTTGTATAGCAATGGTGACATTTATTTCTTCCAAAAAATTTATTTATAATTACCAATTAATAACTTTCTCTCAGTGTTGCGAGGTTATTTCTACCATTGTCGTCATTTTAATTGAAATGCAACAATGATTGCTTGGAAGTTACCAGTAAAGTCGAAGAAAATAATTTATAATGTTTTAAAACGCTTTTGTTTGTAACAATGAATCCTAACAATGTTAGACTAAATTGTTTACTGTTAAATTCATTATGGCTTCATATTTCCCCCTTTAAAGTTTCGCATGAAACGTCCACTAGAACCTCATGATTCCATGAGGCCCACGATTACATGGCGACGAATATTATCAATTTCCGCTAATGGTAAGTAAATTCCAAATTTCTCTTACCAAAATATTAAGTGTGGTGATTCTAAATTCAAAAGTTACTTCATCTTATTGGCGGATTCAATTTAGCTTTCATTTTATTGGCGGATTCAATTTAGCTTTCATTTTATTGGCGCATTACTACTGAAACCTCCACCCATTGGCGTTTTAATTGGCGGATTTGGATTTGAAATAAGTGCGAGTTTAACTTAATGAGAGAAAAAAAATCTAAGTTTAATGATTCGGAGTGAAAGGGTTAATACGGAAATTAATTTGTTAATGGTGTTCACTAAGTTATCGTTGATGGGTTAAAGAAATTTTGAGACTTGGTTTCGTTATCGAATTATCTCTGCCTTGTTGTCAATGGCCTCTCTATCAAATGAATAGCAAATTCCGCTCAATAGTTTGCTCTGCAGAAAGCCCTGAATACCGTCAGTTGAATCACGACCGCACCCTGTATTGTTAAGAATTTCTGAACAAAATATAACTAATAGTCTACTATGCAAATGCTTAAAAGATATATTTTTATAGATTAATTTAATTTTTTATTACTGACAAGAAAGTTGGACGGGAAAATATGCCCAAATTACATCGTATTCCTTATATATTTAGAGCTTCAATTACAATCTTGAGATTTATTTATAAAGTCAATTTAAAAAAAACAACCTAACAATAATTTTGTATTACTTATGGAAGACGGTAAATGCAGGAATGATCAGTACTGTATCTTATAACAACAAACCCATCGGTTAGTTCGTCAACCAATCACATGCGTAGGATTGCATGGATCATTCCTACATTTACCGTCGTGTATTACTTATATATGTTTAAAAAAAACAATTAAAGCATGCAAATAGCTTAACAAATAATTTGAAATTTCAATTAAGTATATAGATCTAGATGTGTATTTAAAACAATGCTCTTTGATCTATATTATATAACTGGATATCACCAAATATGCATTTAAAACAATAGTATTTATGAAATACATATATATTGTTAAATTTTATTTCTTCGCCATATTTAGGAAAGTGTAGACGCATTTTTGAAATTTAATTTAAAAAAATCCCTTTTTATCATTTATATGGAATGAAAGTTACCACTCCATTAAGGTAAATATTCTTTTATGTAATCTTAATACTACTAAACTGTTTCAATGCTTCAATTTGTAAATTTATAATTAATTGATTTCTTACTGTTGAAAATAGAACTCCGAAGTTTTTGCAATAGTATTTAAAGTAAGCTAACATTTGCTATATCTATTCGTTACTTTTCAATGACAACCAATCCTTTAAAGAATTGCACACCTAAGCTTTTGAAGTTTTTAAAATTTGAGATTTTTAATTTAAGTTGTTCCATTAATTAAAATTATAAATAATGTAAGACACATTGAAGTTACAACCATATTAAATTTGGACCTTTTTATAATAGAATTATTTTAATATCGCACAAATGGCGGGGTCAACACCCTTAGGACAGTTCTATTAGAATTTGCTGTCAACACTTCATCAACGAAGAACACAACTTCTTAAAGACATCAGAAAACAAGAGGTAAGTTCAAACCATGCCTGCCAACGTTAACCAGAAGAGTAGAAGACTGACTTTGGGCTTTTGAAATTCTAGTTTACAAACGAAATACTTAACTTTTTACGTACATGAATATAAAAAGAAGGTTACAATTTTCTGTTTGCTACCAATAATATAATGGAATTAAGAGAATATTTCAACTTTATCTTCAAAATCTGAAATTTTTTATGCGTGTTTCAAGTACTAATATTTCTCACTAAATCTTAGCAAAGCATGACATTTGTTAGCATAAGAAATTCAACTGTTCACTTGTTATTTTTATATATTACTTACTTATACCTCTTTCACTCCAACATGGAGCATAGGGCCTCCGTCATGGTCCGCCACCTCACCCTGTTGGCAGCAACGGTCTTAATCTCTCCCCATAACTTGTTAAGTTATTTTACTTCCTTGGTGATTGTTCTACGCCACATTGTTTTTTGGCACGTTGTTTACGTTTTTATATATTAGTAGTTAATTAATTGATGAGCCAAATTTACTACTCAAATGAATTAAGTTGTGAATAAGAAAATTAGCAACCAAATTTTAATTCAGCCAACATGTTTTTACAGCTATTATAAACAATTATTTATTAAACATCAATTAACAATTTATTCATTAAACTACAACATTAAATTTTTTTTTCATTTTTTGATCAATTATAAAATACCGTTCGATTAATTCACATACGTAAAGTGAATAGTTTTTTTACAAATTGCCAACTACTCAACGTAACTTCTTAATTTAGTACAGCAATCCATAAACTATATTTTAACTAAAAAAAGCGAGCTAAACTAAAGTAGTAGGTAAAGTCACTCAAAGTCGTTTCGTATTAATACTTACAAAGTTGTCCAAAGCACCTCTTTATTCCCCCTAAAATTTAGTATCCTCGTCACCAATCGAGATCTCCCGTGTGGTCACCAGGTACTTTAACTTTGGTGAACGTGGGTTGCCATTTGGCCAACGTTGTCCGACTTTGTATTCGTTAGTAGAGCCGATATCTTGTAATTCTAACTTTAGTAGTAAGCAAGTATGGTTTAAAAGATGCCCCGACTCTGTCTTCGTTAGTAGAGCCGATATCTAGGGATTCTAGCTTTAGTAGTAAGCCGGTATGATTTAGAAGATGTTGACTGAGATTATACGTTGTCCCTACTATGTCTTCGTTAGTAGAGCCGATATCTAGAGATTCTAGTTTTAGTAGTTGGCAGGTATGGTTTAGAAAAAATCGTCAATTCTCCTTCATCACCATCTTCAACTTCTCCACTTTGAATCACGTTCTTAGAAAGGTAAGCGAACTACAAGTATTTTCACTCATAAATAGCCTGTAATTTAACTCTATCATTGTTTTTTAGTTTCCATTTCCTAAAATGAAATATAAAAAAATGAAAGTAATGCGATGGGATTCGAAAATCCGAAACGGAGATTTTGTGTTTAACACGTTTTTGCAGGTGCTCATTTTAAAAAAGTGGTTTTTGAACATTGGTCCGTCAGTCTGTCTGAGCTACGGACTTTAAATTTGGTAGAAGAGTTCTTAGTCCCTGTTAGAAGTCATAAGGTTTTCGAAAAAATTGAGCATACGCAAGGAGTTGCTGCCATATAACTTTTTAGGTTTTAAAGTTTTTGAAATTACCTTAAAAGGTAATATAACTAACTTTAAATGTGTGTATTGATTCATTGAGCGGTAATAGAGAATTTGCATATTTTTTTTCTTAGTCAAACTCAATAAAGAATCTCGTAAAACCTACAAAAAGTGCGTTTTTAAATTTTTCCGATGTTATTTTAGCTTTTATTTGACGGTAAAAAGCGCGCGGTTTCGTGATAAAACGGAAGTCACGTGTCTTGACGTCATAAGATCCTTTGGAGAAAACGGCTACCGTTTGGCCGTAGAGAAAAACAGTTGAAATGTCTTTTCGTTTGTTCTTTTACAAGGCGTTTTTTATCCTTTCAAATTTGTGTTAAGTAATAATATTGAAATAATAAGAATTTGTATTACCTGCAGATATGAAAGTATCCACAAAATTAAGAATAAGTTTATTGTGGCGATGTGTGTACGTAAACGAATATAATCGGCAACTTATATTATACAACAGTATTCTGTGAAGTCAGAGAAAAACGACGTTTAAAAATATAATTGAAAATATATCACAATATAAAATGTTTGAATTATCTCAAAGAATTCAGTTAAAATTAAATATCGCAAATTAAATATTTATCTTAATATTATCTCAGACTTAAAGTCTGGGCTTAAAAACCTTATTATTTTTAAATAATTTCCAAAATGAATAATGATAAAGGAATTATTGTGGTTATGAATTGAATAGCAAGTTATATTTTGGCATAAACTAGATAGAAAAAGCTTAGATCTTAAAATAAATGAGGGCTCTAAAACAGGTTAATACCTAAACAAATATTTTTGCTCGAATCATGTTCTGTCCGTGCATTTTTCATTAGTTTTACTAAGTGACGTTGACAATGTAGCTACAGTTTATTTAAATTTTTCAGTTACAAAATTTAAAATATGCAAATTATAATTTAAAAAGAACATTTAAAACTAATAAGAGATTGCCTCCTACCCTCAGTACAGTGTTTTTTTGGCAAAAGGATTCATAATATACTGAAAATGCAAAAAACACGTTAAAAGGAACTTAGTTAAGAGAATTCTGAACAGAATAATAATAGTCTACCCAAAGTTGTTTTCAAAAATAAACAAATAAAAAAAATACCAAGTAACTTCTCTGCTATTTACTTTAATACCCGATCAAGTATGGTTTAATATAGACAGCTAAACTAAAAAACTTTTTTTTTTACTGCAAGAGTTGTATCGGTTCCTTTTCAGGGTATAGATTTAAAGCGTTTAAATACATACAGTAACATTTACGGCTAAATTAATTTATTACTAAGTAACATTTTTATTTTTTTTACTTTTAATGAAGTATGTTTAATTAAATAAATTTTTTTAACAAAAAGTATCTAAACTTCTACATTATTATTTTTTGGCCAAATTTAAGAATATAAAAATATTTTTTTAAAAATTCTTTTCGGTTAAAAATAACATATAAAAATGTTTAATATAAATTTGACACAACGTATTTGATACTATTTTAATAATTATGTCGAATCTGTGAAAAATAATTGTTGGTGGTTCGTTTAAAATAACTAAAGACTGATATTAAAACAAAGCATGTATTAACACAACTAAATAACAGTTCCATTTCATACATTATTCTACGAAATCCAACTTCAACTTTATCATTTATGAGAAATGAACATTTCAAAGAATGCAGTCATTTGAAATTAAAGGAAAAAATTTCTTGAACCTAACTGTATCTTTTTAAATATAAATAGAACATGCACTGCAATTAACTATTTAACATTCCTGTTTAAAACGAAGACTCTCCCCCAATCCCCGTACGCAACTTATTCGAAAACACTTGAAAACGAAAAACGAAAGGAGCTTATTATGACGTCACTAGCCGATACGCCCCATTTTATTCTGAGAAGCGTTTCCGTCATTTTTCAAATAGGAATAACTACAGAAATAATTGGAAAATACTTTTGTGGGGGATATATTTGGATTCCAGAGACCTTAATCTACAATCGTAGCCCCTTTAAAACAAAATTTAAAACATGTGCAAATTCTCTATTGAGAGTCGTGCAGTGTTACACATCCCTATTTTTTTTCAAGTAGTTTTGTGGAAAGAGTGTTAGAGAGACTCGGAGAGTGAGACTCGGTCATGACATAAAGCACTTCTCGACTGAGAAGTGCGATTTTAAAGATATTCTTGTTTGAAAACACGAGTATTTAGCGATATCTCTTCATTACGGTGAGCATCAAGACTTATCACTCCGCATCCCCCAAGGAAGGACACCGACCAACGGGACGAAGGAGCGATATCTCTTCATGTCATTAAGCATCAAGGAGTATCACTCCGCTTCCCCCAAGGAAGGACACAGACCACCGGGACGAAGGAGCGATATCTCTCCATAACGGTGAGCATCAAGACATATCACTCCGCATACCCCAAGGAAGGACACAGCCACCGGGACGAAGAGCGATATCTCTTCATGACGGTGAGCATCAAGAATATCACTCCGCATCCCCAATGAAGGACACCGACCAACGGGACAAAGGAGCTATATCTCTTCATGACATTAAGCAACAAGACATATCACCTCCGCTCCCCAAGGAAGGACACAGACCACCGGGACGAAGGAGCGATATCTCTTCATGGCTAAGCATCAAGAAGTATCACTCCGCATCCCACAAGGAAGGACACGACCACGGGACGAAGGAGCGATATTTCTTCATGACATTAAGCATCAAGACATATCACTCCGCAACCCCAAGGAAGGACACAGACCACCGGGACGAAGGAGCGATATCTCTTCATGGACGGTAGCATCAAGAATATCACTCCGCATTCCCCAAGGAAGGACACCAGACCACCCGGGACGAAGGAGCGTATTCTTCATGACATTAAGCATCAAGACATATCATCCGCAACCCCCAAGGAAGGACAGACACCGGGACGAAGGAGCGATATCTCTTCATGCATTGAGCATCAAGGAATATCACTCCGCTTCCCCCAAGGAAGGACACAGACCACCGGGACGAAGGAGCGATATTTCTTCATGACATTAAGCATCAAGACATATCACTCCGCAACCCCCAAGGAAGGACACAGACCACCGGGACGAAGGAGCGATATCTCTCCATGACGGTGAGCATCAAGACATATCACTCCGCATCCCCCAAGGAAGGACACAGGCCACCGGGACGAAAGAGCGATATCTCTTCATGACGGTGAGCATCAAGAAGTATCACTCCGCTTCCCCCAAGGAAGGACACAGACCACCGGGACGAAGGAGCGATATTTCTTCATGACATTAAGCATCAAGACATATCACTCCGCAACGCCCAAGGAAGGACACAGACCACCGGGACGAAGGAGCGATATCTCTTCATGACGGTGAGCATCAAGACATATCACTCCGCATCCCCCAAGGAAGGACACCGACCAACGGGACAAAGGAGCTATATCTCTTCATGACATTAAGCAACAAGACATATCTATCACTCCGCTTCCCCCAAGGAAGGACAGAGACCACCGGGACGAAGGAGCGATATCTCTTCATGGCATTAAGCATCAAGAAGTATCACTCCGCTTCCCCCAAGGAAGGACACAGACCACCGGGACGAAGGAGCGATATTTCTTCATGACATTAAGCATCAAGACATATCACTCCGCAACCCCCAAGGAAGGACACAGACCACCGGGACGAAGGAGCGATATTTCTTCATGACATTAAGCATCAAGACATATCACTCCGCTTCTCCTAATAAAGGACACAGACCACCGGGACGATGGAGCGATATCTCTTCATGACATTAAGCATCAAGACATATCACTCCGCAACCCCCAAGGAAGGACACAGACCACCGGACGAAGGAGCGATATCTCTTCATGACGGTGAGCATCAAGAAATATCACTCCGCATCCCCCAAGGAAGGACACCGACCAACGGGACGAAGGAGCTATATCTCTTCATGACATTAAGCAACAAGACATATCTATCACTCCGCTTCCCCCAAGGAAGGACAGAGACCAACGGGACGAAGGAGCGATATCTCTTCATGGCATTAAGCATCAAGAAGTATCACTCCGCTTCCCCCAAGGAAGGACACAGACCACCGGGACGAAGGAGCGATATTTCTTCATGACATTAAGCATCAAGACATATCACTCCGCAACCCCCAAGGAAGGACACAGACCACCGGGACGAAGGAGCGATATCTCTTCATGACGGTGAGCATCAAGACATATCACTCCGCATCCCCCAAGGAAGGACACAGACCACCGGGACGAAGGAGCGATATTTCTTCATGACATTAAGCATCAAGACATATCACTCCGCTTCTCCTAATAAAGGACACAGACCACCGGGACGATGGAGCGATATCTCTTCATGACATTAAGCATCAAGACATAGTATCACTCCGCAACCCCCAAGGAAGGGACAGACCACCGCACAGTGGGGCAAAAGGGGTGAAAAACTGGCCAAAATTCTGTAATTTCTCCAATGGGCTAAAAACATCATAATTAGGTATTTAGTATGTTTTTAGAAGTGTACAGCTCTAATTTTAAATATTTAAAGTAATTTTAAATTATCACGTTTGGTTCATTTATTTAAACCCCTAATAAAATGAAATTTTTTATTTAAATAATTGTCTAAAATTAATAATTTCCGTTTTCAAGGAATAATGAGAACTAGTATTTAATTTAAAACTCAATTTACTATATTAATAAATCTAAAATTTAAAATCTTATGCAAAGAAATAAAAAAATTCATACCTTATCGTACGCACATTCGCATGTCACACCATTGTAATTCATGAATCAGTAGAGAAAACACTATATGATTTCTAAAATATTGTTGAATTCTTTTGATCCACAAAAATAAGACCTCTACGGAGACGTGGTAAGATGTAACTGCATTACAAATTTTACCATCCATCATTGTAAATATAATATTATGTTTAATTTGTAGACCTAGCTTGTTTAATATTACTATTGTTTTGTTGGAAAGAGATTGTAATATTTGGTTTTCGGTGCACTCTACTATGGGTTTTGCAAATTCTGCTGATTCTTCTATAAACTGTATAAGTATTGGATGATAGAATCGAGGTGATGCTGGTCTAGGATTCTTCCAGATTATATTTTTTAGATCATTATCTTCGAAATACAGTTCAGTGGTACACTCGAAATAAGAAATCTATTCGAATCTGAAGAATTAGTGGATTTGCATTTCTGTTTATATTGGTTTTGACTTGAGCTGCCATCATATCCCTATTTTGAAATAAGTTTCAAACATTTTAACTGCTTATATTAATAATTGCTCAAATCATTCAATGTGCAGTCTATTATTCTTTGAGCTGTATAGTCTAAAAGAGCTTGAAAATTCACTTCAACCTTTAGTTTTTCGACTTTATAGGAGCTGATTTCAGGATAACTGTTTTTCTTTGCTTTTTGTATGACTTTGTACCAAGAAAATATACTTTTTGAGTGACTTCTGATATTGTCATATTGGTGCCTGGTTAATTGAGCCTCAATTAACAAAGACAACGCTCCATCAGCTGCGATAGTTTCCGAAATTTCCGCACATAGCTATTCTTTTTCAGAAAAAGTTTTGCGGTATTCGAATGCTCTGAACGGGGAACTATAAATATCGTATCTTTTATGAATTTAGAAGCATATGTCTCACCAATAGCTCTCAAAGTCATTTGTGCTACAGAAGCTAAAGTTCCTGGAGTGTATTTTGTACGTAAATGTTCCGTTTTCCTTTGTTTTGGCCTTTTGCTACTTTCCGGGGGAAAATATGAGGGCCGTCCTAAACCTTTGTTCGCAAAAATGGCACGAGAATTTTCTCATCTAACCACTTCTTATTTTTAAAAACAAAATTTTGCTTTACTCTATGTACGGCTGTCCATATCGTTTTAGAGGTTTTACAAAATGAATGTGCAGGTTTTTTCGATTTCAAAGTAAGATTTTTACGGGCATTTTGTTATTTTTTAAGTTCAAGTTCCAGTAACTGTACTTTATTATTGAAGGGCGATTTTGGAGGTAATCTTGAAAGCATTTTGTAGAATGTCCTCCTTTTTATCTATATGCGAGCTACTTGAGGACCGAAATTGGATTTTTTTTTCGAGAATGTTGCAGAGAATTTACGAAACGTTATCCTTTTATAGAGCGCAATATGCTTAACGCTGAGTTCGGCTGTAGTGTGCTTGGTAGACTTGTTAATGAAAAAACATAAGGATCCAAATTCAGTAACTACTTTAATTTTGCCACTTTTAAGTGATAAACAACTTTATGATGGATGTCAAATGAATAAAATATACAAAAGGATCTAAAAAAAAACTTATGAATTTAACATTAAACTAGTCAAAAAAATTTATTAAAATTATTGAATATCTGCCAAATCAAATGCACCCAACAGAAGGTTATTGTCAAAATATGACATTACTTTATCTTGAATAATTCATAATAGTCATTAAAAAGTATTAAACTGAGTGCTATTTCTATGTTTGGAAAACAAAAGCCATAGTACTCATTATTTGCACATTTGACCATTGAAACTTTAAAGAAATTATTCCTTACATATTTTGAATTTTTAGCCAAACGTGCGAAAACGTGCAACAGGTGAAAACAGTTTTGAAAACAACAATGTAAAAGGTTTCAAACTGCGTAGTAGTTTTTAGGTAACAAGACGTAACTATATAACAAATTTACTACTTTTTAAATTTTAACACAAAAAATATTATTAATCAAGAAAGTCATTCTTTTTAAATTAAAAAAAATATTTAAAAACTTCCGAAAATCCAATAAAATTAATTGAGGTTATACATACCACCAGGAGTAGAATTCATCATATTTTTTAAACTTTTACAAACAAATAAATTTTTTGGACGCACACAAAGTAGGCAACCGTCTTTTAGAAATTTCACACTGGAAATGAACTCTCCCGATTTGGTCAACTTTGCACCCTCACAACTCTTCCCAGAAGCCATAAATCTGTCGGGGGAGGTGACATATGATACTTCAGATATTTCTAAACAACCCCACATAAATGGAAACTTAAAAGAGGCACTTTAATTTTTTTGGGTTTTGGCCAGCTTTTAAGGGGTTTTGCCCCACTGTGCACCGGGACGAAGGAGCGATGACATTGACTCAAGTCCCCTGTGGCGATTTTGGCATGCTGAGGAACATTTGAGACTTCAGGTGCTCATCGTCTTTATCGTCAGGTGCTGCTGCTAACTCACTGTGCACAGGGACCAGGCAGTTGTTCTTAATCTTCCACCCATACATCTGAGAAGGCAGGTCATTTCCCAGCCACAGCTGAACTTGGTGGAATGTTCGGAGGGAATGCTGTTTTACTGCTCCTTCGGTGGGAGGAAGACAAGAGATATCAGGCTTGATGGTGGCCACTGATCTTAAGAATGACTTATACCTGTAGGCATTGAGGGAGGCCTCCTTTCGTTGGAGCCCCATACCACCTCAAGATGCAGGTTTCGCCTGCATTTTGAACCTGGTCAGTGGTTGAGGAAGGGTCCGAAAAGACCGCTGCTGCTTTCTGGACCTCTGGCGACTTCAGACATAGCTTCGCAAATGCGACCTTGCTTTTTCGAAATGAAGAAGATGTTGTGTCGCATCCAGTAAATGCGTGCAAAAATAGCACGTCCTTTAACCCTTTCAGTCCCAATGACAATTTGGCATCATCATTTTAGAATTTTTTTTCTGATCGTCTATAGCCATTCATGATATCAAAAAGCACATTATTCGATTCTTCAAACTTTGTTCTATTAGAAAATACTTTTTTATTAATCCCAATAGATGTCAGCCCTATTAGTTTTTTTAGTTATGATCAGAAACATGACGATGCCAAATGGCATCACTGGGACTGAAGGGGTTAAACCCAGTTGCTGAAGCTCTTGGGAGGAGAGAAAGAATCCTGTGTCTTCCCACATGCAGGCTTTATGAAAGTAATGTCCTTATGCGCATCAGCTTTAGCCATTAAGAGGACTATGAGGTCGACATCTTCACCTACAATGACGACAGCTGTTGTTTTCGACTTTTCTACAGCCGTATCCACAATCAGAACGTCCGCATCACTTTCTGCTTGAAGGGTCCTGATCCCATTGTCCTTAAGCATGTTTATGATCCTACTTTTATTGAAATTGTTAGACAGAAAATCTTCTTGTTTGACGTTTATCTCGGTTTCTTCGGTAAAATGGATGTCAACAGACTTCTTGAGTCTATAGCGCTTCCAAGGGCAAACCCAGGATCTGATTTAGGGGTGGGAAGGTCATCTTCGCCCCCCTCCACCCCTATTTTCTTAATTTTGTATGACCATTGGGCCCCGTCCTTAGAGAATTTTCCTTTGACACCCCCCTCCCCCGGTTACGTTGAGTCCCAGACAGTCCTTGGAAGACATGAAATAATAAAATTCTGGGAATCTTGTTAACTTATTTAAATATATTTTCATAAAAAGGATAACATAAACACTAATATAATTGATAAAAGCAAAGATAATTATTCAAAACACATAAGTCACACTACTTAGAACTTTACAATTTACTATAGGTGTCGTAATGGTTATGACATGGAAGACCGGTGCCTAAAATAATAATGTAAACGTTTATCTGAACAGTTTAATTAGGGTACAGGATGGCGCAAATAAAAGTGGCCCCGTCATGGAGATAGGAATAAGAGAATTGTTGCCAAGTCAAAAACCAATGCAAAAACAGGTTTGCTAAGTGAAGCTATTGATCGCTTCGATATTTTAGGCCCAAACTAACGCTTAGCTATTTATTTGCAGGCATATATGACAAGCCAGTTGGAATGCAATATAAACTAAAGGTTTGTACACAGCTGTGCAAAAAAAAGTTCTCACTAGTGATTTTTTCGGCCGTTATTTATCTAAGAGAATCGGACCTTTTTGACTTTGTTAATACGAAACATTCTAAATTGATTGCAAGGCAAAATCTGGTGTTCGGACAGGCCCGCCGGCCCATCGGCCCTCGGGCCGGTGCGCCTTTTTCTAAAAAAAAACGACTCATCGGTTTTGAACCCTAGTAGATTCTTCTTCTCGTAGGTTGTTTTCACTTTCATGTGGTGTATAGGTTCAATTACGCCTTCGAAATACGATACAACTGGAAGGGCCCGCCGGCCCATCGGCCCTCGGGCCGGTGCGCCTTTTTCTAAAAAAAAAAACGACTCATCGGTTTTGAACCCTAGTAGATTCTTCTTCTCGTAGGTTGTTTTCACTTTCATGTGGTGTATAGGTTCAATTACGCCTTCGAAATACGATACAACTGGAAGGGGGTGTACTTATCTTCTAAGGGGAATCTATTTATTTAATGGGAAAGCAGGGAAGGTCGTAAAACTTCAGCATTTTCAGCGTGTTTTTACTTTTTCTTTTGAGGAAGGGAGTGGGTCATTTTGTGCTGTCTAGGGTTTAAGCCGATACTTAAAAAGGCGCCTTCCCTTATCCATACTGGGCGCTGAAGAGCTGGTTAAATAAACGATTACATTTTATTGGTGGGAAATGTTTGGTCTTACGTGATCCGTTTAGGAGATGGTTGGAGGAAACAGAACCTCCAAAGGTTACCACCATGGCTTTACGCCTAAACGCACCCGACAGAATCAATTTTAACTATAAATTTTAAATGGGACATTTTGATAAATATTAAAAACAGATCTTAATAAGGCGCTTTCCTTTTCACAGAAGCGCCATACTACTTTCTAACGAGTACATTTCCCAATATATTATTAATCTTGGGTGCTGGATATATAAAATAAACAATGCACCAAGAAATATTGGAACTCCTTTAATTTCACATTGGGCGCTTTTAGATTTCCTTGTATACATTTTTTAATATTCCGAGTAAAACTCATTTGGTTTTGTTAGTAAAACAGAACGCAAGCGTGGAGATTAAGGCGTCACATGCCACTGATGATAACTTCCAAGGTTCTGTTCCCGCCTAAAACTGATAGTGGTGGGCAGAAAGCTAATCCCGCCAGTATGTAAATCTCGCCGGCACATGTATATGACTATATGAGATTAGATGCTTAAATGAAGGATCTAAAAAACCATGCGCTAACGATGAGCATTGGGCGCCTTTGATATTACCAAAGGCGCTTTTAGACTTGTTTTTTTCTCTTTGTTCTTGGCGCTTTAGACTCTTGTTTACAATTTTGATATTGGTGCGCAATTGTATTTCTGATCGTATTTATGCACATCATGTCGTTGGATTTTTTTGTTTTGAATGAGGGATCTAAAAAAACATACGCCAAGGAGTGACAGGGCGAATTTAATTTCACATACCGCTTTCAGACTTCTCTGTATGCATTTCTCAAGTTTCTGAGTAAAATAGCGTCCTGTATATAGGACTGGTGCACGCTAAATATGTCGTTATCTACAGTCCTGACGCTGCGGGGTAGGGTGCTAGGTTAGGTGTGCCCCACCCCCCATCACTTGACCGCGTTTCTAAAATACGAGACTCATCGCCAATCACCCTAGTGCAACATTAGTTAACAAAACCAAGTAGTAGTAAAAAAGGGCATTTTTAAACACCTTTTAAATATGGGTCTTGTTTATTAATCTTGAAAACCTGGGGCCAAATCTTATTTGAATTGTTTCATTGGAGCGCCTACTAATCACATAAGGCGCTCTTGAACTTACTTGTTTACAATTTCACTACCTGGTGCCAAATCTTATTTCAATTCGTTTGTTGGAGCGTCTACGATATCACATAAGGCGCTTATCGACTTTCTTGTTTACAATTTCAATACCTGGTGCCGAAACGTATTTTAGGAGTTTCATTCATTCATATTATGTCGTCGGAATTTATTATTATTATTTTTTGATTGAGGGATCTAAAAAACATGCGTCAAGGAGTATTAGGACGCCTTTAATTTTATATTGGGGCTATTGCCCTTCTTTCAATACATTTTTTAGTTTTCTACAAATTTAGAAGGGTGATGATTCTGAAAAGAGTTTCTTTGAACATTTGTCCATCTATCTGTCTGAAACCACTCTACAGGTCGAACTAAAAGTAAACTAAAAGCATCTCGCCGTAAGAGCAAGTTTTTTAGATCTTAATAGCAAGATGATTACTTTCTTCATAAAGTAAGTTCCCATTTATAACATTTTCTGCACAGGTTTATGTGTACATGTTTATAAAAATTAGATACTTTTGTTTTCACGACATAAATGCAAACACTTATTAAATTATTTCACATAGGCAATTCGGATCTTTACGATGTTGCAAGTTTGTTTAAAAGTATTAATCAGCTTGGGTGAAGTTTGAAATAAACTAAACCCCTCGGCGCAACAGTCCATTAGTGGGCCAAGGCCTGTTGTGCCCATTTCAGTTTAAGTGACCAAGGGTTCTGGGTGCTAGGCATATGTCCCGGTTAGGTAGTCAACCTCACGCGGAACCCTCAGTGTTTATAGTTACCAAGCATGCTTGGTCCTCATTTTATCGACCCTCTTAAGGGATGAAAGGATGAGTCAACCTCGCCCAATCCGGTATTTGAACCCCGGACCTGTGGCATGGTAATGAAAAGCACTACCACTAAGCACTGGACCTCACTGGGAATTTTGGAATAATAAATCATTTAATTGTTTTATTGTTAAGCTTTAACTTTTACTTGTTTTTGGCATCGTTTAAAATTTGTATGAACCAACAATTTGTGTAATCACATTTTTTTACTTTAATAAAAATTTTGCTAATACTCGTTTCCATAAAGTATTATTTTTTTAATTTTAAAAATTAAATTTAATATTAAGAACTTAATCTCGTTGAATGACGAAATAATTACATGATTTCGTCATCAAATATTATCATAATGTTACGTATTTAATTATTTAGAAAACTTTTTAAATGACATTGAGGTATAACCCTAACCAAAGCCTGGACTAGGATTACACGGACTATAGGCGCTGGAAATTTTGCCGGGCTCTCAAGGAAACTTTTGTATATGATTGCTCGTACTATGGTTAACGGCTAAATCAAAATCAAATGCTAGAGCTTAAAAAAATGAAAATAATCATTAATTTAACTGTTTGCTGAAATTGTGTATTATAAAGCTTTTTTACAGCTTTAAAAAATAAGGCGCGGGCCACAAAATGACACAAATTACTGAAGTTTCAGCGGCAACTTAATTTAGCATGAAAATCGTTGCGGGCCTTTTGGAAAATCATGCTCTTGGGACGTCATGCCCTAACGATTTAAAAATGGCGCAATTTGTTGGCCTTTCTTTGTTTAGTTTAGTTTGAATTATCGTCGCACTAGAGCTACACGAGGGCTATTGGCGACGGGCGTCGATATTAGAACCACAGTCAAGTGACGAGCCGACACCTGAGTAGGCACCCAACGCAACCGTTAAGGGCGACATAGTACGCAGCGTTAGGACTTTGAAGGATATTTAACGTGCACCCTCTCCACATGGGGTATTATTCGTCAGACATTTTTGGCTGCACGGGCCTATAGGTCGGCAGTTATTTTGGCAATGCCCGGAGCCGAACCTGGGACCTTCCGCATGCTAGAATGCCTAACCGACTGAGCTCCCCAGCCGCCTTTCTTTGTAATACGCATATATCATTTTGTTTGCTTAAAATAAAAACCGCAAAAGCATAAGTTTTTTTGTACAAAGCAACAAAATTTATGTGCTATTCTATTACCTTTTGCTTTAGCCACTGGAGGATACAAAAAACAAAACAAAAATATACCGCAAAAATGATTGTAAATCGATGTAGTAGATAGGTCCAATTAATTTCTCTACAACAAACCAGGTGATTTAAATTATCTAAGTAGTTAAATGTTCAATAAATATTCTATCATAAATGGAATTTTTTCCTGTTTATTGTATTTTTTTAATTAAAAAATAAAAAACCAATTGTCTATTAAATAATTCAAACTTTAGTTATGTAAAATAAAAACTAATGGGGTTGTTTCACTTAGTACTCAAACTCAAAGAAAACAAAACAACCAATGAAATCGCAGTATGGAGAGCGTGACATCATAAGAAATATTCTCATTAATGTCCATAATTAGTAATGGGACTGTTTCACGTCGTCGGTGGCAACAGCTCCGCGGTCTTGTTTTCATTTTTCTGGAATTACTTTTGTTTTGGTATTTGAAAGTGAGTTTAAGAATATTTAAGTCATTAATATTTTTTAATGCCAACTTCTTGCTGTGCTATTGGTTGTTCAAATCATTTATTAAAAAAAGCTTGCATATAAAGAAAAGTTTCCGCATTCTGATCCAAGATAAAAACAAGTTGCATGTTGTAAAAAAAACTCAGAAGCACAGGCGAAAAGTACGTTCATTTTGAGAATAAAATCGAATTAACCAATTAAATCGCAGTACGTAGAAAAGTGAAGACAAGAGCGTTACACCAGCTAAAACATTTCCATTATTAATAATAATGAATAGTAAAAGCGCATTAACTATGGAAATTAAATTAAAATATAATTTTAATTAAAAATAATTTCAAATTAAAATAACTTTAATTATAATAATTAGAATTTTTATTTTAAAAACGCCCTTTGGGGTCGGAGAGGCCGGTAAAACTGCGCATTTGTCAGGGAGCCAGTCCGGCCCTGGAATCGGACCAGTTTCCTATTGTTTTTGGACTTGCTCAAAACAGATCCTGTCTGACGCCATTTCGTAACTAATCGTTGCATAGCACTCTTTTTGAGACTTTTACGCCTTAAGTTTTTTAACAAACAATTGGTCATATATGTTTTAAAGAATTTGTTTTAATAAAACTTCCTACACAATGAACACTTTCTGCTGTACTGTAAGTATCATCTTCACATGTGCATTGATTAACTAACACAGCCGCAACTCACACTTACGCAATAAGATCTGAACTCGTCTCGCCAATAGTCCATGAATAGCTCTAATGTGATGCTATAATCCAATCCAACCAATGCAAAAACAGGTTTGCTAAGTGAAGCCATTGCACGCTTGAATAATCTTTTAAACCGACTTGAAGGATTTCAGACGGCTTCAATAGTTTTTTCGCCAAGCATCTCGATGCATTCCTATCTCTACGCCGGGGCCACTTTATTTGCGCCACCCTGTACAAGTTAGGGACACACACATACATACTTTCTTACCTTGCCTGCCATTCTGCGCAGGGCTAAGGGCAAAACCATTTAAAGAACCCCTCCTCAAAAGGAGGATTTAAAATGAATCATGATCATAAAATGTTGTGTATAAAAGTGCATATTTTCTTATAAATTATATTTATTTTCGCTATACATTTATTTAGAACTATAAAATATGTTTTAAAAGCATTCAATTGTTCATTTGTTCAACCAGTTTATTAGCTATTGCCGCAACCAGCCTATGCGTTCTCTCAAAGGGGTCCTCTATTACTTACTATGCCTTTAAAAAGGGTCCTATACTTAAAATATTTGGGGCTTGGCCTCCAGAAAATGCGGGGCCCCCTGCAAAATATCAAAAAATTCAAGCATTCAACTTCTATATCAATATTAGTGTTCTAAGAAATGTAACATTTACAACAATCTTGAATGCACGTAAAATTTGTTGAAACAAATATTTTTTTTTCACAAATGCTTAATTCCAAGTTTCTATCCTTTTAAAGACTGTAAAATCTTTGATTTTAATGTTGAGAAACTAAATTTTTTTAGGACAGTTTGGAACCCCTTTTATAATATCTAAGAGCCCTCAGAGACCAATTGGGCCCAAATGGGATCTTATTGGGCCCAATTTGAACAAGATATGTAGGCCTCTTTCATATATAATATATATTATTAAGGGCCTTTAGAAGCAAAATGGGCCCATGTGCCGATTTGGAACAAATGGCCCGATTTGAACAATATGTAGGCCCCTTTACATAATATATATATATATAGGGCCCCCAGAGGCCAAGTGGGTCCCTGGAACCTATCAGGCATATATAGGGCTCAATTTAAACAAATATAAATATGGTCCCCTTTTATATATAGTATATACAGGAGCCCCCATAGGTCAAGTGGGCACTCTGGGCCCACTTGGTCATTTCTAAGGGAGGGCAGCTGCACCCCCGTGCCCTATGGTGGGTACGCCCTTGAGCGCTTCTGCTGCTCTGCTACTTTCGTGCTTGAGGTTGACGAGGAATAGCTGTCAAGTCGGCGGCCTCGTGGCGTCTGTGGCCTGTTTAATCTTCAAATGAAGTATGTGTAGGCATAACTTGTGTTCGCGTCCTTAGGCATATTTATTACAAAAAAGGATAGTTTAGTTTAATCTGAATTATCGTCGCACTAGAGCTATACAAGGGCTATTGCCGACGGGCGTCAGAATTTAGAACCACAGTCAAGTAACGAGCCGACACCTCAAGCAGGGATAAATTCTTAGCTTAAAAAAGTGCAACAATAATTTAAAAAAAAAAAGTAAATAGACTTACTGTGTAATCACTGTATAAATAGATGAGTGGCCTGACTGTGATGGTAACGATTGCGTGGCATTTGTTATACTCAGGAAGATTTAAGTCTCCACACACTGTCCCACGAAAATAGCGTATTAGGCCAATATGACCATCGATACGCATGCGTGGATAAAAAAAGGAATAAAAGAGCCGGAACCCTTTCACAGCTATACATCTATAAGACAAAGATCGTGGGCATCTAACATAACAGACACCACGTGACAAACCTTCCCCCCTCCCCCTTACTTTAGGGCTACGGGAGGGGAATTGACTGTGTGTGAATGGTACCTATACTATTGTAATGTTTTATATTAATAAACTTTGTTTTTCACTTAATGGTTGTGCTTTGCAAAACTATCAAAATGTCTTATAGAAACTCATATATGCACAAACATGGTCACAGCAAAATATTTTCATATGAAAATGGTCTAGAACTTTTTAATTAAGTGTGAGGAAATTAAGTGCCAGCATGCCTACAAAATGAGTATCTGTGTTATTTAGACGTTCAGTACAGAATAAGTGTACATAATAGTGGATATTTCGCCCAAAACGCTGACTGGGAATGGTGAGAAATCCATAGATTCATTAATCGACAGTTACGCAAAAAAATCACACTTCACGCTCAACACTAAACTGCTTTAAAATTTGAAGAAAAATAGATAAAATAGTAAAGTAAGATAGATTATGGAAAAAAATTAAATTATCTACCACTCTAGAGCCAACATTTAGTGTTTCGGTGCATTATTGAAGAGTTATCAAGAGGAAAAATGTGGGGGGGAAATGTCTTCTCCAAAATTACAGACTTTCAAGAGCCGATATCTCGAAAACTATACAGGATATCAAAAACTTCTTAGTATGAAACGTGTAGAAAATTTAATCAGCTTTCATTTTTTGTATTACAATTATATCGGTAGGACGCATAGTCTTCGAGACATAAGCAACAAAACAAAAAACGGGACCTTAAACCCCCACTCCCCCCGATCGGCTTAGGAGCGAGGGACGGGGACTTTTGATATGTTCACGTCCTAACTAGTCCAAACAAAGTTCCGAAGTCGAAAATTGTGTTCCAAAACTTTCCCTCTATAGCCTTTTTTTCAGCCTTCGTTGCTTGGACTAAGGTATCAATCTGGAAATATAGAGTTCTATCTTGATTCTGAGAAATTATCAAAATAAAATTAGACCCTGTTTTTTTGCTTGCCCTTATTCACATGCAAATTATGTTATTCAATAAATTGGAAATCAAAGCATTGCCTTTAAAACACTTATCTAAATACTTTTTCTTTTATTTTAGGCTCTCATTGAAATTGTATTGTACTGTGGGGTACAGTTGGAGCATGTACTCAATCTTTTTATTCTATCAGCAAGACAGCTGCTTACATAATGTTACCGTATTAGGCATGGGTGTCATTGGCGTCTGCCCTAACATATTGCATATGGAGGGATAACAAGGATAAAGAAGATTAAAACACAAAAAAATTGCACGAGAAGCATGTTAAATGTGCTTTAAAGTTTCGATGCTGTGTACTATGTCTCTTTTAAAAAGTTGCATTGGGTGCCTATTCAGGTGTCCGATCGTCACTTGACTGCGTAGCTCTAATGACTTTGACAGTGTAGGACGATGATCTAGCCAAACCTTTTAGCCCTCGTGTAGCTCTAGTGCAACGATAATTCAAACTAAAACTAAAAAACTAACCAAACCTTTTTAAAATTTTAAATAATGCTAAAAAATATGCTTAATATGAAATCCCACTTAAGATTAACTAAAAATCGTGCAGTTTTACTCTGCTACTTACATATGAAACGAATTTCTTAATGAAATCTGCGCTGAACATTTGCAAATTGACTTAACTTGTCTCATAATTTGCGGTTTAAACATTATTTCCCATTGTTTTTATAATGAGTAAACATAAATTGTATCTTGCATTTTTATCAATAGGTTTTTGAGTTTTCACTTAATATAAGTCAAAACATTCACAATTAACATGAACTGTTTAGGTGCTACCTTTAAAATGATGTTAACAAGGTTTGGCTGAAGACCCGTAAAAATATCATAGAAGGAAACAGACAAAATGCGTTTCCTATAGTTTACCATTGAAAATATTCTATTTGAGGGTGGTTGTACATTTTGGGCTACCTTATCGCTTGTGTTTGACACATGGAAAAGTTGCACATTTTCTTTATATTGCAAGTAGCCCATTTCGTAAATGTCTCAATTGATTTTTTTAATTGAAAGGAAATTCACAAAAAATTGAATTGTACTTCTTGTAACTTTTTTTTTTCATACACATTACACATTTGATTCAGTATAAGTTGAAATATTTTATTAAGTAGTAAACATAGTTTTCATCGATCACTTATGTTCAATATAGGTAACTGGTCTTGCATAATTTCATGCAATGAAAATGTTGAGTCAGTTATTCAATGTCATCATTTTTTAGATTAATATAATTTAAAACACACTGTTTGTCATAGTTCAAATGCACATCAAGTGTGATACAAAATAAATAAAAAAATTGTATGACAATTAATAATCCATTATATAAATTATGCTTTAAATAATAATAATAAGTTACCAATTTTTACTGCTTTTAAATATGCATACACTACAAGCAGTGTAAAATTTGAAACCTGACACCTTTAAAATAAACCGTAATATTGTTAAACCGTAATTCTCAATTATCGGCAAAAATAGCATTTCAGAGCTTAACTAACTAGTTAGGGCTCTTTTTCTTCATACATATTTGTAAAAATGTGCATTACATTTTTTTTAAAGCAATAACTGGCAGAAGGTAATTTATTTGCCTAAGTGCTCTACAATTTTACTCTCTTGACTATGCAATATGCTTCTTTCACTCTACAATAAGTACATATTTCACATTTTATTGAGAATACATAAAACATTATATAATTAAAGTAATACGCTTTCTATTTCTAAATTATATATATTTAAAATAGTTATTAATGCTTGTAAATGAAAGATTAGTTAAGATTAGTTTACTTTATGACAGTAGATACTAGAGTAGAATAATTTCCTTCTCAATTCAATTACTATATAAACCATTTTTATCAATCTTGAACATGACACTTCAAAAAGAACAACTCATATTGTTTGTGACAAATTTCAAAAGGATCTTTTTCTCTCTCCAGGGCAATCAGGGGTGCTTTGGGTTTGTCCAAAAAACTAAATGTCATGTTGCACAGCCAATTTCACAAACCTAATGTTTCTTGCCTGTGTGAATGTGATGTTTTATGAGGTTGCTGTTTTCTCTAGAAAAATATTTACCTAGGTATAATTTTCTTGAAGTGCACATAACTCACATAAAATTGCTAAAGCCAGTTAAAATTGGTGGTAATGCTTATGCATAAACATGTCAATGGTATCATAATCCTTTTGTATGTATAACTTAGAATCGTAAATAACAATTTTTGTAATCATATCAAAGGCATTGTAATTATGTTTTAACGTCTACATTGCGGAAATAAAAGAGTGAATTTACTTTTTTAAAAAATCATATCCTTCCCCTCCCCTGTTATGACAGTTTGAAATATAGAAAACTTATTCTTGATATTGTGACTTAATGAAAATGATTTTAAAAAAAATGTTTTAAACTTTGGAAGCTATTTCTAAATACATTCTTCTGAACTAAAAACTTAATCAAGTATGAATTTTTTTCCTTTTAAAATTACCATAATCCTGTAACAGATGGGGTCTGGAATGTTTTTTTTAAGTATATAAATCAAAGAGATGCTTCATTTCCAAAATTGGGACAACAAACTGCAATGATTTACAAAGCCATAAACACAACACACACAAATTTTGAATTGAAATATGTGTGGGATTGGCGTTGACGTAAACTTCGATAATAGAAAATTACTTCTTCCTTTATATAAATGACCATGCTGCCATAACTGGCTCTTTATTCTTTATAGAAATAGAGGTTTGTGTTTAAAAGAAAAGTACAATTGTTACAAAGTTCAATAACAAAAGGGTTCCAACAAGAGTGAACATTTCCTTTTTATATATGAATAAAGGAATATAAGGAAATTTGTTTAACACTTATTTCTCAAACTAAAGGCTTCTCTAAGTTTGAACAAAGAAATTATATGCCAAAGAAACGCTTTTCAGTTTAGAAAAAAGTTTGTCACAGAGTTCACAAAACATACGGTTTCTAACGAGTGTGTATAAGGAGGTGCCTTCTGAGTGAAGACTTTTGAGAAAATTGTTTGTTGCACACTTCACAAGCATGGGGTTTCTCACCAGTGTGGACGAGAAGGTGCCTTTTGAGTGAATCTCTGTTATTAAATTGTTTGTTGCACACTTTACAAACGTGGGGTGTCTCACCAGAGTGAATGAGGAGATGTGCATTGAAGCTACTCTTTACAGTAAATTGTTTGTTGCACACTTCACAAATATGGGGTTTCTCGCCATTGTGGACAAGCAGATGTTCGTTGAGTTGACTCCTTTGAGCAAATTGTTTGTTGCACACTTCACAAACATGTGGCTTTTCCCCAGTGTGGAAAAGGAGGTGCCTTTTGAGTGTACACTTTTGAGTAAATTGTTTGTTGCACACTTCACAAACATGGGGTTTCTCACCAGTGTGAATGAGAAGATGGCTTTTGAGATGACTCTTTACATTAAATTGTTTGTTGCAAACTTTACAAATATGGGGTTTCGCACCAGAGTGAATGAGGAGATGTGCATTGAGGCTACTCTTTACAGTAAATTGTTTGTTGCACACTTCACAAACATGGGGTTTATCACCAGTGTGAAAGAGAAGATGTGTATTGAGATTACTCTTTTGAGAAAATTGTTTGTTGCACACTTTACAAACATGAGGTGTCTCACCAGAGTGAATGAGGAGATGTGTATTGAGATTACTCTTTTGAGAAAATTGTTTGTTGCACACTTCACAAATATGGGGTTTCTCACCAGTGTGCAAGAGGAAGTGCCTTTTGAGTGAACACTTTTGAGTAAATTGTTTGTTGCACACTTCACACACATGGGGTTTCTCTGCTGTATAAAAAAGAGCATGTTTTTTCTCCATTGCCATCCTATATGAAAAAGTAAATAATAAATTTAAGTATAAGTGTTCTAAAACTAAATTGTGTTCCAAAAGTTTCCCTCTATAGCCTTTTTTCAGCCTTTGTTGTCTTTACTAAGGTATCAATCTGCAAATATAGAGTTCTATCTTGATTCCGAAAAATTATCAAAATAAAATTAAACCCTGTTTTTTTGCTTGCCCTTATTCACATGCAAATTATGTTATTCAATAAATTGGAAATCAAAGCATTGCCTTTAAAACAATTATCTAAATACTTTTTCTTTTATTTTAGGCTCTCATTGAAATTGTTGTCCTGTGGGGTACAGTTGGAGCATGTACTCAATCTTTTTATTCTATCTCACTTCACAAACATGGGGTTTCTCACCAGCAGTGGCGGCCCGTGGTCAAAAATGTTGGTGCAGCCGAGGAAACGCGACCCCCCCCCCCCCCCCCCCCACACACACACACACAAACAAACTTTAGTTAGATGAGCATAAATTGAAAAGCATATAATGGGCTTGTTTCAACACTTTGTCAAAGAAAACAAAACAACCAATCAAATCGTAGTTCGGAGCACGTGACGTTATAAAAAACCAATGAGCTTGTTTCAAGTAGTAGGGTAAGAAAACAAAACAAGCAATGATATCGCATTATTGAGAGCCTGACAGCATAAGAAATATTCCCATTAAAAAAGTATATAAAATTATAGAAAAAATAGAAAAACTTACTTTATAAAAAACATAGTGTATTACTTCAAGTATATTTTATCATAGCGGGACTTCATTTTTTTAAAAAAGAAAAATTAAAATATTAAAACTAAGAAACAAAAGCATTCCGTTAACACCGAAAAATAATAATCGTTTGAAAGCTGAAGCGATGAAGAGTTCAAATTCTTGATTCCCCCATCATCACACATGGCCTATCACGTGTTTGGCAACCACCAATCATATCAGCTAATTCCAACTGCAGCCGAAAAGCATAATATCGTTTTGGGCAGCACTCCGCGCCTTAATCCATTTAATTGTACGTGAATTAAGCAATGCATATTCTTCGTCGTCATGGCAACCAGGATCGCGTCCTTCAGCCCTTCTCTCATTACTCTTCACGGGCTGCAGTCAGTAGGATTGGATTATTAGCAGGCAACTCATTTGATACAAAAATAGGTACCTTTTACCAATCCCACTATTTGTGCGAAATTTTCAATTTTGGCGTGAAAGCGTTGCATTAAAAAAAAGGCGCTCCTTTGGAAAAATATAATAATGGATAAAAAAACATATGATCGGATTTTGGGGTTTTTTTTTAAATGAATATTTAGGTAAAGCCTGGCTGTTCCCTTTCTGTATGCCACGAGCCGCCACTGTCACCATGTGAAAGAGACATTACGAAGGCAAAAATTTTAAAAGGGGCAAAATTTATAGATATATAGTACATCTGATTATTAACCCTTCTTAAGATATTCAAAAAAAATCAGTACAAAAAGGTAAAAAAAGTATTTATAAAATAAAAGAATATTGGAGAGAAAAAAATAAAAAAAATTTGGGGGAGTTAACCCCAAGTATTTACTCAAATAAGTATTTTAAAACCCAATTTTTTTTTTAAAAAACCAAAAATTTAATTATGACTAAATTTTTAAAAACTCAACCCTTTTTTTTTACATCACCTTTTTTTTAAAAAATTAAAATTTTTGTTCCCTTTT